>JASVER010000091.1:2510343-2845857 GCA_030449065.1 Oceanodroma leucorhoa
GGGCGGCGGGGCGCTCGGCCATGGGGCGCGGGAGCTGGCTGGCGCTGCTGCTGGGCGCCGCCGCCGCTGCAGGTGGGTCGCGGCCGTCCGGCGCTCGGCGTTTTCCGTCCTCCGCAGGCGTACGAGGTGGATGCGGGGCCGTATGTACGTATAGGCGCGCGTGTATACGGACACGTGTGTGTATGTATATGTGCGTATGTGCACGCACACATATGTGCGTGTGTACACAGGCGCGCGCATGCATAGAGTGTCACATTCGCCTGTGCGCACTACATATACACGCGTATGTCTGTGCATGCACGTATATGTGTACACGCATGTATGCCTGTACATACGCATAGATGTACGTACGTGCTGTGTATGCGTATGTCCGCACATGCTACGTATGTACGTGGAAGGGCAGGAGCGCCGGTCGGGGCCGGGGCTGCGCTCCCAGCCCCGCGCCCCTCGCCGCAGACAAAGAGGGGTGCGGGCGCGCCGCGCTGCCCGCCGAGGCTCCGGCGGGGCGGCGGGGCCGGGAGAGCTCGGCCGGGGGCTGAGGGCGGGGGAGCCGCGGGATGCCACGGGAGCGGGGCCCGGCCGCGGGGCGCTGCGGGGGGCAGCGGCGGGACGCGGAGGAAAGGCGCTGCGGGCTCCGCAGGCGCTTTCGGGCGGCGGTGCCCCGAGCCGTCGGGGTGCGGAGAGCGGCAGGCGAGGCGGGCAGGGCAGGCGAGGCGGGCAGCGCAGGGCAGGGTTTTCAAAGCCCCTTCCCGCAGCATAAACTCTTTGCGCTGAGATCTACCCGCAGCGGGGTCCTGCCGCGCCGCAGCAGAGACAATTGGGCATAAACAGTTTGCATAACGCTTCCTCGGCCGGTCGCAAGCTGAGTGCCAATTTTCTTCTTTAAAAAGAAGAAAAAACCCAGATGGGAAACAAACATTTAATCAGGCACAAGATATAAATGAAACATCACAAGGCAAGTGTTGCTAAAATGCTTAAACAGGAAGCATATGATTTTCCATGGATGTTTTACAGGTGAGTCATGGTATTCGCTGCATGCTCTTACTCATTACGGAAGATCACAGTTCGGTGGCATGTACAGTATATAGAATGGGAGTATTTAGTTGGGCAGATTCAGTAAGTGCAAGTAAGGAAAAGCACCTTTTCCAGGGCTGTGGCAGAGCAGTCGTGAGCTTGGGGCTGACGGCATGGAAATCTTTATGCTCTCATTTGTCCTTTTACTGAATTCCTGTGGCAGCCAGCATTACACTAGAAAGCTGTCACTTTTCATAACATGCGATGCTCGGCATCCGTCATGCAACTCTTTCCAATTCAAGTGAAAACAAACACCCTTTCAAAGGGGGTTTCCTCTCCCCCCTTCCCACCCCTGAGACGGGAAGTGGGGCCTGCGTGCCAGCAGCATTTCTCAAATCCTACTGAAGCCAAGGTCCCTGGCCCCAAATCTGGCCCCAGGTGAGGAAGGGACCCTCCATGTCTGGCCCGAAGACAGCTGCAGTCAGTGACCATGCGTGACCAGGGCTGGAGCATACCAGGAGGTGGGAGCAATCGAATACCCTCAGCGCCCAGGGTCTCACATTGGAGTTTGGTAGCCAGCCCCTTCTGGCTGGGCTCAGGCAGAGCCTTGCCTCAGTCCTGGGGACAGCTACCGAGCYCGGCCACCACCACAGTCACCGGGACACCTCCCACGGATCAGGTCCTCCTCCACCGCCTCCCCGGAGACAGCAATCCATGGTGTGCAAAAAACAAAGGGACCCGAGGAACACAATAATTTTGACATGTCTCAGGGTGCTGACTGAGCCCTGCTCTATTTATCTCTTCCCAAATCGCCTTGCAATCCCGCAACTGAGGGAACCGCTGTAAATGTTCATCTATTTGTTTAGCGGCTAACTGTGCTGTGTTACGTGTAGCCGAAGAATCCAGGAAAGCAGCCAAAGACATAAATTAAGCCAACTTGTGGCAAGCCTAACTGATAATATGATAATAGCACTTAGTTACCTACCCCTCAGGAGAGCTACGTAGGTTAGTTAATGTTTATACAATGCTTTGAAAAGGATGTTCAGGAGATGTAAGTGATATTACATTAATTTTACAGTTATATTTGTTTACTTTTCTAGAGTAAACATATCTGCACAGTTAATATAGATCATCTCAGACACGTTTTTACCAGGTCCCTGTAAGAAGCCAACTTCACTGAGCATTTCTTGTTCACTAAAAATTTCCCAAGACTGTTTACCCAGTGAAATCCAGAGACTGGATTCAGAAGTGCTTTTTCATGGGTGCATAACAAGCAGCGGTCCACATCTGTTCTGAATAATTGGTATAGAAAACCTGTATAGACTTTTAGCAGTAGAAATGTTTTCTTTCCAGGGTGTCTCTTGAGGAGCAGAAGGAGTGGGGAATGCTGTCAGGCTCTGAAAGCTTAGCCTCTGCTAGTGCATAATATAGCGTAATTGCAACTATAACACTGTAGACAAAAGCTGAATAAACCCCAAATAAAGGACTTATTGGATGCTAAACTGAAACGGACTTTGGACATAACAAAAATGCCAAGAAGAAGCCATAAAAATTGGTGCATAAAGCTGACCATGTATGACTGGCCCGGTGATAAAGAAGACATTATGCACCTCAGATGGTTTGGCTTGCCCACATCCAAGTCATCAGAGCTCTTTTTTATTTTTCATGTTAAACACTTATGGTTCATCAAATACAGCCTTGACCTACTGTTACATGTATTAATAAAGAGGTGGAGAGCCCCTAATCAAACATTCCTGCACCAGGAGGGTTACATTGCAGATGGTTTCATGCCAAACCCCATGGTGATTTTATTTTTCTTTGAGACTTTAACTGTGGATTTTTAAATCAAGGCTTCCAGAGAAACTTGAACAAAAGCCACAGAGCCTCAGCTGTGAGGCAGCTTGCCAGCATCATTTCAACCAAGCATTTTTTACCCCCTTCAACACATCAGTGACAGCCTTCCCAAACTTAACCGGAGCTTTGATTCAACCCTGACCTCAGCAGCAGTTTGGGACCGTGGGGAGATTTGGGGTGGGAAAGGGGGGGTGAAGATTTGAGGTCATCGGTGGAAGGAGATGTTCCTACCAGCTCTCGTGCCCCGACACYCGATCTGCCACACGGTGAGCTGGGGCGCAGCAATGCTGTCCCCTGCGGCCGTCTCCTGGCCTCATGCCGGTACGCCACCTTGGCTGCCCCGGTGTTGCCGGCAGCCCATCTTTCTTGTGCTTTTCTCCCCTTCCCCAGGACCACCTGGATTCCCCCTTGGAGGCCTCTGGGCAGGGGTGGCATGGCCACTGCCACTGCCCCGGAAGCCTCAGCCGTGTTCTGGGTCCCTTGGGCGGGAGGGTGAGGCAGAGGCATCCCTCCTCCTGTGCTCTCCGCTCTGCTCTGCGGCTCTTGGTAGGGATTTTCCCAAGCGCAGGGAAGCCCTGAGGGCTTTTTGGTTTGTTTTGCCGTTTTAGACACACGCAGCTCCACGGAGGGGATAGCTGAGCAGCAGTGCCGCGCTCTCCCTCGGCCCCTCCTGGGGGTCTCGGTGGGGGCAGTGTCCCCAAAAAGTGTGTCGTGGGGCATGTCTGCTCCGGACGGGGTGGGGTGCGCCCGCCTCGGGAGCCAGCTTCAGCCCCCTGCTCTCTGCCTTGCAGGTCTGGGCAGCGCGGCGGGAGTGGGCAGCCCCTGCGAAAAGGCCTGCAACCCCCGGATGGGCAACCTGGCACACGGGCGGGCGCTGCAGACGGAGACGGCCTGCGGGCGCCACGCCGCCGAGCCCTTCTGCGCCTACACCGAGGATGCCCAGCACCACTGCAAGCGCCCCGCCTGCAGCCAGTGCAGCGGGGCCCACGCGGGGCTGGCCCACCCCCCCGCCGCCATGGCCGACTCCCCTTTCCGCCTGCCCCGCACCTGGTGGCAGGCGGCCCAGGACGCCCCCCGCGAGACCATCCGGCTGGACCTGGAAGCCACCTTCTACTTCACTCACTTGATTTTGGTCTTCAAGTCACCCAGGCCGGCCGCCATGGTGCTGGAACGCTCCCAGGACTTCGGCAAGACGTGGATGCCTTACAAATACTTTGCTGGTAACTGCTCGGCCACCTTTGGGCTGGAGGATGACGTGAGTCAGAGAGGAGCTATTTGCACTTCCAGATATTCGAGTCCCTTCCCCTGCACTGGAGGAGAGGTAGGTCTGCCGGGGTTGGGAAGAGAAAGCCCTCGCTCCGGCCCCCTTCCCTCTGCAATCTCCGCTCGGGCGTTTACACTTCTTATTTTACTGCACCAGCATCCCTTGTCATCAAATTTATTTCACAGGGTGAATTAATGTAATTCATTCAGTGGTGATGTAGGTGCTGCCCTGCCCCTCGCTTTGCTGAGCCCACAGTCGCCCTCTTCCCCAAAAAGCTCCTCTCCCCTCAGCCTGTGAAACCCCCCTGCCAAACTGCAAAGAAGGCGGATGCTGCTGATTCCTCAGGAAAGCCAAAGGGAGCATTGCTCTTGATGGTCTTCTCCAGTCCTTGCAGTTGTGTGGTTTCGGGGTGATGCAAATCAGTCCGACTTTGACCAAAATGCAACTAGGTCAAAATTAATGGTCACCAGATTCACTTTAAATGATGAACGCCCTCACTCAGAAGTAAGAGTGTCAAAATAGCTACTGACCACACTGAAGGATGGTTCCCATAGGCCAGATTAGCCAGGTAATTAAGAAACCTTATACTTTTTTTTTTTTTTTCTGTGCACACTTATTCTCGTGTGAAAAGAGCATGAAAAAATGAAGAAAAACATCACGTTTGCTAAAAGGAAAAATAGATATGAAAAATCAGATTATTTTCAATATCAGAAACAGTAGATAATAAATCATGCACTTGGAGATGCTACTAACAGTACTCTTCCGTTTGGTGCCTAAGCCTGTCCTGTGGCACTGGAGACCCTCCCCTGGGAGCCACGGCCGCAGGGCTGCCCTCCAGGGTCCCCACTGGTGGGGAGGCATCCCCAGTGACCAGCCCTGGACTTTAAAGGCTGCTCCCTCTAGTGGCCTCATTTAATGAGCTTGTCTGAAAGTTTAATCAAACTTAAAATCACCCTCTGACCTAATACAGAGAAAGGAGCAAATTTGATTAGTGAATCAAGTTATATCATTTTAGAT
Source organism: Oceanodroma leucorhoa (assembly GCA_030449065.1). NCBI lineage: Eukaryota > Metazoa > Chordata > Aves > Procellariiformes > Oceanodroma > Oceanodroma leucorhoa. The sequence continues at coordinate 2,515,493 of JASVER010000091.1, forward strand.
TCTGCTGATAACATGTTTTGAGGTGAAAGCCTGGTTCTTGGAGACTAGCATTCATGTCTGAGAAAAATTACCTGTTCACACTTTCCAGTCATTTGGGGTCACCTCTAGCCATGCTCTGGCTAGGAAGCCGCTCTCTGCAGAAATACTGGGAGCTGTTTGTTCACCAAAGTGCATCTCTCAGCTGCGTCTTGGGAGGCAGCTGATGTCCTGCTCTAGGAGAAGCTGCTCCATGCTCTCCTCAGCTCAGAAACAAGGGTCTCCAGACCTGCCAGACAGATGCAGCATGGTTATTTCATTAGCCCAGCAAAGGGTTTAAATCAGATGGCTGGTGAAAGAAACTACTATCTTCCTCTCTTCTCCTGCCTCCCTTTGCTTGTGCCTCCAAAAAGTTGCCTGAACTTCCTTTCACAGTGAAATAGATAAAGGGGCTTATAAGAAAGATGGAGAAAGAGTTTTCACCAGGGCCTGTTCTGATGGGACAAGGGGCAATGGTTTTAAACTGAAAGAGGATTTAGATTGGGTATAAGGAAGACATTTTTTACGATGAGGGTGGTGAGAGACTGGAACAGGTTGCCCAGAGATCCTGTGGATGCCTTGTCCGTGTAAGTGTTCAAGGCCAGATTGGACGGAGCTTTGAGCAAGCTGATCTAGTTGAAGATGTCCCTGCCCATGGCAGGAGGGTTGGTCTAGATGATCTTTGAAGGTCCCTTCCAACCCAAACCATTCTGTGGTTCTGAATCGGGGCTAACTACAAAGTGGGACCTACAAAAGAAATGACGGATGTACTCCGCCGGGAATTTTCCAGTCCCTCAGCACTTCTGCCAGCCTCTGTGTCCCACCACCCGAATCGTAACGCTATGCCAGCCTGTGATACAGTGCAGGGACTGAAATCTATAGCTCTCGGGCCAGCCAGTGGGACATGTCCAGGGTACTTTGACTTGCACGCTCCTTTTTCAGCTTTCCCAGGGTTCGTTCTCAGAGATGATAAGAAACCCAGGGTGTCATTTGGGGCAGTATTTGCCTCGTTTGTGTTGGCTCCCATGTAGCTAGCACCCTGGCGCAGTTTTCACTGCGGTCACTGCAGTGACGTACCTGCACACCAGGACCGGGGCTGTGCCTGGSGAGAACCTGTGCAAATCCCGACCTCGGGACGGCTCCTCTACAGGTTGGTGCAATGCKTGGGGACAGTAGGATCGAGGTCTTGTGTGTAGGAACCAATGCCTATCTCAAGAAGGAAAGGGATTTGGTGGTGTTTGACGCATCCACGGTAGCATGCTGCAAAAACAGGCTCTTTACCGAGCTTGCTCCAGCGGGATCTCTTCTTTTGGCATCGCTTTAGTTTGTGTTATTGCAAAGAAGCTATAAAAGTCAAGATCATTTAATTATTCCGGGTTTTAAAGAAATGTTGAGTCCAAGGGGCTGGAGCCTGTAAGATTTTATTTATATGGCACACTTCAGTTCCCTGCACTTAAGCACCACTTTTTACCTGCAAAGTAATAACAGCAGCTCTCTGGTGACCAGATGGCAAGCCTGCATGCTTAGCAAATATCACATTTAATTTATTACAGTGTGCTACATTCCAGCAATTACTTGTAACTGCCAATAGCAACATGTATCTCACCTAAAGAAACATCAGAGTTTTGTGTTCTGTTTGGAGTTATGTTGTGCTTTACTCCCACTTCTGGTAGCACCTAATTTCAGACATATGGAAACAGTAATTTCACTTGAAACAGTGGTTTCAAATATGCAGTCATCTGAAATGTCCAGGTCTGAAGGGTATTATTTAATTGCAGCTCAGTCGCTGCAGTTTTCTTTAAAGCACAAACATAAATTCTGTGACTGCTACTTTTAGAGTTTTTTAACTGCGACGTTACAACTATAACTGTGTATCACACCGTCTGTATACCACTTTCTCCCACTTCAAACATTTCAACGCCACACGTGCATTTCCAGGCACAGARTCAGGGCTTGCAGGGTTTTGCGGGACGGTGGGTTCTCGGGATGCTGCTGGCAGCTCGGTCACTGCCACCCGTACCCCTGGATGAGCAATTTGCAGAGCTCAGGGGAGGCCTCAGGAGATGGCGGCTCACCCCGAATGGCAACAGAGCTGACCTGCCTGTGTTTCTGCTGAGCGTTACGGCGCCTGCGAGCCCTGTTTCAAGGCAGCAGCATGCAGAAGCTCATAGTACTCAGGGGCTTACAGCCTCTTTTTAATAAATCACGTGTTAATTTGGAGCAAAGGTGTATCTGCTTCAGTTCTTATTGAAAAGAAAAATCAGGCATTTCTTCTGCCCTCATCCTCATGAGTCATTCCTTAGATGCCTAGCTCAACTCTTATGAMAAAAATCCTCCCTCATCGCAACTTGCCATGATGTTGATCTTGAGGAGATTTATGATACCACAGAAAGCAAGCTGCCACGCCTCTGGGTTCATGTCAAAGATCCAGAGTTCAGAGCTGGTAGAGAAACGAGAGATGCTGAATTGGCTCTGGGAAGCACCTTTCATCTTTCTTCTGTAATAGAGCAGCTCTGGGCTTCCCTTTGTGGTGGTGGGACCGGGGTGGTGGAGGGCATTGGGAGAGCAGTCTGCGTGGGGGGCTGAAGGGTGTCACCGTGCTGCAGTCACCCAAGCTGAAGGCCACCGCAGTGGTGGGAGCCGGCAATGGTAATGTCACACGCCATGTGTGGCACATGACAGGTCTACTGATGGGTAGAGTCACCTCAGCAGTGACTTGGCAGGTCTCCGCCCTTCCTCGCTACCTGTCCCTGATGCTGCAAAACCACCAGGCATGGTTGTCCTCTGAGGACGCATTTGAGTCCTCCACCCTGAAGTGGGCATGGGCTGGAGGAGCAACAGCCCAATGGTGGCATTAAAAAGGAAAGGGCAGATCTGGACAGAACTGTAGAGGAAAGAKGTTGACGGCTGCCTGGCACAGTACTGATGTCAGGAGCACTGCACTGATGCCCTGGGTTTGGTCTTAAAGGCTTTCTCGGTGGAAGTAAGCATGAGTTCCCAGGTCAGCACATGCTCAGAGGCTTTGCTGAGCTGAGACCCGTGCTGGAGCAGCCTGGCTCTAGTCTGGCCTCATGCAAAGAAGAACCACCCTTTCAGCAGCCAGGAAAGCAATGACTTCTCTGCAAGGATCCAGGAGCCAGACAAAACAACAGAGCCCGTCCTTGGTAGGGAACAAAGGAAAAGAGGCAGATGGTGGGCGTCTGTCTCCTGTCCCGGCATCCCCAGGCACTCACTGCATCCTGTTCAGAAACCCACCCACAGGCTGGCACTGCTTTCGGGAGCTCTCACCGTTCAACACCCAGGGCCCGGCTGTCCCCCATCATGGGGCCTGTCCAGTATGGGTGAAGGAGAAGTGGGAAGGAGGTTCAACCAACCTAGTTTTCCAGCAAGCTTCAAGCATCTGCCAATTTGAGGGGTCGGATTTGCAACACTGTGAAGGGAACAAGAAACGCCTTCCCTGTCAGGGAATAATTTCAGATCAGCTGCACACAGAAGGGTCACTAAAGACTTTCCCCATGCTTAATTTAGTGAATTAATTGTTTCACAGCGGCAGTTTGTTTAGCATAGTCAGAAACCTCTAAATGCTGGCCTTATATCATCAGTGTTTTAAAAGAAAAGCTAGGACCAAGTTTTAGCCTGGATCATACAAATGTGCTACAAATCCAGAGTATTTCCACTGTTTTCCAGGGTGTAACCCTTCAGCCACATTATTGCAAGGGAAATCAGATCTGGATTCACCAGCCAAATATAATCTGATCTAAGTAAACAAGATGCAGAAATAAACTTTCAGCTTCATGCTCAGACAGGAATGCAAATTTTATTAGTATGCATAAAAGGCTATCTTCCCTCCCATAGTTCAGATCATATTAATATATCTTCCTTTGCAGCCTAATCTGGTCGCTGTTAAGGGCTCATCGACAAAGGACCCCTAGCAGATGTTAATTCTTTAACTGTGAGCGAGAGTGACTGTCCACTCTGCAATGCAATTATCTCATTCACTTTACATTCCCATCTGTGGTCAATTCAGATTAGCTCGCCTGAGTGTCCCCATTTAGACAAGCTCCAGGATAAAAGGACTTACTGAAGCAGAGTCTCCTTGACAAGTTTTTAGTAAATTAGTAACTTATTTGAGTGTTCATCTATTCAGAATACTGCTAATAAATCTCTTGGAGACCTCAGCTATTGTTGCTGTTTGCTATTAATAGGAGAGGCGTATTTGCAGCTTGACTATATTCCAGCAACAAATTCTAACGTGCTTTTAACTTTTGAAACATCACATACCACTGTTTTACTGTGGGGTGTGTGTCTTACTGAGCATTTTATTGATCTCATGTGCCTTCTGCAGCAGAAAAACCTTCAAATGTTTTGCCTTGCACTGTTACTGCATGCAGCCTGCCTCTGTTCCTTAAGGATCTGGACACCAGCCCTACCGTTTCTACCTGAAATTAGCTGTGTACAGGAGAAGTAAACTGTGTCCTGCTACTCACAAGTTTGGCCCTGATTGATAGACAGTGAGGAATTGTAACACTCGCTGACACAAACAGGAGTTAAAGATGGTCAATGATTTTTATTTTGGAGCCTTAATTTTGGGTTGTCGAAACACTGCTGTAGCCTAGAAGCTTTTGCCCATTTTTTGCCTATCTTTTAGGCCTGAATAAGCTTGGGTTTTAAGCTTATCATTGCTGTCCTTAACTGAAGCTACATCTCCATTGCTCTGAGATCCTCCAAGGATCTTGTGGGTCACAGGAGATTTGAGTTCGGTCACTTGCAGGACTTGGGACTCCACAAAGAACCTGGGCAAATATGCAAGAATAAACTCAAAACAGCCTGGGACGTCAGCCCATTAGAGGGCTGCAAATGGCTTTTTTAATCATCCTGTGCCACTGGTGTCTGCACAGAGAGAAAAAAAAGGYCCAAACTGACGAGAGGGAAAGAGGGATCCTGGCTGGTGTTCAGCAGTGCTCAGGACACGTGAGGACATGGCTAGGGAAGTGTGTTTTCAAGTCCCATCTCTACAGTTTGTAGAAGTGCATTTTGTAGGGAAAAAACTCTTTAACAGCATCTTCCTGATCATTCTGTCTTTGGGAAAATACAAATTGTCAGRCTCTGTACAAAAATGCCACATGCAAAAGAGAATCTGTTCAGCTGGGGGCCAGGGGTGATGGGGGTGATGGCCAGATCCAGCCCAACTCTTTGCATTGTATCAATGAATTTAGCAAGACATGGGGGCCATTATTTCACAAGCACAAGAATAATGATTTCTAGGGGAAAAGTTAATGAGGCAAAGTAAACAAAGTCAGGCCAGAGTCAATGAAGCAATGTAGGAACCTAGAAATCCTGGGCTGCGGCAGCTGGCCATTCAGCATGGGATGGCTGGGGAGGATTTGTGAGATCCAAGGGGGATGCGTGCCTGCCGGCCAGCCCGGCACAAAGCTCGCTGCTCGCAGCGGCAGGCCAGCAGGATGCTGTCCTCCCACCGGCTGCCTTGCCCACGGCTGTGGCGAGGTGCATCTCTTGGCTTGGCCCCCGAGCTTTCCCTCCTGGCAGGGAAGCCCGTCTTCCCAAGCCCTGCGCGGGGTTTCCACTGACTTCAGCATTGTCGGGTTGCGGGGAGCCTCTCCCTTTAAGTAATGGGGCAGCACATAGGAGATTCAGGGAAAAAGGGGAAACCTGAGCTTAGTTTTTAATCTGCGCCTGGGAGGACAGGAGATGAGGGCAGTTCGGGGCATGTGTGGAGACAAACCTTCATTCTCCAGGGAGTTTTAACATTAAAGGTACTTTCCCTCCAGAGATTGGGCACCATCAGGGCTGAGCAACACAACTGCTGTTTTCCAGGTACCGGCACCTGCTTTTTAAGTTTTCTATACGTGGAGTACCAGGGATGATATTGCCAGGTCTCTGGGCCAGGTTGTGTCAAAACCCTCCCTCTCTGCTGCAGGCAGTCCCAGAGCAGTGACATGTCCCTTTGCTGGGCCTCCCAGATGCTCAGCATCTCTGGAGGACCAGGGCATGCAAGGGGCAAGACGCTTCTCCAACCTGCTCAGTGATTCTCCACATGATTCCCCTCATTGCAGCTAGCCCACAGGAAGGTCTCATAGTCTCCTTTTCTCCCTGGCTTTCCCAGTGCTCTTGACACTTGGAGGTTGGCCCTCCGCTTGGCCAGCTCTTGAAATGCAGCCGCCCCTGGGATGGAGCATAGCCAGTGTTTAACAGTGCGTATCGGCAGCCCTCTGTTTAGAACAGCAAGTTTCTAACAACTGCGGATCAGGGCTTCTGGATCAGCCTCCAATTATGGCTAAAACAAATTATTCCTTGGAGTGAGCTTGACCAGTCTGTGAAAGGGGGTATATTGTAGGCTGCCAACAACAGGAGGGAATGAGTCCCAGGGCTCCAGGAGACTCTTTCCAAACTTCTTATGTAGGAAGTGAAGAGTACTGTACCCACATAAAACAAGAGGAATTTGGGTAGGCAGAATTTAATTCTCTAAATTGGCATCTGGCCTTGTTAGCAGGACTATTGCTTCCCTTGAGAAAAGGCCGCAGGATTTTAGCGGTGCAGCCAGAGCCTCTCTTCAGGCACTGCACCCCACTGCTTCATTTCACAGTTCATTTTTGGCATGAAGGGAGGACTGGCTCACTTATTCAGCTCCCAGTTCGCTGGCTGGAAAGTAGGGCTGCCATGTTTCTCTTTGGGATTCCTGGATACAACCGGTTACACGGGAAGTGTGTAACCTAAAGCAGTGAATCGACACATCTCAGAAGTTCTGGATCAAAAGCTCATGGAGACTTAATCTGAGATTAATTGTCATGCACAATGGGTGTCAGCGTGAGATATCCAGTCTACCAATGTTCAAAATCCAACACAAATGGTGAAGTCCTGAAATTCTCCCTGGGCAACATTTCCAGGAAGAAAAGAAGTTAATGTCCAAAAACAAACTTACTTGACACATATGCCATGGCTTTCTATCACCAGTCTCTGCACAGTGTCCCTCATTGCTGTGGTCAAAATCTGTAGCCATGGGTTGAAAGGGCAGTGCTGTTTCTCATGGCCTTTTTGACTATGCATATTTACATATAATTCAGACAGGTGTTCTTTTTCCCAAAATTAAGTGTAGCTCATGGTAACTGGATGGTTTAAGCAGCCAGCTCTGTAGACACAAGGCCTTTTCATTATAGACAAGAGCAATTGAAAAATATTCATGAAATCGGGTTACTCTTAGGCTGTAAGAAATCCCCTTGATCCCTAGGACTGTCACAGGCATTCTTGCTGAAACGCTAACCTGCTGCCTTGCAGGCTTTTGCAGTGGTGTGTCGTGCTCAGGAGCTGTTAAAGGGGTTATTCTGCAGCTCTGGGGAGTGAGCCAGCTTTTCTTACAGCCCTGCCTACGAACAAGCAAGTCCAGTTCTCTGTCTGGTTCTTTGGAGGTAGCTCCAGGTTTTCTTGGTCTTCCGTATGCACAACAGGTACTGCCGGCAGGCCAAGGCTGAGAACATAAATCTTTGTGGGGATAGGGAAAGGAGGGGAATTGCTGGAGGGAAGAGTATTTAAATACCATCTTTCTGGCTGATCCGTCAAAGGACTTCTTCATATCATCAGCTGAAATGTGCTGGTTCATTTTGCTACGCGGGATAGTGCAGCCTTGGAAACGGTGATTCTGAAGATGAGAAAAAAGCAATACTTATTTTCCTTGATAGTGCATAGCTGATTATATCATGCATCTGGAGGGTTTTGTGAAACAAGAAACTGAGCATTTCTATCTGTTTGATGAGTGAAAGTAGTGATTAGGCAAAATAAAGCCATTGTGGAATAAACTATCAATTCTTGGAGAAGCACTGTTCACTGGAGGTGAAGAAATCCAAATGTTTTGAGCTGTTTTGAGCTGGAGAGAGATTTTTCTGGTAAGAATATTACTTCTGTTATCATCGTCTGCATGAAGACAGGCATGACCTAGCAGTGTTTCATTTTCATCTAATGAAATTGTGCGGCGGGATGTTGAAAGGAAGCTGAGAAGATGGCTCTCATCTGATTGATTATTGCCAGAGAAGTCAAGGATCCTGGAGAAATTCCGAGGCTCTTGCCTAGCTCTCCTCATGCCTTTCCCAGCCCCTCACTGGCCAGCTGCTGCAGGTGAGTAGGAACTCGTCCCATACAGCTTCTTGCTTTTGAGAATGGCAGAAGAATGCCTTGAGTTTCCCAAAAGATAAAAGTTGCCTTGGTATAAATTAACTTGCTAAGGCCCCCGCGAGGGCCAGTTATTTGAAATTGTTGGATTTTCCTCCTGAAGTCTTTGTAAGTTTGCCTGACTTTTGGATGGTGAGACAAGGGATCATTTGCCTTGTTTTATGTGCTGTAAAAGATCGCAGAAGGGCTGTAGGCATGGGCCAAAATGGAGCGTCATTTCTCCAGCGTCTTGAGGAACTCAGGGGCTACCGTTGGTGGTACACAGCGGGTTTCTGTCACCATCGCTTGGGGACATGGACAGAGTGCTTTATGCTGTGGCCTGAAAGACAGGCTCCACTGCTCAGTTTGACCTTAGTGTCTCCGATTGTCACCTCTCTGCAGTGGCGAGGCAGGTTTCCTAATTTCTTTTGTTGTTTCATCTCAGCTGGGCGGTACTGAAGCGTGCACCGTGAACGTGCACATGCAGGGGATGGTCAGACCTCTCTGTGAGAAAAAGAAAGGTTCTTCTTCCCTGCAGTCCACTTGGTCTGACAGGCAGAAAAACAAAGTATATTAGAGGAGCTGGTGGGTGATACCTGCCAAGTTTAGGCTGATGAACTTCCCACACCGTGTGAATTATTTACATCATCTACCAAAAAGTCTTTTTTTAGCCTAGGGTCATTGCAATGAACATAGCACAGAGATAAGCGTGGGTTTCTCTCTTAAAAGCTCTTTTGCTTGGTGTGGTAATCATCAAATAAGTCTGCTTTGTCAATAGAGGGTACCAGTGTTGTGGCTTCTTCACAGGGGGAGGAGWCCACCAGGCCTGATTTTGTGAATGAACGAGATTGTTTTCGTAAAACTCTTAGGAGCTTAACGCCTTTAAGATATATCTCCCAAATGTGGTTGTAGTTAGCCAGCGGTTTCAAAAGGTTTTAGGGTGGACTGATAGACAGATGCGTAGATACACATGCAGTGCAACGGCATAAGCCTATTTCAATAGGGGACTAACCTAAAAGATATGGGAAGGCTTTGCAAGCGAAACRCCTCTCTGCAGACACAGCTCTCCCCTCTGGGAAGAGCCAAGGGGAGAGCCTGGCAGAAGTTGACCACACTGATGCAGAAAATCCCTGGAAACTGAAATACTGACTGGGAGAGTAAATGTTAGCATGGGATTGAGCCCTCAATACTGAAACTGTGAGACAAGAAAAACGTATCAGCAGAGCATCTGTCTCTCTCAGAGGACGTATGTGGGCAGAGAATATGTTGGTTGTTGTAGGCACTAGGTCTGGTGGTTAAACCATGCATCTGACAGACGGGGCGCCCGAGCTGCTCCTGCACTGGCGGGGCTGAGGGAGCCCCATTAAACCAGGCAGCTCCTGTGCCTGAGGCTTCCCGCTGTAAAAAGGGGTCCCCAAAGGCATCAGGGCAGGTAGGACTGTCGCTGCTCCCCATAGGTACCAAATAGGATTTATTGCTGTGGCGTGAGTCTTGCCACTTGGCACAGCAAACCTTGAAAGTCCAGCCATCCTCACATGTACAGTAGGACAGTCTCACCTCAGTCTTTCTTGTGTTGGGTGTTAGGCTTAATTAGGCTTAATTAGTCTTTCCTGGGAATGCACAAGGGGATGACCTCAGAGCAGTCTCAGCCTCAAGGCTCCTCTGCATCACCAAGAGTGACGAAGCAGGAGTGAGCGAAGGAGGTGTGGGGACACCCTCTTTGAACCAGGACCTTTGAACCTGGATTTCCGCAGCTAAGTTTATATCTGATTCCCTCTGCAAGTGAAAAAACGAAGTGTCTAACCAGGCTTTTGTGATGATGATGCAGTTTCTTGGGTGGAAGTTGAAATCAGACACTGTGGCAGGTTGATGTTATAGAAAGCCCCAGTGGGGACACACATGTCGCATCACTGTTATTATTTTTTAAATTTCCCATTTCTACAAATCAGCCTTATTTACCCCAGTGAGTTTTCTGTAACGCTTACCAAGAGAAATGATGACTTTTAACTTTTACATCTATTGAGAAGGAAAGGTTAATTGGCCCAATAGAATTTCCCAGCTCAGCTTCTCCAAACAAGACCAGCCAAGGCTGAAAGCAGTTGCCACTTTTGGGTGCTCCCTATGGGAGAGGGCCTGGGCTGTTGGACGGGCTGGGCTGGGTGTGGAGGGAGGCGCGGGGGGACGGGGCGCGGGCAGGCAGTGGCTGGGGGTGGCAGAGGTGTGCTGGGCAGCGGGTGCAGCATGGAGCATCTCAGCTTGAGCTGCAGTTGCGTGCGGCTTCGAGCAACAGTCAGGATCTGTGGGCACAAGTAGATGTGAGGTGATGCTGGGCACACAGCTGGAAGTCCCAGGGCCAGGAGGTGGGGGACGAGGGCTCCCCTTCGCCTTAGCCCAGCACCTGGCAGGCAGTGCCTGATCTCGGCTGCTTGCCGAGCTCGAGGAAAATTTTTCGGGAGCCAAAGGGATGAGGTCCCGGCCGCACTGGCAGAGCTCCACCACCGCCTTTACTGCCTACATATTCAGAGCGTTGTCCAAGTACTAAATGAACCAGATAGCTTCCAGTGACATGGAGATTCAACAGGGCCCCATAATACAGGCCAATTAGCCACATTTATTTAGTGCCTGCATACCAAGAGACACTGCAGACTCCTAATGCAAGCCTTAACTTTTCCATTAAACACTTACCTAGACATCACATGCCCTTTTGTACGGTGGTACACCTCCCTCATTGCTTTTGCTATCTCTGTATTTGGAGAAGACAGCAAACCTTACATTCTTTTTATTCTTATTATTTTTTTCCTGTGTTCCTGTAAAATACATTGAAAGGAATAAAATCACCAGCAAAAATAAAGCAGTGCTGAATTTATCAAACGCCCATGAGCCAAATAGGTGAATCACTAATATGGACAGGTCATTATAGAGTGCTTATAGATGCATTCTCATGCATCCAGGTTGGATGACACAGGGTAGAGTCCATCAATCTCTTTTATCTGGAGATCTTGTTGGAAAGAAACTACGGACCGCTTTATGCAGTGTTACCACCTTGGTTCTCATTTACAACCAAATAAAAATGCGGTTATGTTTTTTATATTTATTGCTTTTATTTCTGCTGTATTCCCATTTGTTGGCTTGTTCCCATGTGTATACACTTCTTGACTCTCCCATCCATTTATTCCCTCTGTCTGTAATTTACTGGTGTTGTCATTTGGTGAACCATCTCCTAATGCCTTCCAGGCTCGGGGAGAGAAACTCTGTCTGAGGCTGGTCTCCCGGTTGGAGGCTGGAGTGTTGTGCCTCTAGCTGGGCACCGGGACCCGGGGAAGGGGCATGTGCACGGGGGCCGTGGGTTCTTGCCTTCGGCCTCTGAGGCTCTGCCTATTTCTGAAGGTCTGTGAGGAAGAAGCTTCTTGTAGATCATGTGTGTCTCTTCAATGTCGTGGGCATTTGTGACCCAAAGGGCCCCATTTTATCACTGCGTACACTTGTATCTTGACAAAGGTCCGGGCCCCTGCAGGTGTGGAGGGTCGTGGCTCCAATCTCCAGTGGTCCGAGATGCGCCCATGACTCATCAAGAAGGCTTTGCTGGTGGCAAATCTTTCTTTGGTTTTGTTGACTTCCTCAGGCAACTTTGACTTCAGAGCCTGTTTTGTTGCTCTCAGCATCATTCATTAGCATTTTCCTTCCCACTGTGGGTATATATAAAGATGTCCTTTCATTGCCTCTCGAGTGTAAACATACTAGGGTACTTCTTGCAAAGGAACTTTTATGTATTTATAAATCGAGGTCATTGTGGTGCAAGCGGTCGCTTGAGTGCACCATGTTCATGGCTGCCGTTTTATTTATATACAGGGCTACATTACTGCATCTGTGGAATGGCAAGTAGCTAAGGCTTCTTGCACCACTAAGACAAAATAAAGTGAAGGAATCAACAGAGCAAGAGTTGCTCATGACAGCCCATAAGGAAATTGAAATGCTATGGAAATTTATTAGAGGGTGTCTGTGTAATGATGTGCCCAAACCGCAGACAGCTGGAGCAGTCTGGCTGAAGAACAGAATATTTTTACTCCACGGCATGTACAGGGTGCTGTGGGGTAGCTTCTCCGCTCCTGCCCCCCTGGGAGTGGAGTGGGCTCCCTCCTGCCACCGCCGGGCATCCCACTGGGAGGGGCATGGCAGTGGCATTCCTCACTCAGGCATTGCAGTCTACAGTTCCTCTTTGGCTGTGCAGAGAGGCTTCTCCCCCACCAAAAAATCCTCATGCAAGTTTTAAATGACTTCTCTATTGATGTTGCTTCATGCAGACATCGCATTTATAGGACATGGGATCCAACAGCATAATTCCACGTGACGTGGAAGTAGTATTACCCCAAATACTGATATTTTGTTTTAAAGACAGAGGTTCTTTTTATTTGCCTCCTGGTTTGTGACATTTGCTCCTCAGATATGAGATATTGCTAGATACTTAGTTTTAAATGGAAGCTGAGATAAAGATTCAGTTCCTGGGATCGTGTTTAAGAAGAATCCCGAATACAGTAAGATTTATAGTGAGCTAGCAACACCGGGAATGAAAATATCTTTCTGATTGATAGGATATATTATGGCATGTCTAGCATAGAAGTGCTGTGGGTCTTCAATTTATTACTTCCTACTTGTCCTACAAAATAGAAAATTTGGATCAGTGCATGCACGATAGAGCTGCTGATATAAAGATCCAGGCCTCCCACCCTTTGCTGTCATACGTGGTGTATACTGGGAGAAGTCACATTGTCTACCCAACATTGTAATTCTGGGCTTTGACAGATTGTTGGTAARACACCTGCATGCAGACAGACTTGAGTGGGAAAGCTGGAGGTCTGGTCACCGTGGGGTGCTTTCTGGTGAGGCTCGCTGCAGGCAAATGGCCAGATTTTGCTGCCGTTGCTCCTTTACCAAGGGGGTGGGTGCATTCCCCTGTGCATGGTGGAGCTTTCTCCTGGCAGAGGCCTTGGTCTGTGAAAACAGGAACAGCATCATCTATCGAAAAGGATGTTCTCCTGTACCTCATCAAGCTATTTATCTCCCTTGTGTAATCACAACACAGGTCTCTTTGGCAGGACCCTCGGGTATGACTTCTTCCAGCACTTTTGGGATAGGAAGAGTAATGGATTTGATGGCTCTGCTGGCAGTGACTTCGCTGGGTGGCAGGAGGGAACTGCCGTCCCCCCGTCGCGTCTGGCAGAGGGGCTGCCCCAACAGCTAAAAAGCTGACATGACATGTGCCAAGACCACGACCGCGGTGGCGGAGCTGCTGAGGAAAGTTTCTGTCCCTGAGGGTTGAGCCAGGCATGCGTTTTCTGTGTGGTTTTAGCAAGATAAACCCGGAGGGCTTTGGGGAGCTGTTGGGAAGAGGAAATGATGGCTGTGGATTGGGCACGTCACCACAAGCGTCCCACGGCGGCTGGGGAGCACTGGCCCAACAGTCGATCAGAGGAAGTCCTGCCCAGTGGCACCAGGGAGATGATGGGCTTGCAAAACCCCATCGTCAGATACACGTGCATGTTGGCAGCGCATTCTTCTCAAATCCTGCCTACATGCTTCCCCTGCGCCATTAAAACTAAGCAATATTTTGGTTGAGGAGGCCTCTGACTGCGGTGGCCAGGGGCTGCCGGCAGAACTCTAGGTGTGAAAACCCAGTCAGGTTTGCTTGCAAACCATGGTTTGTTCATAGATGGGATGCTGCAGACCAGGGCCGGTCCTATCAGTGGGACAATTGCATGGAAAAGTCCAAGGAAAGGAAAGCTGTTACCCACCCGTGCATGTACATGGGGCTGAGGTGCTGGGCAGCACAGGGGTGCAGACCCATAATAGCTGTGTGAGGACAATGTGGCCCCAGTGATGCGCTGACTCCTGAGACAGGCTGGGATAAATCAGCGAAGTTAACAACTGAACAGGGAAATCTTGCTGGAAAACACGTCTTTGACCTTATTATGCAGCCTCTGGGGGCTCCAGCTCAATCGACTGGGGCAGAGCAGAGAATTGCTATTTGTATGGCGTCCTACATGTTATAATGACTGGTTTGTATTTTATTAAAACAGAACTACTAGCATCTAGGACAGAGGGATGAGGGTGTTTACTGTGCTGGCAGCACTGACACCAGGCTCACCCTGTTACGTTGCACTGCTGCAGGGTGCAGCGCGGCTCTGAAGCCGGGGCCGGGGCTGCTGGGCGCAGCCGGAGCAATAGGGCTGAGAGCCCACAGCCCCTGGGAATTACAGATAGGGCTCATGTTTAGCATTACTGTTTTCAAGCAGCCGTAAAAAGAAAAGTTTGTAACATTTTAGGGCCCGAGCGGGAATACAGGCTTCACTGAAATCAGCAGCATAACTCCCCCTGAATTCCACACAGGCAAGATTTAACTCTCTCGGTGCGAAGGTGCTCAGGGTTATTGATTCCCTTGCTGCGATTGTCTTTACTAGAGCTACAAGCATCGGTCATGTGCATTAAATGGGGATAGATAAACAAGAAAAACTGAAAATGATGAGAAGAAAGTCTGCAGCTGCATCTAGCATAAATTGTTCCCATTTATATATATTTCCTTCACCGCTCTCATCTGAATCAGGATGAACAAAGAATTCTCTGAGATGCAATTTATTTAATTGCAAGGAACCCAAACTGCTAGTTTTTACTGAAAATTCTCAATGCAGCATTTTCCATCATCTCCACTAAAAGGAAATCAATGTCTCCAGTTTGGATGTTTCCCAAGGAATTTTCTTTCCATATCTGGAAGCATCTTGTGTTCACAAAGCCACTAACGAGTAAATGTGATCAGAATGACATTGATTTAAATTTGGGTAAATAACAAGCCTTGGGGAGAGGTGCAGGGCCTGATAGTTGGGGTCGCTTGGGTTTCTGTTCATATCTGCTTGATATTTTTATTTTAAGAAAGCAGAAAAAACTCTGTATGCTCCTAAAAGAAAGGGGGAAAAAAACACTTTTGAAATGTGTTACTATTTATTAATATCCCTCATCAGACTCAATACTTCCGCACAAGGAGCGTACCGCTCACCAGCCTTGCCCTCTGACCACCTCTACCGGTTAACCTTCTCCCTTATCGACGTCTTTCTGGCAGAAGATGCTGGAATACCTTTGGGAGGGAGCATCTGCAGGATGGCGGTGCGGGGCTGCAGCCGCGACGTGCTTGCCAGCGCGCGGCATCTGGCACCAGCACGCCTGAGCCCCGCTGTCACCAGCRTGCTGGTAGCGACCGCGCTTGGCAGGCCGATGGGATGTGCAAAAGCACACTGCCGCCATTCAGCTCCAAAACGAGCTCTCAATCTCCTTCCAGGCCAGGACAAAGCTTCCTCCGGCTGGATCCTGGCAGCTCTGGAGAAAAGCCAGGTCCCGGGCAGGAGCGGTGCCAGCGGTGGCGGGGCTGGCGGAGGCAGCAGCCAGCAGGCAAAGCCTGCGGGCAGGCGAGCTGGCAGCACCAGGGTCATTATTTCCAGGATGCGTGAATCCTGGTGAAATAAAAGGGAAGCCTTCATCAGCTGAAGCATATCAGCCGCATCCTTTGGTAGGAGTGGATTTAGGGAGAGCAGACTGTGATCCCTGTAAGCGGCGCCGGCAGGCTCGCCCGCTGCCTCTCGCCGGGCACCCCGCAGCACCTCCTGGCAAGAAGCGATGGTCGCCCTTCGCTGCTGCACACCTCCTTGCTGCCCGTAGGAGGCTGGCTGGTGTTTCGGGTGGTGTGGGTGGTTATCAGCGGGGCGGTTTGAGGAGGTTTTAAGCTGCTGCTGGGAGCAGTGCATCGAGCCGTTAGGCTGCATCACACCCTCAGACACTCGTCAAGTGGCTGGTTGAACTGTTGCTTACAAATATTGTAGTTCATCGAGCCTCCAGCTACACAGTGAAGAGCTATTTAACTATTTAGAAAGTGTCACTGTAAGTTAAACACTTTAGAAAGTGTCACTGTAAGGTTAAATGTACCAGTAACTAATACRTGCGTTGTAAATGTGTCATTTTATGCCAATAGTAGTTATGTGAATTATATGCTGTTTCTGATGTCACACTGTAGGCAGCTTGACCAACAAGTTTAAAATAAAGCTTTTCAAGAAAATTAGTTATTTTTATCTAGTGCTCTCAATTTTCAGCTTGGGTCAATATTTACCTATTCAATCAGACCCAAGTTAAAATAAGACTGACTGATAAGTATTTGTTTAAACTTCAGAAGCCCCTCACTTTTCTTTCTTTCTTATCTTGGTTTTCTGGACTATCAGCTTGCTATCACTAATTGCCACACCTAATCACTTTTCCACTAGGAAGTATCCTGGGACTCATAGGAGCCAAATATTTGGAAATCTGAGCTGTATTTGTTAAAAAATTTGTTAAAAAAACAATCTGGGGGAGGGAATGTTAATGAAGAGTTCCCCACCTAAGCATCACTGCAGGACTGCCAGTCCCTGTGCTGGGCCATGCCGCGTACTGGTGGCACCCACCTCTGCTTTAGGTTAATGGCGAAATGTCGCTTGGCACCCGTAGGGTCCGGACTTCATGTGGAAAGGGGCATAGGGGATCGTGGGGGGGTCACTTTCCAGACACCGGGGTGGAGGTGGATTTGCTGCTCCCGCTGCTTGCGGAGGGGGAAGAGCATCACGAGAGCCTGGTGCGTGCTCCCAGGGGATGCTGCCATCACCATCCCACCCCCGGGCCCACCACAGGGCTGGCTGACATCCTCCTTTCTGCTTCCCTTGCTGCRTTTCTCTGCCCAGGTGATATACCGAGCCCTGTCACCGCCTTACGCCGTGGAGGACCCGTACAGCGCAGAAGCCCAGGCGCAGCTGAAGATCACCAACCTGCGGGTGCGGCTGCTGGAGCGGCAGGGCTGCCCCTGCCTCCCGGCAGGCCCGGCCCCCCAGCCCCGGCAGCCCCCACCGCCCCTGCACTACGCCGTCTACGACTTCATCGTGAAGGGCAGCTGTTTCTGCAACGGCCACGCTGACCATTGCGTCCCCGTCACCGGGTTCAAGCCCATCAAGGCAGCCGGCGTTTTCCACGTGGTATGTACACACGTGCCCGGCAATGTCTGCACTGCAGGAGAGCCGAGTTTTAAAAATAGTAGGGAACGGTATAGAGTATGACATAGGTCCAAGTATACGTACTGATATGCGATGCCCTGAATTCCAAACACAGTGAGCAAAAGCGGTCTTTACAAAGGAGGTGGTATGAGGCTGAGGTGCTGGGCTTCCTTTTGCCTCAGTGTAGGGTCCACCAGGACTCTCATCCTTCAAGGGTGCTCCACAGTAATTTAAGTTTATTTATTTCAGGTARATCCTTAAAATAAATTAAAATTGCTGACTCCCTTCTTCCCCCAAATGCTAGCTCTCAATAACACAATATCTAAAAGATAATAAATGCAGGGCATTTGGATGACAGAGAGGGAGGAGAGCTTCCTCGAATGTACTAGGGATCTTGTGACTACCATTGCTTCTGAAGGATCCTCAAATACTGGGCTGGCTCCTGAACTGAGAGGCAGGAGAGCTGGGGTTTGCCTCTCGGTCCCAGGCTTTCCACTGCACTTAGGAATACCTTTCTCCAGATAAAAACCCTGTGCTCCAGTTTCGAGGGGATGCCCATCACAAGAGCTCTGAGTTCAAATCCCTTGGGACTGACCAAGACCTAAACCCCAGTCCTCCCACACCACAGAGAAGCAAGAGTCGCTAACCTGTTGGGGAGCTGATGGGCACAGCAGCGGCCAATGTGTTGGATGCCTGCAGCGTGGTGTGCCTGCACCCTGCCAGCCCAGGGACACCCTGGTCTCGCTGCCCCCAACACATCTTGTCCTTTCTGCCCATCTTGGCTGGCTCTGAAAGTCCTGGCTTTGCTGGCGGAGGAGAGGTAGGGAAAGCCAGGGCAGTCAAACATATTGTGCTGAATAATGTTAAAAAGGGAAAGATTAAAAAAACATAAGGCAGTTACTCGAGGTAAGGAGGTCTGACATCTGCCCAGCTCTTCGGGGAACTCTCATTTCAGTTAAATTATGGTCTCAGACATGAAGGAGACAGCATGTTTCCCTTCTAATAGAGCTATTCTTGCAACATCTTGAAAATGTACCAATTTGAAAGCATGCAGCACTGTGATTGATAAGGCTGTTTCAAATAGCACTGCTCTGCTTTCCACAGATGTTYCCTGAGCGAAAGTCTTTGAAAGGAGCTGTTCGCTCAGGATTATTTTTGTGGGATAGAATTGTACGGGAGCATGCCCCGAAGCACCACTGAGAGTTGTAACAGAGCCTGCAGCCAAATACGCTTCTGGTACGGCTATAGCCTATGGAAACCATAGCGCGCAGGTAACAGGCAATGCTCTGGGAAGGAATCAAGTGCCAAAATTGCACTGAAAACCAAAGCAAGAAATAGCAACAAGCCCCTGTGCTGACCCCGAGGGGACTGGAAATTCAACTCTGGTTATAAATATGTATGTGGCAGGAGTCCCAAAGGTGACGTTTCTGCAGTGAGGCTGACTCATTTTACTGTGCCTTACAGCTTATTCCTCATGTCCCATAAGGGATGTGCCGGCGTAGGGATGACATAGCCCCATGGTTTGCAGGGAGGGTCAGGGAGTGGTAAGATGTTTTCTCTCCCAATACTACTTTTTCCRTCACAGGACTAGGGCAGCTGGGGCTGAGACTGGTCCGTGCCAGGCTCCTGCCTGGCGCGAGGCTGCTGCGATACGGGAACCACGGTGGCACCCCACTCATGCATACCAGGCTGGGGTTTGCCCAGTGCATTGCTTCAAGATGGGAAGAGAGGATTATTTCCAAGATGATAGCAAGACACGTGTGTGAGTGGATAGAAAAGGGAAGAAAGATTGCAGGGTCTGTGGCTGCTTAGCTGGGAGAAGTCAGAGGAACTTCTGAAAAGAGAGTAGGATTTCAGAGAGGGAGCATTTTTGTACATTTCASCTGAAAAAGTCACATAAAAGATAATTCTGAGGAATTACGGTCAGTCATTCAAGTGAGATGGGGACTTCAGCCTTGTCTTTATGTAACTGTACAGGGGGTTTTAGCAGAACCTTCACTGTAAAACCAAGGACAGCAAAAGCTGGGAAGCACATTACCATTTCACAATATGATTCTAAAATCTGGCTCTGTTTTTATGCTTGTTTAGACTGGAGCACTCCTGAARAATATCCCCTAAGTTAGAGAGTTAAGCAAATTTAAGCAAGTTTAAGATCCTTTTAAAAAAAAACTTTTCCAAAAAGAGTATACACAAGTTTTCTTAACCCCCTACTTGGTCTTAGCCCACAGGCAAAATCCTAACTGCAGGCTTAGTTTCAGTCTCTGCTTGGCCAGTGGAAGAACTGGACATGATGTATTTGTTTTTCTCTGGGGCTGCTCTGGGCAGTAAGCCGGGGTGTCCTGGCAGCACTGGGCATAGCTGCCAGGTCCCGGGCAGATCTCACAAAGCGACCGGAAGCATTTCAGCCATCTCACCCAGAGAGGATCTGACAAAGCCACGTGGGGATGCAGGGATGCTGGTGGCTGCTGCCCAGGTGGGTTTGGTGCAGGAGCCTGACCCAGGGGGCCAGGATGCTCCACTCAGCTCGGGACATCGGCCTGGCTCGCTGCCATGGGATTCCTACCACCACATGCATTTTTTCTTGACAGCTGGGCCATCCTGCGCTGGGAGTGGCTGAAGTGAGGCTAGAAGTCCAGCTTGGCTATGAGATAGTAGTGACCTGGGACATCCTTGGGGCGTGGGAGTGAGATGTGAACAGGGTGGCTTTGTGGACAATAAGGGACACCTTCCACCCCAGCAGAAGCAGCTCTAGCTCCATTCACTGGGGTGGGATAATCTGCTTTGTGATCCCTCTGAGTCAGGTCAGAGCAAAGGTGGAGTTTACAGAGTCCAAACATTCACTGTGAGAAAAAATTGTTTCACATTAGTCCCAAGAGCAAAAAGCAATAGCCAGGACCTGGTAAGAGAAGAGGTTTGCTTTTGTGCCCTCACCGCCGTCCAGCTGCGAAACTCTCCATGATGCTCTTCTCCGCGGAGGTCACTGCTTGGGTACCATGGAGCAAAGCTTGCCGGTGATTTCCCTCGGAAAGGAGAAAGGAATTTATATAGGGAAGCTCTGGGTTCTTTTTAGCATCAGAAACGCCATGTCAACCTTTGGGGGAATTCTGAGTATACAGGTGGGTCTCCTGCTGTAGGGGAGTGTATCTCTCCATGAGCTGCAGGGAAGCCTACAGAGAGGACCTGGCTGCCTTCCAACAACAGCAAGGACTGCTCCTCATGGGTAGTATAATCCTGACTGTTCCTTGTTATACACTTGCATGCAACAGACAGCTGTCAGGGTGATAGAGGTACACTTCCTTCTCTTCCCTACTCCTCCCAGATTTATTCAAAGGGTCACTACCCAAATCTCATCAACAGCAGCCCAATGCTTGCCCAGGACAAAATGTGGATGGACAAATGCACCTCACACCATACCATGCAAAGCAGTTGGTTCGGTTTGTGAGCTGCATTACAGGGCAAAACACCCATGCGAGTGGAGAAATGGATTCACAGACACAGGAGATCCCTCCTGTTCTTCACTGGCCATGAGAAGACTGTTTTTTCAGCTGATGTGTGGCGTAGGAGCTTCTCATCCCTTGCCAGTACCTCTATGCATGGAGCTATTGCAGTGCATGCTTGGCCCCTTACCAGCTAAAGCATCCCCGTGGCAACTATGGCAAGGGTCATGAAAGAGGAGATCAGCCTGCAGRTAAGTAGGATCTTGCAATTTAGGACTCCAAAGGGGGGAAAGCAAACCCAGAGATACTGCACCTGGGCTGTGCAGTTCTGTCTCAAGGTGAGGGCAGGAGTTCATCCATCTCAGAGACTCCTTGGCCCTCCCTGACTGTGGAATCCTGCAACAGCTAAGTGGTTTTCACAGTTGGCCTGAGTTATCAGTCTTAGAGGGCTGTGTCCTCACTGCGGCTTCCTGCTTTTACCCCTATGAGATGAGATCCCATTATCAACTGATGACTTCGTTATGTCATTGATAATCCAATATCTAATGTTTCCCGCTCTGTCCTTCCTTTCCTCTCCTGCACTCCTGCTGGTGCAGCCCTATTTACACATCTTCCACCGGCATTGAACAGAGTGAGAACAAATGAAGCGGTCTGGTTTTGTTCATCCTCTTCTTCCCTCAATGACAGTTTTAATAACCTGATACAGCAGCTATCTTTGCTCTGAAGAAAGGAAGTGGGAAACTAGAATTTAGGGATGCAGAAGCTTCAATGGACTTAAGAAGTGTGCCCAAAGTGGTTTGGTGTGGTGCGGCTGCCATACCGAAATGGTACTGCTGCAATTAAGCTTAGGCACTTCTTTAATACTCCAAGGTGCTGTGTCAGTGTAAGTCAAGGACTTTTCCAGGAACTGGACTTTATTTTCTAGGCTGAACAGACAAACCAGTTCAGGAACCTGATCAGTGAATGCACCTGAACTTGATTTCTGGCAGCTGCCTGACAATTAGGCACCAAACCCCAGATATACCTCACCTAATTTTAGGCAGGCTCCTTCCATAGTTATGAAAGGGTGGGGGGATACAGTATGGTTGGGATCCCGGGTAGATTGAGATACTGTGCTAAAGCACTTCTGTATAGTCGGGCAGGGTGAATATTCCTCCCCATTCCCACGTGGCCAACCCAGTGGCTCTAATAAATTGTTACTGTGCTACTGACATCAAAAGATGCTGAAGGTCATCTCCAGCAGCACTGACAGAAGCCTATTGTACAAGGAATTAAAAAAACCCCACCAGACAGCCCCCCCACCCTGACAACAAGCTTTGTATTCTTTCACAAGAACAAGATAGGATATGAGAATTTTCTCATGCATAAATTTGGTTGTCTGGTGCTTTGGGAAAGAATAACTCCCCACGTGCTGACAGCAGCCAGTAGGTATCGGTTCTAAAATTGGCACAGTGGCTCAAGTGCAACAGAGTTTAAAAGCTATCATTAGTGACTCGACGTGAATGCCATGATTTCCCTTTAGGCTGATACCATGCCCATTTTCCATGAAAGAAAAAAAAAAAAAAAAAAAAGAGAACATACAATTTTAGCAGTTCCAAGAAAGAAACTCTATTAAAAGCAGTTGCCCCTCCCAGCTATTTAGCCTATTTAGACTATCAGGTCTTTGGGACATTGATTTTCTTTTAGTGTGCGTTTGTGTTGGACTCTATATAGTGGGTGAGTTCTTGCAATATAGACCAATTCATAACAGGTGACTGAAAGCATTTTTCCCTCAATGCAGCATTTCTTTCTCACTGCCCAACATTTTGGAACATGATAAATAGAGAGGAAAGTATTTTATAAGATTCGACAAAAAAAAAAACAAAACATGTATTTGCAATCTGAAAGGAAGCGCTGGAAGGTTATAATTCAGCAACAAAAGGCTCTGGAAGGAAGCATGCCCTAGCAACTGTCTTTGTATAGAGAAATCAGTCGCTCGTTTATCTTACAGAAGTCAACTTTTGTAACACTGTTTGCGTTGTGCCCTCTAATGACTGACGTTGCGACAGGGCTGTCGAGCTAAGAAGGGAAACAGTGTGAAAGTGAACTGGGATGTAAAGACCCCATGACAAAATGAAAAATGGTATGAGAAGGCTTTGCTGCTTAAATGAATCAAGAGCCGTGTGAATGCTTAAAGCGGTGAGACGTACTGGGAATTGTGTTTGTGTACTTAGCGATGCTCCAGAATGACCCAAGTGGGTACGCCTTACAGTTAAATGTAAATCAAGGGAGGAAAAAATGTCCTCTCTCCCCTGGTAATGCATGGGGGTCACATTCTGCCTTCAGAAAGGAGCTGAGAAAACCCCGAGGCCGGGTACATCATTTCCCTGCTCTACTTTGGGTCCAGCAGAGCTGCTGGACTGGTTTCTCAGCCCTGACTCCCAGCCGCTCCCCAGCATGATGGGGAATTTACAGGGCATCTGGCCCTCCTACAGCTCTTACAGGCATTAATTTCACCCAGTGTAGACAGTCTGTTGGCTGTTTATTGCCTGCCGCTGCTTCTCTTTTCCTTCTTTTACCCCTTCTTCTTGTCCTTTCTTTCTCTTATTTTCAGCTGTCACAGTATTTCTTTATAACTAAAAAAAATACCTGTCTGCCTATGGGCTGCAGGAAAGGGCTTGCTAATATTCACCTTCTTTTGTTGTTTCTGATGCATAAAAATCTTTTTCTGTCATGTTGGAATTATGTAGAAAAAAAAAGAGATTTTCTTCAATGGAATAAAGCTAGGATGGAGAGATGTTTAAAGCAGAGCTCTTTTGGGGAGTAATTGTTATAATGCTGTTGAAAGAGAATAAATACATAAACCTGAGGCAAGGTTTTTGAAGAACTTAGGTCCGCCTTTCATTAAATTTCTGGAAAAAAGGAACAGGGGAAAAAAGGTACTAACTAAACATTTGCACTGAGAAACAAATTATTAAAGACCCYGTTTCCCTCCCCTCGCTCAGCTGAGATGGGCCATTTAGCTGTTTAGCTTGTTCATTAGCAGGTCTGCACCCCGCTCTGCCTGGCTGAGAGGGGTCAGGGCCACCGTGGGACCCRGGGGGACCTTGCAGAGGCAGAGTTTGCTCGGGGTCCAGCCTGTTTGAGTAGCGCCACTGTAAAGGCTCAGCACTGTGGGAATTGGGAACCCAGCTGCCTCTTCCAAAGCTTGCTCCCTAAGACAGGAGCCTGAGCAGCTGCATCTGATGCAGAAGCGGGGCCAGCCAGGCCGTCACRTCCTGTGCCCCCCTGGGTCCTCACCCAGACACGAGTTCTGCTGAAATAACAGGTCCCTTGCCCCATGGTGAGCAGAGGCACATGGGTTTGCAAAGAGTGCATGGCAGGCTGGGCCACTGAACGGCCATCCCAGCCCACGCCGCGCTGAGCAGTTCCTGAGCAGCATCCACAGGGGTGCAGGATCCATGGCGGGATCTGGGCTTGGGAGGGAGCATCTGATGAAGATGCTAATGCATCTGGTTATGATAACCCCTGGAGGAAAGGAGACTGCAAAGCAGCACCCTTGCAATAAGGACCGGGAATGCATGGCTCCTCCTGACCCAGGCTGCGGCAGCACCCGCTGGGTGCTCAGCACTGGCCCCAGGAGCAGGCTTCCAGCCCTGATGAGTCGGCTGGGGAGCCCGTGCCTACAGGCCTCTGTGCTGGTCCTGCGCTTGCTGTTAGGCAGAAGTCGGAATCGCACTATTCCGTTATTATTTAATCTTTTCAGGCAGACTGTTCGTTTCCTTCCCTCCTGGGTGCATCATACATTTGCGAGCAATCAATATGAGGAGCATCATGCCCTGCCTCGGGGACTCACCAAACACCAGCTGGCTTGATTGGCTTGATTTGGTACTGTTTTTTAAGTTTTACTTTAGAGTTCACATACAGATTAAGAAGTTTGGCGCAGAGCTATTCAGCAGTTTACTTATTACCTCTGTGTGCCAAATTAATGGCTGCACATCAGGGTCTTGGGATACCCGTTTTATACTTCTGTTTTATTTTCACCCACCTCCCTCTATTCTGGCAACGCGGCATGCTCTATTATACAGTATTTGGGCTTTCAGAAAATGCAGGCTCTTACGCCTTGGGACCGTGAATGCTCCTCRGCGGGGAGTTTTCCCTCAGTCTCTGCTGATTTCTTGGGATGCTTAATCCTTTGAGGGTTTCTTAGGTGCTGCTGCGTTTCAGTCATATATTATTAATGCTGGGCAGCCACTGGCTGATTGATTAAGTCCCCACTGATTCTTTGTGTGGCTTTGGCAAGGGGGGAGCTGAATTTGAGCGGTGAGGCTGCAGGCTGTGGGCACAGGCAGGAGGAGCACGCGTCCCCGCAGTAATCCCAAGAGTCCCCGTGTCTGAGACATACCCCTGTTTGCAAGTTTTCTCCCACATCCTTCTTACTTTGGCACCATGATCGCCAAAGCACCAAGGGACCACCTGGTTTTGACCACGGCACTCTGGCTCCCTCAGGTCACCTTCCCCTCCTGATCACACGCATCCTGGATCTGGTGGGTCCCTCTACCCTAACAGCTGGGACAGTCTGGTGAGGAWCAAGCTGAAGGATTTCTCTGGCCACAGATGTGGTTCAGGCTACTACAGCCTGTTTAGCACTAACCACTCAATGGCCAAAGGGGTTGCAAGAAACCCCTACCAAAAATGGCATCAAAGAGTTAGGGCTCCATCAAAACCACCAGAAGGTGACCACATGACTAATACAAGTTTAACCAATTTCTGTTTCCATGTGAGTGGATGCCTTTAAATGTGTGTAAAGTAGCTCTGTAACATTGGTTTGTGTGCGAACTTTGCCTAAAAATATAGAAGAGAGAGAAATTTTATTGCAGAGTGTTGATTTAGGAAAGTGATGCATCTGAGAGTTTGAAGAACATTTTGTAGGTGGTAGCAAAAATGAAAATATGAAAACACAAGACACACTTTGAGAACTAAATATTCCCTCTGTAAATTTGTTTTTCTTCTTTTTTATATTTGCTTCTCATTCTTTTCAAACATTAGCACACATTCAAGCATATATCAATATGCTAAGCCAGACAGACCAACTAGTATTTGCAGTGAGACCAACTGATATCAGCGATGAGGCCAAAATAGCACAGAAAGCGATGTTATCTTAGTATTTGTGCTTTAGCTTAGATGCTTGCGCATTCTGTGTGACTGCGTCTGTATCTGTCCTTTGCTTATGCAGTCCAGTTGCTGTACTGTATTTTGCTTATTCCTGCTTTGATGATCCAGGCATTTTAATAAGGCAGGAAAAGATCACTTGAAAAGTTTTTGAAAGATTTTGCTGTTTGCATTGCTGCTGAAAAGTCTTGTAAGGACTTTCAAGGTCACTTTTGAAGTTTTATCTGTACTGGTTACATCTGACCCATGAGATAGCAGCTGAAATCTATTCATTAAAAATAAATAAATCAGAAAGTCATCATTAGGGGGGGGGGGGGGGGGGGAGGGGTGTGCACCTACGTAACAAGCCGGAGCTGTTTACAACATATTCAAGGTCCTCTTCTGTTTTGTTTACTGTTCAGGTTTTTCACAGGAACCTTTTTCGTGGCAGGTCTCGGCAGCAAGTCATGCAGTTAGGATCAGCACACTTGTAAAACCACAAGTTAAACAGAGTGGAAGGCAGCATTTTCCAGTAGGAGTTAAAGCCAAGCCCCAGCTCCGGGCCAGATCACCAGGCACCCTGACCGCCCTGTGTTGCTCCCGATGCCGAAAGCAGCCGGCGGCTGGTGCAGCTCCCCAGCTCCGCTGGTTTTATGGCCAACCTGTGGCATGAGCGCAAGGCCACGCCGGCAGGGCAGGCTGAGGTCTTCGGCTCCTTACTGAGCAGCAGGAGAAGCTGAACCACGCTCAGTTTATGGCCTTCCTTTCTCTATCACTTTCCCTGCGACCGGTGAAGGAAGGGTGGGGAGGCACCGCTCAGCTTGTGTTTCGGCAGACGCAGGATGCCGGTTGTGCCTTGAGCCTGGCCGTGCATCAGACATCTGGAGAGACTTGCAGCTGAAATGCTTTTAGTAAAACTGTATTTGAAAGCAAAACGTCAAGCAGGGTAAAGCTGCAAGCACAGGCAGCCACCGAAATAGCTATGGTAGGTAGCTGCCTGCCACGCTCTACGATAAAAGGCAGGGCCTTCAGCCCTGCTGGCAAAGCCATGCTGCTTCAGAGCTTGATTTCACTGCATCTAGGGGCTGCTGGGCTGCTCTTGCCCTCTGGCTATGTCCTGTTTTCTTTGCATTTGCCAACAGCATGAGTAGTGCCAGCAGCTGACARGGCAGCTGGCACCCAGCATGCTACACTGGCTTTTCATTTCTAATTATTACCCCCTTACACTAGGCTGTCTAGCTGTTAAATTACCTATCTGTCATGAAGATATCCAAGTATAGTCACTCACGGTCATTGTGCTATCGCTGGTTCTTCCTTTGTGGGGCAAAAACTCTGCCTAGGATGAGTAAATATCTATGTTTTGGGGGTTTGAATTTCTTTTTTTCTCGTACTTATTTATGTTGGTGATGGCTGGGCACACAGAGCTGGGTGCTGAGGTTGTGAGTTTTATTCCTGCAGTGCTGCTAAGGTGTATTTGTGTTTGGGAGGGAGGAAAAGAGAAAGGTTTTACTGTGTGTCCCAAGGATGCTTTGGATCTTGGCTTTTTTTAATCTCTCCTGGAAGTTCATGCTGCAGCTGGAAACTCTCTGCTAAAGATCCTTTTAGATCTCAAAAAAAAAAGGTGTGATTATACAGTACCATGACATGCAGATCCAYAAATACTAATCTAATTGAAAATGTAACTGCAGAATATTTGTCTAGTTCAAGATACCAAGACAGACATCATGCTAGCCCTCTTTCTAGTCTATATAATAGCATATAGCTGGTGTGGTATATCTCCTGTACCTGGGCATTGCTTTTGCCCCAGAGACTCTTTGGGCTTTGCTGTGGGTGATCCTTGCTCTCTTTCCCCTGCCAGGTCCATGGGAAATGCATGTGCAAGCACAACACAGCAGGGTCCCACTGCCAGCACTGTGCCCCGCTCTACAACGACCAACCTTGGCAGGCTGCTGACGGCAAAACTGGAGCCCCCAAAGAATGTCAGTGTAAGTAACCAGCTGGGAACAGTGTCTCCAAAGGCTCTGCCAGAGCAATATGTTTCTTCTTTGCACACCTTTCTCCTGTGGTTCCAAGAAGCTCCAGGACGTACTGGAGCAATGGGCAGGTGTTTGCTCAGCAAGTGTAGAGCCAATGCCACACTCCTTCCCAAGTGCCCACCRCATGTTTGTATGGTGGGGACGACCCTGTTCACAAAGCTCCTCGCTTCGAAATCCTCATGAGACCGTGTTGTCTGTTGATGTGCCTTTCTGTGGGACTCAAGTGCATCTCCTTGGACATGGTCTTCTGTGACAGGCAGACTGCAGCCCACCAGGCTGTATTGGAGGTGATGGGGGGCCAGCATTGTGCCCTCCATGGGCACCGCTGGCAAACGTGTTTGCAGGAGGTATGGCCTTCTGCTGCTGGACATCGGCTCTGCTCATCCCCCGGGCACTGGGGGCAGGAGGAGCTGCAGGCTCTCGGAGGTTTGAGGATTACTTCTGCGGTGCCAGGGAAGGATGCTCGGGGTGAGTGCAGGCTGCAGGGGACTGCAGAAGTCACGAGGTGATCTGCTTTGGTAATAGCAGCAGTCTAACCAGAAGGGCGCTGCGGATTAACTGCACCGCCCCAGGAAGGTCTGCAGGCATGCTAAGCGCTGTCCTGCTGTGATTACCATGCTATCAACTCTTAAGCTAGCATCAGCCTGCCGATGTGGGGTGCAGTCACACCTGGTTGTAGTACAGATGTTCCCCAAAGGAGTCACAGTGAGTCCCTGTTTCCACCAGTAGTATTTGATGTGCAGGGGTTGGAACAGATCTCACTTGGCCCCTGACTTCAGGCGTGTGGACATCCAGACTTCCTCCACTGCCAGCACAGGG
Organism: Oceanodroma leucorhoa; assembly: GCA_030449065.1. Taxonomy (NCBI): domain Eukaryota; kingdom Metazoa; phylum Chordata; class Aves; order Procellariiformes; genus Oceanodroma; species Oceanodroma leucorhoa. The sequence continues at coordinate 2,544,143 of JASVER010000091.1, forward strand.
AAAGGGGGATGTTTGCCCTCTCTCACACACCTCCCCTCCACCTGCCTTTTCCCTCCGTCACCTGCAAGAAGCATCCTGACAGCACCCGCATGGCAGATGCTGTACGGGGCACTGCTGATTTCTAAAGCAGGGAGGGAAGGATTCAGCCACAGCAGGACCAGTGAATGTGGGAGGTCTCCCTGCACCAGCCTGACCACGTTGCTGCCCTTGTACTGGGAAAGCCATATTGGAAATAAAAGTTAAAGAGATTATTTTTTCTTAAATGTCACCTCTAGAGGTTGGGAAGCGTGGATGAAAATGTGGTGATACTTCATGCATTTGAATTTATAACGGGTTCATAGGTCAGGTCTCCCGTTCCAAAACATGGTTTGGGTTTTTGTGTCTCTTTTCTATAAATCAACATCTTTCACTCCCTTAATGAGTCTTTCTGTTCCCTTTGGCTTCGTCTCAGCGTGCAAGTGTAATGGGCACGCCGACACTTGTCATTTTGACATGGATGCGTGGCTGGCATCGGGCAATCGCAGCGGTGGTGTCTGTGACAACTGTCAGCACAACACGGAAGGGCAGCACTGCCAGCGCTGCAAGCCGGGCTTCTACCGGGACCTCAGGAAGCCCTTCTCTGCCCCGGACGCCTGCAAACGTAAGTCAGCCACCTTTTACTAGTAAAATGCTTCTGTTAAGTGGGAGGGCATCAAAAGAAAGGTGAGATCTTCCTGCTCCTTCTTGGAGCAATCTTCTTGCCTCAGTGCGGGACAGGGAGTTCTTTGAATTCCCTTATTGATGTTGTTTGCAAAAAGTAATGGTGCAGTTTGCAGGGCAAATGCTGTTGACAAATCTATCCTGAGGATCCCTGCAGCCTGGGGGCAGGGGAAGAAAGATGATTCATTGACTTTCTCCTGCTATTTTTGGAGAGCAAAAGCTGCATCATGTTTGCATGTTCTCCTTGTTTGGTGATTCCCGCAACCCCAGAAGCGGGGCGCCTCAGCCAACAGGGGTGCAGCTGATAAATAGCATCGCCCACCAGTGTGTGTTCGCAGCAGCAGCAGGTGGGTATGGAGGACAGGAACACGAGTTAAGTGATATTCCAGAAGGCGTGACACCGAGGAGGCCAAGCCAAAGGCAATGACTTGGCCATATGTGAAATTAAATATTTCCCAAGCAAAAGCAGTGATCCAAAAGCCACACTCCCCAGGGACCACTGTGAGGATGGTGACTCACTGTGGGGGACTCCGGATCCYCAAACTGCACTAACCACATATACACTCGTCAGCTAAATACATGGTGCAGGCATGCTCTCTGCTCTGCGCCTACAGCCATCCACCGGCTTCACCAGATTTCTCTTCACTGACCCAAATCTGCAGGAGGATCTTCATGGGTGGCAGAAAAAAAATCCGACTGACACCCTGCTTGTGTCATTTGAGGGGACACTTCTCCTTCAAAGGAGAAGCACCTGCATTTAAAGGAAGAGAAACCCTTCTGGGCTGGGGAGCTGCACCCCGGGCTAGGAGGGTGTGTGCGGTTTCACTTTCGTCTGCGGGGTCGGGTGGGGAACAATCATTTTCGTCCCACTCTCTCACTGCACATCATCCTCGTGAGACTCCCAGCGGCCCCGCCAGCCTGTCACAGAAGTCCTCCTCCTCTCCACCTTTCACTAGTTGCAAGGAGGAGCAGCAACAGCTGAACCACTGTTTTTTACAACCCCAATTCTCTTTATGAAAACAGAATTGACCACCGTTCTCCATTACTTCTGTAAATAATTATTTCACTACTGTAGTATGTACACAAATTTGTTTTTTTAAACAGCGAATTTAATGACTTTTTAAAGTTCCTTTACCTACTTGTGTACGTTCAAGTTCCAGGTCTCCTTCTCTGAAACATCAGATACTTTCCCTCTGTAATTATTGCCAGAACTTAGGCAACAAACTTTTGTTTTGAAGTCTCATTAGTAAAAAAAAAAGGTTTAAATCTTGCACTTAGACCCAAAGCAGGGACTTGAGGGTTTTTTCCTAACGCATGGATTTAGCCTTGCTGATTAAAAAAAAACCAAATGGATTAATTGACTCCTGGTAGATAATGCAGGACAAAAGACTGAAATAAATTCTGTATGGGACCCTCAAGCTCCGAAATGTGCTTTTACTGGGGTTGTGCTACCTTCGCTAGGACTGTAATTCCTAACGCTCTTTACGTGCCAGCTCCCATCAGGGAAGAGCACGCACTTTTCCGAGGCCATTGAAGCCAAGTCAAGCTTTGGCACTGATTTGAGTGCAGTCTTCTGGACACCTAAAAATAACGCCCTTCACCTTGGAGGTGGTAGGAGTGGCCACCATCTCCTGTGACATCTCATGTAGGACATCAAGGAGATGGAGTTTCACAAGGGACCCATCGTAGGGTCAATAGGCCCAGTCCAAATCCTGTGGCTGTTTGGAGGATCTGAGAGGAAGTCAAATGGCACCTCCTGGGCTGGCCAGCACAGAGCCTCTTTCCTTGCAAAACCAGATGGAAACAGAGGTCTTGGGATGTATCACTGCAAAATGGCCACGTCTTGAAGGGAAGGCTGCCAACAGTGTGAGTGTGCCTGTGTGCAAATTAGACCAGCGCTAATGAAGTCAGTCATTACATCACATCATTAGCTATATGTTAGCCCAATCCCAGGAGACTCGATTAAAAAGTTTCTCCCAGCCCTTCTGGGGAGGAGGAAGCTGGGGAGATGAGATGGTTAATGGGTATTTTTGTTGATATATGCTGGTGCTTGGTCCTCTCGTCTTTCTGAATTCATCTCTCAGTCACTGGCCTGTGGCATTCCACTTTCCACATTTTTTTCCCCCAAAAAAGGTGCGCCTGACATAAAGACTATAAATTTGTTTCCATTACTCTTTAATGCAACAATCCAGTCTCTTTATGGACCACTATATATTCATGAACTCTGGTATTTAAAGGCCAAAGGTAACATATATTTGACGAGAACTGTAAGATAGCCTTGAGTACAGTGAGAAAAAGTCTACATTTATTTACCTTCTGCATTAAGTACATCTACTTTGTTGCTCTTTTCTTTTTTGAATTACAGAGCATGAAGTACTCAAGTCAGGGAGACAACTTTCCCCGGCGTAAACTGGGTTCCACAAAAATGTAGGGATTATCTGAATGCTTTCTTTTCAGAGACCCTATTGACACAAACATACCAATTATTTCTCTCTGGGCTTTTCAAACCCTCACAAATGCTCTCCTCCCTAAGACCCTTTCACGATTTCCCTTCTGGTCTCCTGCTGCCGGGGCTGCTCCCTGCACCCAGGGATCTGGCATCTCACAGGGAAGCCCGGCAGCTTGCAGGGCCATAGCAAATGACTAATGACAATTAAATTAAATTATATAAGACTGATTACAGCCTATGTCTGGCACATTTCCAAGGACCATGCCATGGTCTGCAATAACAAGGGACGTGCGTGGTGCCCTGTTATTCTTTCCAGGAAGGCCATGGCATTGCCTGCTTGCTTTTGGTTCAAGGCACCGTTATTGCTCAACCGCAGGGTAGCATTGAAAATTTAAAAATACCAAGGTCAAAGTAAATAAAGGCGTTGTTAAGCCATAATCTTTAAGGATACTTTAAAGATTCTTGTAGGCGAAGAGTGTATATAATATTTGCTCAGGAGTAGGTGTGTACCCGATAAAATGAGACGTTCTGCCATTGAAAACAGCAATCTGATGACTCTTTCCCCCTGCCATACCTATCGGTCCTTTTCTTTACATCCCTCATGAATTTTTAAGCCTCAGCTACAGTATAATTGCAGACAATAAATCAGGTTTTATAATTGCCAAGTTTATTTTTGCTTTTCAACTGTAGGTTTTTGAGGGTAAATATTTGTCATTTCCAAAGGTTAGCTGGCAGCTGAAGAAACCACAACAGTATCACCAATCCAGCTCCGCTGGAGTCCTGCTCACTGGGTTTCGATCCCAATCAGCACATGTGACACTGGGACAGGCAGCTGTTAATACATATGTGCCTCTAAGTCATGTGCAAAATATTGCTATGTAGTATAGGATGGTAAATTGGCATTTTAACGATGCTGCTTACAAATCGAAAAGAAAGCAAGAAGATCAAGCTTGTGGAAGGTTTCTCTTGGTCCCAGGCTCATGGTGCCCAGCCAGTCYTTCTCTCACTGGAGTTCCCTTGGCCGTGGAAAACCCCAGCCTCCCCGGTGGGGTGGCCATGGCACGTAGGACAGGCACTGTCCCGAAGCCTCGCACTGAGTCTCGCGCTCTGCGCCCATGTATCCACTGCGAAGTGCCATCCAACACTGTCTGTAGCTTCTTTATCTGCTGCTCAGCTGCTCCTCTCACCTTCCTGGAGGAGGGTCTCCTACTRCCTGTGCTACAGTGAGGTGCAGATTGGGTAGAAGGAGGAAAACAGGGTCTCAAACCAACACTCAGCGCAACAGCCCACAAGGGAGCAGTAGCTGCAGCTGCCAAATGTTGTATAATCAGTCCTGCAGTCCTTTTCTTCCTGCCACTGCCATAGTATGGAAGCACTTGGTCCTATTTTCATGCATTTCTTTCAAAGTTGGTATAACATGCTCACATTTGAGCTCTAGAATCTCATTTTGGTGCGTAGTGATGGGCTGCACTTTATGTCTCTGCATTGCTCAGCACGTTCCCACTGCAGCACGTTGCAAATGTTTACTGTGTTGTAAATTTGCCACCCAAAGCATCCAGATTAACATCACTTAGTGTCATTTTGGGCCTCCACCTAAGATGCCAGACCAAAAAGCTTCGATTCGCTGGCCACCGATGGAAAGCAGGTTGGCGCCTTGGTAGCTCGTAGGGGAGCGGCCAGGAAGGATGGGGCCCATGGAGGTGGGTGTGCAGCCCTTGTAGAAATGACCAACCTTTACAACACATCTCTCTGCAGCTTTTATTAAAAAGTATAGCCAACTACCTTCTCATTTTTAATTGCCATTTTAATTGCCTATGAGCTTGCTGCTGTATTTTTCATAACAGTCTTTGTAAATTTAATATTCTTGCCTCACCATGGTGTTGCCACTGCCATTATATTTTCCATTAGGAAAAAGATTATGTGAAAGCATTGTCTAAAACATGAAAAGCTCCAACCCCAGTAGGGTTGGGTGTAAAACTCAGTTGAAACCCAACCGAAACAGGACTAAATCTCTCTCTGAGCGGTGGGTTTAGCTCACTGACTACAGGAGAATAGAAGAGCTTTAAGTGCTTGATATTTCCCCTGAAGGGGCTGAGGAATGCCAGAAATACCCACCACATCTAGTAGGAAAAGAGAGCATTTGGCTACATGTGTCAGGTATAAAACACTTCACAGACTTCAGGGGAAAGGTATGTGAGTCTCGGGGAGCGCTGTTGAAAACTATGCTATTAAAGGTACCGGAGTTCACTGCCTGCAGCTAGTTATGCAGTTTGTGGAGCGGCTTTCTAATCTTTTAATTTTATATAATTATATTCATTTGGGAATGGAAAGGGTGGGGAAAATTTGGGGATTACTTTGGCAAAGATTTTGGAATCGTAGTCGCCTCTAAGTTAACTGCCAATATTAATCTATCCTTTAATATTTTGAAACGACACTCCAGGTATGTCAAATCCTTGAAACCACAAAAATGTTGTCAGAGCAAAATTAAATATATGTGTGCAGCAGTAAGTATTTTAAGAGAAAGAAAGTTTGTGTTGCATGCAGTGGCTTTTCTGCTTTATTGCCGTCACAGTTGCAAAATAAAAATATTTGTATTAGAATTTGGTGAAAATTTTCCCTCCAAACAAAATTTTCTCAGGAAATCCAATTTTTATGTAAATGGAGTTTTAGACAAAAGTCTTTCAGCAGGAAATTTTTTGCCATAATGCACAAGGCTGACGGTAACACATCCTGGTCAGAGAACCAAACCCTGAGGGAAGGAAAGCACGAGTCACCCAGCTACTGGTCCTGTGGGTCACAGCATTGCATAAATTACATTTATGCAAAAGAAAAATCCTAGGAAGTAGGCAAGCAAAACTTCACACCATCTGTTTTAGGGCATCCTTTCTGATTTGTGAGAGTGGCCGTTTCTACCAGCGTGTCCCAGTACGCTTCCAGTGCAATATTCTGCTGCAAGAGGCTGTGGGGGAGGAAAAAAGAGCAGCCGGTGTTTCTGACATCCACTCTGCAAACCCGTGTCCCAGAGTATATGCGAAAGCATATCTCTGAGCCGTCAGTGTCCTTATTCTTTTATTTTTAGTGTTTTAAAATGATGACTTTAAAAGAAAATCAGACAGACACAGAGGGGTACTTTTTGCTCAGCCTCCAGTTTAATTAAAATGACCATTCTGAGGGTGTTTTTTAACCTCCTGGATGCAAGACAGTTGTTGTTACTTTAGAAAGCAATTACGCTCTGATTCATTTTTGCAATGAGGCACACACAGCTGCTTAAACATCATTGTGAGCCAGGCACATCCCTGGGTACTTGGCTGGACTGGAGTCCAGATACTATAAAGAAAGTAATAACGGCCTGTTTGGCAAAACATAACATGAAACCAGGGTAGGTTGACTAATTAAGATACCTCACAAAGGTTAAAGTCATACAGTTTCTAAATGGAGATTCTGGTCAGATTTATACGGGCGAGAAGAAAAAAATGCCCAGAAACATCATTGTCCCTAGGCAGAGCAGCGGTTTTGCACGTATCTCCCGTGCCTTTGTCCTGCAAAGCTTTTGCGCTCACAGATGCTCTCTCTTCCCCCTCGGTGTCCCCCGCAGCCTGCTCCTGCCACCCCCTGGGATCAGCCGCGCTCCCCCTGGGTCCCCGCACCTTCTGCGACCCCAGCACCGGCGACTGCCCCTGCAAGCCCGGCGTGGCGGGGCCCCGCTGCGACCGCTGCCTCCCCGGCTACTGGGGCTTCGGCACCTACGGCTGCCGCCCCTGCGACTGTGCCCGCAGCTGCGACCCCCGCACCGGCGACTGCCGCAGCAGCAGGTGAGTTGGGTGGGTCCCGATTACCGCCCCCCCCAGCCTCGGCAATCGCCCCGCAAACTCCATCCCAGGGGAGGCACTGCTCTGACCCGCTTTAGGCATGGCACACGGTCTGAAAAATAGCCATTATATAAAATATTTGGGGTTTGGTATGGTCAGGAATTGGGGTGGAGTGGGAGCTGAGGCTGCAGTTCACCCAGGTGCCTGGCACACCACGGCAGGGCACCGGTGAGGTTGGATTATTGGCTCTTGGTGCTGGTGTTAATTCATGGGGTGTTTTCCATAACCTTCACCATTGCTTCCTCTCCATGAGCAAAGTGTGAGCCTTGGGGAGATCTGAGTGAGAAGAGATCAAAGGGTTAATATTGTTCTGTTGCAACTCAGCTTGCATTGACTGTGCTGGACTTAGAGTCACGCTCTGACTTTTAGAAGACAGCACATTTTAATAATACCCTGCTCTCCAGATCTTAATATGTTGCCTTTTTTTACCACACTGGGCATATTTATAGCATATAAATCCCTATAATGCATTTTAAACCCTAAATGGATTCATGACTCACTCTGACAACACTCAACCTGATTACTGTCCAAAACTATCCCTTGCATTTAACACCACCAAGACGTGCAGTCACGTTGCGCCAGGAGGACGGATTGGTAGTGGCCCTGCTTTCTGCTGGCTCYGGGAGGGAGGCTGACCATCTCCCTTTCCCCCCAACAGCTCGGATGTGACCTGGCACCACGAAGCACCTCCTTTCCAGCCRGTGCTCAACGAGAGTGAGCCCGCCTGGGGCTGGGAGGACGAGCAGGGCTTCTCGGCGCTCCGGCACTCCGGTAGGATGGCGGCTTTGCGCATGTTTCCCTGCCCCATCCCTCCTGCCAGCAGCCAGCAAGGATAGAGTCTTCTGCACTGGCTTGTAATTAGTGCCCTGGAAGTTTCAGGAGGAGATGGATGTTCCCCTGTTAATGTCCTGTGCAACCACCTCCTTCCCCCCCACGAGCTGGAGGAGCCTTATGGCTTGTCCCATCAATGTGAGGACGTGCAAACCCTTTAGGCAGATGCTCCACACTGAAAACCTGCACCCAGCATTTAGCTGTCAGTAAGACAAGAGTTGCCTGCCTGAATTTGCAGCCCCAGCTCTGAATTTCAAGGCTGAACACTCTCTTTATTTTGTCCATCATGTTTTAAATGTGTCTTTGTATTCACTGGAGCTACTACATGTTGGACAAACCAGCAACGTTATTTAGAGGGTGGGTTTTGCCCCTTCATGGGCAGGGAATTGGAAATTTCCAAATAAAAATTTATTTCCCTGATATACCCACAACAATTTTGGCATCAATTGCAGCTTATTATGTGATTCGAGGTTGCCTAGCATTTCAGCTACAGTTTCAGCTGGGGAAGTTATTTCCCCCCGAGTCTGGAGGAGGTGGGTGCTGCATGAGGTTGCTGCGAGGCAGTTTGTCCCCGTGGCGCAGCATCAAGCTGTCCTCCCTTGCAATCGCTGCATGCAAGCAGGCAAGCGTCATTTCCTCCATTTTCAGAAACCGGCATGATAAAATCTCGAAGATACAATAATTGAGTTAATTGAGGGGAAAGCTCCATCATTTGTCTGGGCAACTTCATTTTAAACGTAAATAAGTATATCATGCTATTCTTTGTTCTAAGATCACGGAAGTCATTAATCTGCCTTAACCTCTGCAACATTTCCTTTTAAAATTTTGTCTGGTACATTACAGCGTGGAAAATACCGCGAGGAAAGACATGCGTGTTATTTGCATTCCAAGGCAAAATAATAAGGCCTTTGTTTCTCTTCTCTTCAAATTGTAAACAAGGAATAATTGCCCTTGGACTAAGATTATATTCAGCCTGGATCTGAAAATAGGGCTTTTTTTGCACAGGGCTTGTGGACCACATGAAAACCTCTGGCAGGTCCTAGGCTTTGCCCACGAAGGCTCACGTCTTTTAAGTACAATCCACAGCTGCTTGCTTCCTTCTCTTTCCACAGGTAAATGCGAATGTAAAGAGCAAGTTTTAGGGAATCCCAAGGTCTTCTGCGGGATGAAGTACACCTACGGTAAGTTTCGGGTGAGGTGGCAGGGGCGTAAAGGGAGGTGCTGGAAGGCGGTGCAAGAGTATAAAGCGTGAGAGGTGCTGCTGTGTGCGCCGCTCTGTCCCTGCAAACCCATGGGCTACTTAGTCTGGGGGAAGATCTTTGACCTTTCCRAAATGTATAGATATCATGGTGCCAAGTCAAGGTGGGTGAAGCGTCTTGCTCTGTTACCCACCTCTCTTGCTACCAAAATACTCTTGTGCCGAAATCATGGGGAGACAAGAGCTGGAAGAGGTTATCTAGGTCCAAGACAGACTGGAAAGCACTATTGCCAAAAATGGGTCACTAAAACTCTGTAAGACCAGRTGCCCCAAGAACAGTCTAGAAATCGCTAAATCTGAATTACAGTGAATGTAGGGAGGGACAGTGATCACCACACAAGCCACTACACAGCGAAATGGCTCTGGCAGCTACTGGGAGCTTCCCCCTGTCAACGAAGTTCAGCTGTTGCAATGGGGTGATGTATATTGTCTATGTGTCTATTGGATTTAAATGAATGAGAGGAGGCACTTTGTTTCCCAAGGCCTCTCCGGTGTGTGCCAGCGAACCGCCTCCTTCATACCACGGCAGAGCAAGGAGTGCTCTGTGTAGCACTCCCTTCCTTCACAGCCTCCCAAGGGTCTCTTGCACCTGTTTCGTCTCACACGAAAGTTGAAAATGCTCAGAGAGATAACCCCTACCTCTGCAGGCTGCGGAGCAACCCACAAAGGGAAGTTCAAGGGGCCGCCAGCTGTTGAAATATAGCCCTGGCTTAGTGATATTAGGAAAAAATCTGATTCTGCTTTGCTTTGCTCCCTGGCTGTGATAGTGACCGTGTTTAATCTTGCAAAAGATAAGAAATAATAAAAAAAAAAAAGTCACAAAAACCCCAAGTTCATAAATCTTATCTAAAGTGCACTCAGGCTTCCCACCCTTTCATCACTCAACATGCAAAGGTGTCAGCTAAACTGGAGAGACAGATGAATTATGGGGCTCATCATGAGCTTGAGGAGGCCATGCTGTAGGAGGAGAGGTTTCCCTGGGCTTCCTAACGTGCAGCGGTGAATAAAGCAGTGCTACCTACCAGTGTAGGCATCAGCACAGCTGGGAGGAGGCTCACGCGTGGGACCTGAGCCCCGAGCCTCCACTGCACAGGGGCTCAGCAGGTGGGATACCGGGCAGTGGGGGTGTGCCTGTGGGTATGTGTGAGCTCAAAATACTCCACAATTTGCCTCAGTCCCCACCAACGTCTCAGTCTCCGCCACTGCATTTGGATTTGGCAGTTCTGCAAAGCGGGAGGACCGGCAGCAGGAGTCCTCACCAGGGTGGAATGGGGGCAGTCCCTCATGCCCCTGCCTGCTGCCTGGCCTGCCCGGACCAAGGCCGGCAAAGCCTCCAGGTCCGACCTTAAAAGCAAGGCTTTCCACTTGATTTCCAAAAGTGCTAAGGAAGCCAAAGTCTTTGCTGAGCTCCAGGAGAAATTGAGGCCCTCACAAGTTTTTGAAAATCATTGGACCTCTCCCGCTGCCCKTGTGGCAGGTCCAGGGGCCATGGCCAACCCAACCGACAGCGTTCCTGCCCATGGTTATGGGGACATACATGCTCCCCCGGTAGCTGTGCTGACCCCGGGCTCCCCAGCAAGGAGCATCGGGCTAACTCCACTGTAACAAAGTAATTGTCCTCACTGCTTCACCCAGATACCTGCACTGTAAATAGCTTATATATTCCTGGTTTTGAATTTGTGCCTTCCCAGTGATCAAGACGAAGATCTTGTCAGCTCATGACAAAGGCTCCCATGCAGAAGTCAATGTGAAGATCAAGAAAGTCTTGAAATCTACAAAGCTGAAGATCCTCCGGGGCAAGAGGACGCTCTACCCTGAATCCTGGACTAACAGAGGCTGCACTTGTCCCATCCTGAATCCCGGTAGGTTTGACTTCCTGAGCAGCCACGTTTACACAGATTTCATTCCCACCCCTCCGTCCTCTCCTGCCAATGAACTGAGGTTGCAGCCCAGTGTTGATTAAATTATTGGCTGTTACATCATTTGGATTCCAACAGCAATCTCCATCAAATTTGACTTTTGTAGAGAAAAACTTAGTTCATTCTATAGACTTTCAAACATAAGTTTCTCTTTATGAAGCATAAACAGTCTTGCAGCTTTACCAGTCTGTCTGTTCCCAGAGGGCGGGAGGTGCATATCACACCACRACTACATGACATATCTTTTCAAAACTAATGCTAATTTGAATCCATAAAAACACATTTAAATCTAATTTGAGTCATGACATTGTACTGAAGTTTTAATCTAAACTCAAGGGAAGATGTCTCTCTGAAAGTAACACTAATTTGCATCTACAAGATTTGGAAGAGATTCTCTTATGCAGTGAGAGGGCAGCTTTGGCTTCACAGCTTTTTCTCATCTTCTTTCACTGAAATGGAGTATAACCAGTGGTGGCTAAACAGTGCATGCAGTCTCCGGTACGGACGAGGAGATGCAGACTCAGGGTTTTCTTCAAGAGAGCAAAACTAAGCTCCAGCTGACACACTTTTCTTTACAACTCCAAGATAAACCAGCAGTTACCAACTAATTCAGATAAAGGGTTTTCTTTCCGTAAGGCGCACACATCACTTGGAAGTCACTGATCAAAATGTCGTCTTCCATGCTGAGATGTCCCTTAACGTGTGCAGCACTAGGAACTTCCTTTGGGAGGAAAGGGCTGTCTACAAGGCTAGATCATGCAGAAAGGTTATTAATTGATAAGGTGTTTGCAGTTTCCTTTCCCCTCCACTGGACTGACCATCTTTGGCTTTGAAGGCAAGCTGCCGTGATAGCACAGCTGTAGTCAGGAAGTCTTGCCAGGTGCAAGGGTCAGATGAATCAGCAGCGTTAGGCAGGACTTTGCTGTTTAAGCACAGTAAGACTTTGGATATTGGTAAAACACAATAAATYTATAACTAAATAGATACAGGTGTTTTATTTTTACATATGCAATGCAAATGCAAGCAAGAAAGCCTTAATAAGAACCTGGAAGAGTGCTGTGGAAGCTRTCAGACACTGATCGTGCAGGGCAGCCCTGCACCTGACACACAGCTTTGCGACTCCACTAACTTCAGAGGAGCTTCACTGATTTTCCCCAGCAGAGAAAAAGACAGCATTAATCACAGAATCGATGAAGATCACTTGGCCATCAGTGGAAAGGTGGAGGTGCAATTGTCCTTAGGGACAATCCAGGCGTCTGACAGATCGGGTGTTACCCCCTTGCCAGCTCTCATGATTTACACTGCAGAGCTTGGTGTTTTCTTGAAATGCGGCTGCTGGAGTCCCATGAGTATAAATTAATCTCAGCTTTCATGTTGGAAAGAAGTTGTGAAGTTTGGTCCTAACAGGAAACTTGAAGACATCAATGGAGCGCATCTTTAAGATGCAATCATTTAAAAGTGGAAAAAAAGGAACCCAAATATTTTTTAAAATTTCATTATTTTCTTCAGCTACCACATTCATTTCTGGATGGTCAGCAATACTATATTAGTAGATTTAACCCTCTCTCAGAGTAAGACCTTATGACCTCCAGATGAATAAACCAGCAATAGCTGGATAAAAAGCCAAGCTGACATAAAATAATTTCCTGACATATAGCTATAGTGGAAAACCCAAGCATTTATCAAATCTCCGTGGGCTGTTTTCAGATGATAATTGTGCTTAAGTTCCTACGAGAGGATATTCACTACTCTGTGGCAGGTTGGACTTCTGGGGGGACACTGAGCTGAAAGGTTTAAAGGTCTCAGCTGTCCGCAAGGAAAAAGGAGCCCTTCCCCTCCTCGGCTCTGCCAAGCACAGACACAAATAAACAGAGAGCTGCCTGCCAGCACTGCAGGGCAAAACTCACAACCTCGAGTCCTGGCTTGCGGCATCTCAGTCATTCAATTCCTTTTATTTTTACACTTCTGTAACGTCCGGTTGAAAATCTAGAAAGCCCTACTGAGTCAGCAACCACAGCAATATTTGCTTGCTCTCTGAGGGTGCATGCCACATTTCTCTCTCAAGGGRGATGATAGATTTAGGAGCCCCTGAAGAGTGATGTTTATAACAGCAGGCTTGACATGGCCAAAACGAATGTCTTGCAAAGGGTGATACTGCCATACACATATCCTGTGTTTACTTGGCAGAAGAGAGGATGTGTGTGCCCAAAAGCTCAGATGAAGTAGATGATAACAAATTGTATTGAATTAAAGAAAAACATGCTTGACCTTTAGCTAGGAGACACTCTCCCTTTATTCTGAAGTACAAAATGAAAACCTGAGAAAACATGAGCAGACTCCCTGCTGTGGCCAGGATGGAACGGGGCGACCGAGAGCACTGGGGAAGACGCATCTCCCYCAGGCTAGTTTGTACCACCGTATGGTGTTCCCCAGACCAGTGCGAGAAGCAGGGAGTACAGGGGGGGTCTTGTCCTTGCTGTACCCCAAGCGTGCTGCAGCGGGATGCTGACCCTGGCAGGAAGCTCCTTCTGCCACAGGAGGAATTATCCTCCTTGTTATCCTGGTTTATGGCACGTTCATGGCCCATTTAGGCTGTTGGGATCTGTGCCAGCGTTTCTTTAGCTAATTCAAGCCAGAGACTTCACCTTGTCCCCCCGCTTAGCAGTTATCACCTGGCTCCAAGTGCTCTTTGAGTCGTGCCCCGAAAGCCAGGCACGGACCTGGATGCCTGGTGCAAGCCTTGCGGTGGGACGCTATGGGGCTGCGCTCCAGCCCTTTCTGGCACCTTCTGGGCACCAGGTGAAGCTTCACCAGATGCTGCTGCCATGTCTCTAAAACATTTGGCAGAGGCAGAAGTTAATGCAGCTCTTTTCAGTGTGACTGCCACCCCCTCAGGCTCTTCTGGGGTGCTCACGCCAGCAAATCTAGTATTGCCTCTCGGCAGGGTCCAGCATGCTTTTGCCTGCAAGGGGGCACTGGCCATTTTGAGCAAGACACCAGCAGTAGGCCATCCTGCGCCGTCATTGCTGGAATGTGCTGATTTCCAGGCCCGGGTATATTCAGGAAGGGGTGAGGCAGGTGGCTRCCAAATGAAGGTAATAGCAGTTCCCGAATGAGGTATAAAAACTTGTAGTGCAGTCCCCAGAGTTCAGCTTCCGTATATATTTAGAAGCTAACAAAATCAAAGTTTGTATACTGCATCTCATTGACAGATGCGCCACAGGGGTCATTTTTTCATAGATATAGATAGAGGCATAGATATACAGATATATGAGAGAATCAATATGTATAAATATTTCTTCTTATAAGTGTTTTTTTACACGGGACTAGATATCCAGGCTGACTTTGCAATGTCCATAGGCCTCTTAAGTGTAGTGCTGTGCAGTCCCTGACCGCTTTGCTGCTTTGCAGGCTTGGAGTACCTCGTGGCAGGACACGAGGATGTCCGAACGGGCAGACTCATGGTCAACATGAAAAGTTTTGTCCATCAGTGGAAGTCRGCTCTCGGAAGAAAGGTCCTGGAGATTTTGAAAAGAGACTGCAACTAGAGGTGCAYGACTGCCTAGGGCGTTTCTCTATGCACAAAATGCAACAGCCTTCACAGAGAGAAGACCTCTAGGATGAAAACTGGAATGTAAGAAAATAGTGCCAAAACGTGTAGCGAGGCGTTCGGAGTTGTAGGCGCTGTCTAATTTAACCCTTCCTGGCCAATGTTCATTCACTCGCCTGTAGCTTCCTTGCCAGGGGCTTGCCGGAGCCCAGCTCGTCATTATGTTGAGGGAAACAAAAGGAAGGGCGGATGCTTGTCTCGCTCCAGTGCGATGTTGGAGCGACTCCTATGAAGCCACTGATCGCCCCAGACTAAATTGCCACCCTAGAGAGGGAAAGCGTGCCCACAAGCTACAGCTGAGAAGCAAAAAACACCACTGCCAGTGCCGCCAGTATAGATCCTGAGTGACTTCCAGAGGCTCCCAGAGGATGCTGTGGGGAAGGCGACAGCCGCAGCGACGGGCAGGCGCTGGCAGCAGCACGGCAGCGACGACCGCTCTTTAGAAACACCCCCTTGGATTAGGACACGGCACTTGTCAAAGAGAATCGGGCCCCGTGTGCTTTTAACCTGGTCACCCCGCTGAAGGTTGCGGGGGCTACATTCTCTGCCGGCGCTGGTGAGGACGGAGCTGCCGGAGTGAATCGAATCCCTCTGCCTTGGCACAAGTGCRGCGTGAAGCAGAGGCCGGCTCTCCACCCACTGCACGTCTGAAGAGAAGTGCCAGCTCTGGAGGGTGCAGTGTCTCTGAGCTTTTGTCCTTGAAGTGTTAAAAAACAAACCTAGCCCTAGTGTAAATATTTCATTGTATAAAGCACTTTACTACCTGCCACTTCACAGTGCGGGAATTCTAATTGTGTTGGGGAAAGAAGACGTTGAAGGTGGCACATGAAAAAAACTCCCTGAAACAGAAGCACTCCTGAAGACCCCCCAGTTGGACGGCGTTAACGGTATAAAGGGAACGGCCAGCCTGGCACTGGCCACTCAGAGTATCTGAGGATACTATCTGAAAGATAAAGTATTTGCACTGAAGTCCCAGCTTCAGACCAGCACTTGGACCCCGTGGGCAGGACTCCAGCGAGACTTCGCAAGCAGCGTGAGAAGAAGAAGGGACTTGGAGACAAAAAATGCAATTGCCAGAGGAGAAAAACTCTGCCTGCAGGAAAAGGAGTGGATGCGGAGGACAAAAAGGACTCGCATTCGCRTATCACAACCCAGTGATTCATGGTGGGCCTGGAGTTTATTTTATTTTTATGTTAGTATTTAAAACTGAACATTTTATTTGTTTTCTTCTGTGTTATTGTTTGCAATATATATGGCCATTATACTTCCTCATTAACACCAGTATGGAATATAGCACAGTTTACTGCAATTTTCAGCACTAAAATATATCTTTTCTGTAAAGCATCTTTAAACCACATTGCATAGAGTGTATTTTGTTCATGAGTGAGGGGAAAGAAAAGGAAGGCATACAACACCAGAAAAGTCACGAGTCTACCAATCCGCTTTACGTATGTATTTTTCTTTCATGGTCCTGTGGACTCACAAAAAAAAAATGATACTATTTTGGTAATTTGTTCTTATATCTCATGTATGTAATAAATATAATATGATTTCAACATCTTCATCTCCTGTTACTGCTTACACCACTGGCAATGCAGTCTTTGTGCCTGCACTAGAGAGCACAGTGAAGATGGAGCTGGGTAGGGAGAAGCTGCCATGGAGGATATTTTCCTCTCTAGGGGATAATATTCACCATATGGTAAAAAGCCAAGTAGCATGGATGGCTCACAGAAATCCCATTTCACCTATATTTTGGGAGGCTTGTAATCTCTTCTTATAAGAAGGGGAATTGTACCTAAATATTTTCAAAGCTGGCCAGATCCTTGCATCCACACAGGCCTGATGGCTGAGCTGCAGAGGAGTTCCCCATAAAAAGCAAGCCAGCGATGGCGGAAATCAGGCTCACTCCCTACATTTGAAACATTTGAAACTGTAAAGGGAAAAAAAAAGGCTGTGGGAAATGAGCACTGTGGCAAAAGGTCTATAAAAATGCCGCAGAGTGAAATCAAGCATCAGAAATGAGCAGCCAGGGGGTCGAGGCGTAACCCGCAGCGGGGGCAGCACCTCCCCGGGTGGGCGGTTAATCAGTGACTGCCGGGGCACCGCGCTGCGGCAGCACCCATCTCCCCGGCGGCTGGAAGAAAGGGCAGGTTAAGGCTCCTCCTGTGGCGACACCTGCAGACTAAGAGCCTCCGGTATCTCCATTTTGATTTAAAACTTTGCAGTTTTACCTGCTTGACATATTTTTAGCTTAATTTTATTTTAATGCAATTGAAACTACATTTGCAATGGCTAGTTGGTTAATGCGGCATCGTGAAAACTGGAGGGTGTGAACAGAGAGGCTCGCAGTCCCAGCCGGCTCGAGCACTGCAGGGAACTGGGATGGCTCCAGTGGCAGACGCTGCTTACCGCACCTTGTCTGACCCCAGTCCTAGCCTTGGRTCTGGGCACTGATGGTTTTACACAGGAAAGGGATTAGCTTCTGTAGGGCAAATCTGCCCATGAGAGATTTCTGTGAGGGGATTTTGGCTGGAAGGAGAAATGTCCTTTTACTGTGAGCAGGCAAGCTGGATATCCCTCCATCCATATGAGATCATCTCACAGTGACAAGATGGCTAGCCAAGCCCTTCTCAGCGAGAAAAGTTTGTTTGGGCAGTAAATCTTTGCAATTGAGTGAGTTCATGGAAGCAGCCTGCCTGGTTTATCTGTTTAATCCCACTTATTACATGTGTAAGAATAGGATATATTTCCCTGCCCACCTGAAGAGTAGATTTATTGCTTGATGACTCCAGGATTAGCAATGCTTTGACCAGTCCTGCTGTGTGACAAAAATCAGTGTCAGGAAAACCAACCTGGTCATAATCAGAATTGGCAGCAGAATCCACAAAAGGGTCTCCAGAAATACTCCTCTGGCCCTACAGACAAGAGTTGCTGATGGAGGCAAAGCTGGCAACTTCACCAGAGGCCAAGCTGCCCCTCTCTGGACCGTGTTGCTCTTGGCGAGAGGAAAGCAGAGGTGGGTGCCGGGGTTTTGGGGACCAAAGTGGTGGCAGCAGCACCAGGAGCTGCAACAGCTCTGCCCAGAGCATCCCCATGCTGTCCTCATGACTCACCTGCACCTAAAGAGCAAGTACCTCCCTGCCACTGAAGGAAGCATGGTGGAGTCTTCAACCATCCCTGTTTCCAATGCAGGAGGCTAGATGTAAGCAGGACCAGGGGTCAGTGATAGGGGCTAGGGCTGCCAGAGACCCCGTGCTCCTGGTTGTGTGTCAGCGTTGCAGGAGTGACTCTCAGCTGGTGACACGCACTTGGGTTGGAAAAGTGGGTGTGTTGGAGCCAGCTGCCTCCACAGCACAGACCCAAAGCAGACATGGCAAATACAGCCCCTCCTGTGTGTCTGCATATGATCCAAACCTGTAGCAGATGCTATAGCGCAGAGAAGGGGAACACCCAGCCCCAACAACAAGTTTTCAGTCCCTCCTTCCACCGTGCATCTCTCCGAGCCCACATTGTGTGCCATGAGGGTTGTCAGGACCAGGCACTAAGCTAAATCCATATGCTGCTGTGCAAGTGAAGCTTTCTCCACCGTCCTCTGCCACCACTGCTACTTGTAGAAGAAAGCAGGATGAGCCACCCCGATCTGCCCATCAGTTTTCACTAACCTGAAGACGGGTGCTTGGAGGAGGCTGTACTCAGAGGTGTCCCACATCCTCCCTCGGGGAGGTCACCTTACACACCCGATTGCTTGCTAGTAAACATCTGCAAATGGGTGAGTGCTCCCCGGCTCTGCAGGGCCTGTGGGCTGGGTACCTCTGCCAGCCCATTCAGCAGGAAGCACGACATGATGGGGCAGGGGTGTTTAGGTGAAACATCTGCTTTTATTCTGTTAAAAAGCATTTTTCTCTTTGGACCACCTCAACAGACACCATCCATGCCTAAGGCTGCGAGTGCAAGGAGGGATGGGGAAGAAGCTGCCTGCAGCCCCAGCCACATCCTTCCCCGCAGCAGCAGCTGGCCATAGGGCAACTGGGCAGCCCATGGACACCAACAACAGCATGTCCCATCACCTCCCAGGAGCTGATGATGATGGCGGCCTTCTCCATCCTTGGCACCTCCCAGACCAAGCCCTAGAGAGCTGCAGAACTGATGTCCCCTCCTGCCACTGCAAGAGCCGGGAGAGGGCTCGGGGCTGTGCCGGCTGCACGTGTGTGGGGCCCGTCCGGTCAGCCGTCACTCGCCCCAGAGGAATGCGATCTTCCAGTCACAGTGGAAAATTACAGGCGTGTTTAATATAGTTGCTCCAGCGGGCTAAATCTTCTGGGATATGACCATGTTGCTGAAAATGACTGAACATCTGGTACTACCGGCCTGCTTAAATGGAAAGCCGGGCTGGTATGGGTAAACATAACAACTCGGGAACAAATAGCTGCAGTGTATTTTTTTTTTAATCTTTATTTTTAGTTATCGTATTGACTTCAGTATCAACAGTGGATACAATAAACATCTCAAAAATGTCCGGTGGCTTCTGCCCCAGCATCTAGAGGAGCCCTCTCTCCGATAAGGCAAAAGGAGATCGGCTGCCTGTGGGCCTTCTGGGCTGATGTGTTGATTTTTTGATGACGGTGTTTCCAAAGCATGACCTTGCCCAGGGGTCACAGCTTCTTGCTGCTCTTTTCCCACAGATCAGCACAGAARCATCATGAATGCCTTTTATTGCTTCAAGGGAAGGCAATGAGGCCTCAGCAAGGCTCACAGGCTGGGAAATACACTATATATGGGAAACTTGTTGGTGTATTGAAAATGTTAGCATGGCCGAGAGGCTAACGTGCCGCAGCAGGCATTGGGAGAGCTGCTCTATGTGCCCAGCCCAGTTCCAGGCCGTGCCCATCTCCTCACTTCTCCATCACTCTGGTTGCTCCTTTGGAGCAAAATGCTGGGCTGCTTGCAGATGTGATGTGCTCATGGGTGTGATGTGCTCATGGGTGTGATGCGCTCATGGATATGCTTAAGCCCCACCGATGCACATAGGCCGGGGAAGATTTTGTCATGCCCAAGTCCTGTTCCCCGCAATGTGATCCGCAGTTCAAGGCATCTCCAAGCTCTACCTGGACACTTTCTCAGCAGTAGAAGATGTGTAAAGTAAGTTTGTCAGGCTGCTGAGAGGTCTGGGGGGTGTAGGTGTGGGTGCGGGTGTGTGCATGTGCATCCCCACGGGACAGCTCACTGTTTCATTTTCCAGATGGTGTTTTCTCTGCTCACGTCTCTGAGCTCCCCCTGACCAGGCAGGTTGCTCACACAGCCGGAATTTCTTTCTTTGGCTTCTTCTCTCAGTCTTATACATAGAAGTCATATATACTTATGGAGCACAGGATTTCAAGTCATCTAGAAAACAGGGCTGCCAAAAGGTCCTTGGATCTCTATGAAAATTGCTGAGAAGAATAAAATTATTCCTAAACCCAACATTAGTGAAGTTTCCCTGAACTGACTTGCTGTGGACACGGATATGTACCCCTTCCAGCAGGTGCAAAATGCAGTCCAGCTCCGGGCTCAGGACACACGGTGAGGTACTGAAACTCAGGCAAAACAGATCAAAACTGAGCAACCGTCCGTTAGGCTGGCGTTAACCTTGAGTAAAGAACATTCATCACTGTATTTCCCATACCTGGTTCAGGTAAATGGGAAATACAGCTATACATTTTAAGCTTGTAATGTTAGAAATATCTCCTATTTCTAACATTACAAGCTTAAAATGTATAGCTGTAAAAAACCATCGTTGCTCTGTCTCTGCTCTTCATAGGAGCTGGTTCTCCTCTCCTTTGTTTGCATCAGGTGCAACTGGCACCTGGACCTTGAGCATTTGTGCAGCCTCTGGGTGGTCAAATCCGCTGTCATCTCTATCTTCTTGGGCTTCATCTGAATAACACCTGATAAGGAAACATTATTTCAGGTACACAAACAAGGACTGGAGATTCACCCCACTTAATGTGATGTGGCAGTGGCAGGTGGCAGTTGTGCAAGGATCCCCTGACCCCCACAGGGTTGCAGAAGTGACCCAGGAGCACCCCAAGGGGGCCATTACAGCTGCCCAACTGCCTCGCAGGCGCAGGTCAGGGAACAGGAAGATGCACGGGTACTTTTGTACCTCAAAGAACATCACCAAGATGCTCTTGGCAGAAAAGCAGGGGATTAAACACACCCTCCATAGGGGTAGGGAAGTTAAACAGAGCAGAGGCCCAAGTGGGAAAATCGGCAGCRTCCTTTGCCACCTCTGCAGCTGCAGAGAAACACAGGGACAAGGGACCCCAGTGGTGGGAGATGAGGAAGCCTCAGCCATCACTGCCATCGCCCCTTGCTTGGCATGGCTGCCCAGACCTGCTCAGCCCCTTCCCCCAGAGAGCTGCAACAGAGGGTCGTTTCTTGACCTGCAAAGCAGGTCCTCAAGAAGGCCCCCAGAGCCACAGGGGTGACTGGAACAGGGAGGCCAATTTGAGGGAGCCCAAGCCTGGTCACTGCAACGCGTACAGCTGGCAGCCACCGAAGGAGTTGGAAAACGTTCACACGGAGTTGCGGGTGCAAACTAAACATTGCCAGAGCCGCTCTGCAGTGCAAACAACCCCCACCTGTGCCATCAAACACCTCCAAAACAGGTATTTTGGGAGGGACCCTGGCCCTTCACAGCCCCCAAGCCAGGGGGTTGGGAGGGGACGAAGTGGTGCAGGCCAGAGCTGTGCCAGGAGCCGTGCTAACAACTTGGCGGTACAGATGATCACCTTCCAGTGCCCGGAAAAGTTCCTGAAAACTGTGTAATTTATTCACATGTCCGTACCTCTGGAGAAGCAGCACATCCTGCCCCGTGACTTGGCCCCAGCCGCAGCCAACAGCTACAAAGGCAGGAGGAAAAAACCAACAACAAGAAAACAGAAGCCAAGTTATGCAGCAGAGGGGGAAAAAATATTTCGCTGGTCGCAGCGGGTGACCGACAGAAACCCCGAAAGGCACTGTAAATACAATTCAATGCAGCACGGATAAACAGTCTGGCCTCGGAGCTCCGAGGAGCCCGATGCCCTGCGGCAGCGCTCCGGGGACCGGGGACGGGGACGGTGCCGGCGGGACGGGCCAGCACTCCCAGTCCTGCTTGGGGACGTAAACAGGACACCCCACCCGGGCTGATACCAATCAGCTGGACGGGGCAGAAGAGGGAAGAGGCCGGGCCCCCAGTGCGCCCCGGTCACCTCTGAAATGACAAAGCAATATTGCAGATGACAAAATACAAGCGATACAGCAAAGAGCTTCGAGACCAAAGGATGTGAGGAGGAGATGGCCTGGGGGACTTCTGCCACAGACCACAGCAGGGTCTGCTCCCTTGCCTGCRCTCCGTGCTGGTGACTATTTAACTTTGACACATTAAAAGCGATAACGACCAAATTCTTCTGAGCAAAAAAGCACTTATAATTGGATAATGGCCACTGAGCATCAGTAGCTGGGTTGCCTAACGCCTGAAGGAAAGCACGGGAATTTTTTTTCCACCCACAGACCTATTATGAAGCTGACAAGGTCCTGCTCTCTGCAATTCCCATTAATTTTACTGCTGGGCTTGAAGATTTATGACAGCTTTGTCTGACATTCATGAGGCAGACAGGTATTGTTACATGCCGACATAACCCAGGTAGCAGCCACGGGTTGTTCTCCACAAATGACTGCACTCCAGTCAGCTTTGGAAAACTCCCAGCTTTTGTACAGGGAAATACTAAAAAAATGAGAATTGCTTTAAATTTCAGTCTCCCTTTCCACCCTCAGGGAAGCCCTACACATGCCACAGAACAGGGATCGCTGCTTGTCCTGAATTCAAACAGCAGGCAAGCTTAAATCCTTAGAAATCCTTGAATACCTGGCAGATGATGACATACACCAAGGAGGTACCATACCTGTCATTTAAACCCTCTGTGATTTGGAAAAAATCAAACACACAGCAGTTATATTAGCCAGGAGCAAAGGAGGAGTGACCAGCTGGCATCCTCATTTTTTCTCCTTTCAGGACACCATTTTCTCTATCTGTGCAGAGTCTTTTTTTTCTCTATATAACGTCCAAAATAGAGAGAAAACAAATAGAACTAAAATAGCAACAGTACAAGAGAAAATACCATCAGGAGTTCCTGTTCACAAGGCTATCCTGGCAGTTATCTGGGGCTGTTGACATATTTAATAGCCATCCGGTCTCTGCCAGCTGGATGCCAGCTTCAGGCTCGAATCCACAACTGAGATAACTTCTTGCTTCATGCTACAACTTCTGCACTGTTATTTTTCCTGTAGTGTGATTTAGCAGTGTAGCATATTCTGGAGGACAGCTTATCCAAAGGCATTCTGAAAAATAAACCTAGGTGGCTAATCCCCAAGTTTCCCTCACCTGGGGAAGCAAGGATTTTGCTTTCATGTTATGTTAAGAATGTTTTTTTCTGAGTCAATTGCAATGAAGAAAGCCTGTTGCTTTGCTGGTAAAGGACTGTCAGTGTTACCATGATTTTAGTATAGTTTCTGAAATCTTCTGAATGTTACTTCATTATACCGAAGAAGCATTTTCATTTTAATTATCTGTAGTCCATGGAGATACACCCATGGAAGAAGGCTGGGGAGTAACAGGGCTATAGTCTTCCCAATTCCCCCTCCCCAGCCTTTGCAGCAATTGCACCCAGCTTGTTGGTGGAGGCTGGTGCTGGGTTACCCTAGGTGTTGCCCAAAGAGGTTTTCCCCCAAAGACCGCAGGGTCTGAGGGCTCCAGGGAGATCAGGGCTTGGGCGAGAAGCATTATCTCCCTTGTCTTGCTTGGAGGATTTTGTTTTGCTTCCCTGGCATTACTCAGGAGCGGAGCAGGGCTGGCCTTTCATGACCGGCAGCACTCTCATGGTGAGACCCCCACAACTCTCACTTGCCGCAGTCCCGGCACAGATTTTGCAGAAGGTCGGACAGCCCGTCCCCCCCACCAGCAGGTCACCATCAATCAGCAGATGCCACAGGGGCAGAGCCCACCGTGTGGCTGCAGGAACCCAGGTCCCGGGGAGCACATGTGCTAGCACCCAGCCTGCTGGTGACAGCTTAGCTGCTGTGAAACAAGCCTGCTAAGAACCAGAGCACATGAAAGCCGTGACAAAACATAAAGTGTGGATTTGGAGCCMACCTCAGCCCGCTTCTTGTAGGCTTGGGGCAGGGGGGATCCCTCACTGAGAGAGCACGGAGGTTTGAGAGCCAGCAAGGGTCACCTATTGCACACCAGAAGTGCTATGGGTCTTACTCGCTGTGGCTGGGTGGGTTTATCCTAATGACTTGCAAGCTGCTGAGCACTGACCTTCACTCCAGTTCTCTCCTTGCAGCTCCTTGAATGAACACTATTTTAATAATAATGAGCCATAAAGGTTACTGACTCATCCTTTCTCTTCCAGTTAAGGAAATGAATTGGTCAATTATCTTAAGCATCACATAACTCTAAAAAACAAAGATTCCTGTCAAGGGATCCACTGTGCTGCCCATTATAAGCTGAGAAACAACCTTCAGGTATCAGTTCCCAGCCAACACAACATTTGTATGTGTTATAATTAGATATTGGTTTTGCCACTGCACAGTCCTGTGGTTACGGTGCTTTCCACTGTAAACCCACTCTAACTGTGTGACTTGGCCAATGACTCTGACATTTTCTCATCCGTGAAATATAATACAAGTTATTTTTGAGAGAGCTGGTACCTCTGCATGCTTTTTTTCCCCCGATRCTGTCATGCAACCATTAAGCAGAGGGGGAAATAGCAACAGTGGCCTATTGTAGTATATACTGGGAAAGAATTTTTTTATCATGCAAGTGGTACACAGTAAAATCCATTTTGACTCTGTATCACAGTATGTGACAACAAGATTGTGAACAGAGATAGCTACCCTTCCTGTGCAAAYAGACAAAAAATAACACAGTTAATAAAATTTTTCCTTGACTTTGCCTCCCTCACATTCACAGCCTTGGAGCCCTCTGGTATCTTTAGCTGCTGATACGGTGGCAGCTCTGACCGCGACAACAGTGAACTGAGGGTCCCTGTGCCGTGCCCGTCCCTTCAACGCTCGCTGCCCTGAGAAGGTCCCTCCTGGCACTGGCGGCTGTCACATCCTTCACAYAGAAGCACCACAGAGGGTCCTTAGAGCTGGTTATCTGCCACATTCGCAGTGGCTCGGCACACGTTTCAAGGCACCCTCRCACGGGCAGCAGCCCTGATGGGGGACATCCCTGCAGGCAACAGGGGCTGCTGGCAGCCACTGTCCTCGGGTGCAAGGGCAGTGCTGATGCTGAGGGTGAACATGGGATCACAGAATCACAGAGTCATAGAATACCAGGTTGGAAGGGACCTCAAGGATCATCTGCTCCAACCTTTCTTGGCAAAAGCACAGTCTAGACAAGATGGCCCAGCACCCTGTCCAGCTGAATCTTAAAAGTGTCCAATGTTGGAGAATCCACCACTTCCCTGGGGGGATTATTCCAACGGCTGATTGTTCTCATTGTGAAAAATTTTCTCTCTTGTCCAGTCGGAATCTCCCCAGGATTAACTTGTACCCATCACCCCTCGTCTTTTCCATGTGACTCCTTGTAAAAAGGGAGTCTCTATCTTCTTTGTAGCCACCCTTTAAATACTGAAACATGGTGATAAGGTCTGCCCTAAGCCTTCTTTTCTCAAGGCTGAACAAATCCTGTTCTCTCAGCCTTTCCTCATATGGCAGGCTTCCCAGTCCTTTGATCATCTTTGTGGCCCTTCTCTGGACCCTCTCCAGCCTGTCCACATCTTYTTTCATAGCGGGGACCAAAACTGAACGCAGTATTCCAGGTGTGGCCTGACAAGTGCTGAGTAGAGTGGGATAATAACTTATTTATCTCTGCTGGTGATGCCCTTGTCGATGCAACCCAGCATCCTGTTGGCTTTCTTTGCCACAGCAGCACACTGTTCGCTCATACTGAGCTTGTCCACCAGGACCCCCAGGTCCCTTTCCACAGAGCTGCTTCCCAGCCTGGTAGATCCCAGCCTGTGCTGCACTTCTGGATTATGTTTTCCCAGGTGCAAGACCTTGTCCTTGTTGAACTTCATAAGGTTCTTGTTAGCCTGCTCTTCCAGCCTATCCTGGTCTTCTTGCAGGGTGGCTCTCCCTTCCAAAGTGTCCACTTCACCACTCAGTTTGGTATCATCAGCAAACTTCATCAGGGTACACTTGATCCCATCATCCAGATCACTTACGAAGACATTAAATTGCGTTGGGCTCAATATCGATCCCTGAGGGACTGTGACAGGTTGCCAGTTTGAAAAGGAGCTATTGACCACAACCCGCTGGGTTGTCAGTTCCCCAGTCAGACAGTTCCCCACCCACCGCACAGACCACTTGTCTAAACCATAACACATCCGTTTCTTGAGGAGGAAGCTGTGGGAAACCATATCAAAAGCCTTGGAGAAATCCAGGTAGATAATGTCCACCGCTTGCCGCACATCAACTGAGCAGGCRATCAGGCTTGTCAATGCTCTGCTTTTGCTGGGTGTTTGGGTGCCAGGGCACTTCTCCAAACCTCTGACTGCAAGAAACAGAGACAGGGAAGGAGATGAARTGATAATAATGCCCAAATGGGACAGAGCTGATTGCTGTAGGCAGAAATGCCCCCACTATGTGTGAGTACCATGCATGGGCCATACAAGCTTCTCAGAAGAGAGCATCTAAAAATATCCTTTTAAAAAGAAAAGTGTCAGGCATTGGTTGGTGGCAAGGAAGAAGCTATAGGAAGACATCAAGTATGGCAAAAAAACTGGAAGTGGGCAAAAAAGACAACTGCTTAAAAAAACACCTCTAATAACCTAGCAGGAGCTGGTACCCAAGGCTTTGAACACTTAAAAGAGCTGAATACCCATAAGTCTTGTTTTGCTTTCCATTACAAATCATCCAGTCACATTATGAAACAGTGAAAGCTTGCAGTTCATGTTTAGTAAGCACTTTCCTCGGTGGGTCTGAGAGGTGCACAGGYGTAGGGGAAACTCTGAGCAGCAGCCTCAGCACAGGTGCCCAAAGACTTGTCTTTTTTTCAGCTATCCCTCTTGGTTTAGTAAAAAGTGTCACTCCCTGATGCATACCTTCTTTTACCTCTTCCCCTGGACCATCACAGACACAACGTTGACATAACAGCACCCCAAGCCACAGCTCCCCAAAGGCAGAAATGGTTTCGCTCCCACCGTGATCTGACCCCGCTTGAGTCAGGGGCCGGCTCCTGCCTGCAGTCAGCCAGGCGTAAGCTGGGAGCGATGCCCGCGATGGGAACAGCAGCCTGGCTGGCATCTCACCAGCCTTGCTGCCGGGCAGCCGAGGGCAGAGCTCAGCTCCTCGGGTTGAGTGCCACGCCGAAGGTCTGCAGGGCGAATTGCACCGTGCTACCTGGTGCTCAGCGGGAGGCATGGATGTGCAGCCGTGGGCCCGCAATTTACATTTAAAGAATTAATAAAAATTCCAGGCCAGAGAGCTTCTGTGGAGTTTATAACCTTGACATTTTTTTATCACCCCCTGGCTTGTTTCTTTTTCCCTTTATAACCAAACAAATCCATACAAATTAGTATTTGAAAGTATGCAATTAGCAGGCTGCTCCTGCAGCTATGCAGTTCTCCTGCCACCCAGTTTCCCAATGAGGGGAAATCAACAATAAAGAACAAAGAAAAGAATTTGCTGCCTCATATTAATGACTGCTGTTTGAGGACAGCATTTGTATTTTAAATGAATAGCTTGCTGAGGACAAAAAGGTCAGAACTGCATTTTATGGTAGCGATAGAATAGCAGGAGGACAGAAGAAAGGCGAAAGCTGCAAGCAGACAGGCGGAACAACATGCTCTGCTTGCTGGAGAGGCTGGGACCAGCGCCCGGCCACGCTGATGCCACGCGTTCAGGAGTCAAAATACAGGCACAGTCCTGCAAGGTGGTGAGGACAGCAGTGGGAGAACACTCACCACCCAGCCAAGTCAATGAGCTTTGTGGCACACAGYGTGGTTCTGGAATGATCAGCTCAGCCCAGTGATCCCCCCAAAAGTCCTTCCCTTCTGCAAAGCCATATGGATCCATCTCCTTGCATGTGGAATTTTTTCATCAGCTCTGACACCCCGAATGCACTCTGTCCCCCAAGATGCTGCCTGTGGATATGCAATAAGACCCTGCCAACATCCAGCAAGAAAGCCTGTGCCTACATGTTGAGCGCAGCTACCTGGGAATGTGCCCTTTGCTGCCTTAACATCTTCAAATTGCCTAAAGTTAAATCTAAATTGAGAAACCCAAATGAAGCCTGATGCTGGTTCAAGTTATACTGCAGAACTCCAGCCCTTCCCCGTGGGTATTGATCAATACCTTCAGAACTTAGCCTGCTGGCTCTCTGAGGCTTCAAGATAAAGATGAGCCAGCATGGGACTATTTTAACCAATAATATGCAAGGAGAATGAAATAGCCACACCACAACTGATGATAAAGCTGCTTTGGACTTGCACACTGGGTCTGTGCAGCGTTAGCGAGGACCAGGCCATCAGCGAAATCATGCTGGTACGTCACCAGAGAGAGGGCGAAATCTGGTGCCTTGCCCCCACCGTCCCTTTCTATTTCCAGAGGTTTTATTCCTGGAGCTCTTCGGTGCCCTCTCCTCCTCCATCTTGGGCTCCTTCCCRTTGCTGCTGTCACCTCCTGCTCACTGCACATCTCCTGGCTGCTTTCCCAGGTGCCCACAGCGGCCGGTGGGGTCCTGGTGTGTTTGCACCCATGTAGGGCCTTCCTCAGAGGAGAGATGTCCCTCTTGCCCCAGCCTTGCTGCAGCTCTGACTCCAGGGCAAAGCTTTTGAGGAATAAGTAGGATACRTTAAAGCTGAGTGACTGCTGAGCTCTCTTATTGACTATAATAAGACGAAGAATAACATTTCATTAAGTGCATGTTTCTGCCAGTGTAACAAGCCCTTACCTGCAATTGTGTGTGAAGCACAAACGGCCTAAAGGCATCACACCTGAAGGAAAAATTCCAGTCCCTTCAATAGCGCATTAACATTTTTAGCATGCATTCAAAATGTTTAATGCAGTAGGAAAAACACGTGTTCTGGTCTCGGCGGCCTTGATAATCCATAGGAGACAAGAAGGAAGGCTGCAGCTTTCCAGCAGTGACTTCCCGGAGTGCATCCTTTTTTGAAATGTTCAAGCCAGGACAGAAATCAGTAAATCAGCTGGAAAACAAGGATGGCCGAGCAAAGAAATGCACCTTTAGAACCAGAGTAGTTCTGAACATATTCTTGGAAAGAGTGACTGCAAATCTGTGAGCCAAATGAAACCGGTCTTCTGCCACCCTGACCCCCACACCCCAGTGCTTCTGCTACAGCCAAATTACCCAGCAGCTCAGAGATGCCTGAGGATCACTCTTGGCTTCTCTCCAGGTACTTTGGCTATGAAAAGGAATAGCTAAAAAAGTATCTCTTTAAATAGGGGTTCCCATGGTACGGGTTAGTCCTTGTGTTGAGTAGAGCTGGCAAATAACCCTGCTCCAGGCAGGGAGGGTGGGAAAAGGTGTTATTTCAGGAATCCTCATCCAGTAGGACTGGCAGGCTATTAATAGTGTATTTTTGGCTGTGACGGAGCTGGAGGGAAACGGGTGCTGGTGTTGGACAGGGTACAGGAGCAGGAAAGGTGATGTCCTTTACTGCTTTGTCCTCCCACGGTGGCTTCCAACGTGCTGTGCAGAGTCCTGGCTCGAGTGTCCCCAGCACTGGCAGCCGAGCACGTCTAGGACACCTTGCTCTGGGCCTCCGCACGGACCGGTACTGGCTGCGTGGAGCACCAAATGCACAGCTGAATGGCTGTCGCAGCTTCAGCAGCATTTGCTGGGTGTCCCCAGGTGGTGGGGGGGACCGGTGACAGTCAAGCATCCTGTCAAGCAGCACTCCTCTCCTCTCCCAGCCCTGCCACAGGCTTCCGGAAGCAAACAGCTATTTTGGCCTTGATTTTTCAATTCTTCTTATCTTAAAATCCCAGTTCATTTTTGACTTACAGGTATCATTAGGAGAAATGTGCATGGGTACAGTTAAACCACTTTCGGGACGCAACTTGCAAAGATTACTTATGGTTTTGCCTTTTTTCTGTGCTTGTACCAAGTTTTCACCAACCTRTAGCCCAAAGGTCTGCCTGTAACACTCTGAAATATTCTGCATAAACTGTGCCAAAGTTCAGCAAAACCAATTTGCCTGGCACAAGCAAGAGACTGGAAGCAGGAATTCTTGAAAAATGCTAATAATATCTCAAACTTGAACTATTTCTCCCTTAGCTGGGAAATCATTCTGCTTAAAATAGAACAGGCAGAGAGATAATAGAGAATTTTTTTAGCAATCCCTGAGCCACAGGACACGAGCAAATTTTGTTCTGTTTTGGGCCTAGAAAACCCTTTCAGCCCTCGTGTGTAGGTGAGCTTTCCATTTTGCAGAAAGGAAAATGCAAAGATTGCTGGCCTCTGGTTGCACTTTCAGCCTCTGTACTGCCGTGGAGATGGAGACACACGATTTGCATCCATTTTCCTCCACATTGCATTAATGTGAATGAAATATATTCGCAGTGTGTAAATAGTGGACTTAGCACGGCAGTCCTGCTTGCATGAATAAGTCTTTTAAGCTCCTCTGTCCTTTCTGCCCCACAGCTGCATAGATAAATAAAGAAAAGGCCTTATTATATTTGTGGTGGCTGAAATTAAAGGTCTGTGCTAAACCAAGTAAACTAAGCCTTCACACTTATCCCCTATCACTTGTTGCTCCTTAAATCCCTTGGCTTAGGCTCTATAACCTGGTGGGAGAACACTATTCTGGGCGGGTGTTAAAGCTGGAGATGCAGTTACGTACTGACAACAGCGGGGTCTTTGCCAGATACAAAGCCCAGAGTCTCACAGCTGATGTGCTGCAGCCCCCTCATTCATATAAATAGACAGAGGGGGCTTTATCCAGGGTTTTTTTATAGTTGCTGAGATGTTGTTAAAAGGGAGAAAGAGTCTGCGACAAATTTTCACAGGAAAACACTTGGAAGCCCATCTGGTTTGAACATGGTTGGTTGGGATATAATTGTTTGGGGGGTAATCCTGGAAGAGGACGAACCAGTCACTCCTTGCCAGTTATCCATCAATCCATCTGTCCATCCATCCATCCATCCATCCATCCATCTAGGTGAGGGCTGCCGTGTTTTTTGGAAAGAAAAAAGAGGGGGGGGGGRAAGACTACTCCACCCCAACACCACCTTCTTCCTCCTGAATCCTGCATCCTTCTTGCCCCAAAGCTCCCGGTCCCCATCCCACATGCTGCAGAGCTCAGGCTTGCCCCTCACATGCATCTCCATTCCCCTCAGGGTATCATCCCAGTCTTGTGCACAGCCACCAGTGCTTCCCAACTGAGGCACTGCACTGTGCACACCCCCTTTCCCAGAGCCCTCCCGTCTCCTGCATCCACATCGGAGCTACCCTCCACCCCAGAGCTCCCCACCTCTCCTCCCTCAGGTCCTGGCAGTTGCTCCCCCTTCTCCCCCCAAGCCCGTTTGGTTCTCCTGCCCTCTCTCCCAGCCCTGCTTCCCAGGCATTTGGGGAGCATGGCTGTTGTCCCCTCCCTCCCTTGTTGTCCCCCTAATGCCGTTCCTTCCATGGCTGGTGGAGTAACCTGGCCTGTCCCTTGGTGGGCTCACAGATCCTGAGTCAGTGGGTGAAATCCCAATCTATGGCACCGTGCATCCTTCAGGCAGCTCCAGAAGACCGTGGTCTCACCTAAATGGAGTCAGAGTTTCCGGGGAATGCAGAGCTAGAGCTGAGACGTCGAAAGTCCCAAATTGCTAACACCTGCCTACACGTGAGACCTTGCCTCTCACTTGTCCTAACCTCCCCACCACTGTCTGGACTCCTTTGCACTATACCAGTCTGCACTATACTCAGGAAAGAGTTGCTTTCCTATAAGGAGTGGGAGAAACTGCAGGGCCTGGACCTCCAGCCCTGTGCCCTCAGCCACCTATACGGTGTTTAGGAGTCAAAATTAGGGGCTGAAGGGCATGGTGGAGAGGGTGCTGGGGGTGGGTGGGATGACCACCCTCAGCATCCCTTGGAAACTCCCTGAGAAACACGCAGCTTTCCCGGGATGCTTCAAACGCCACTCTTCAAAGGAATTTAGATACCTAGTGGCTAAATCGAGCTCTTGGTGTTTTCGGCAGAAGGTAGGTGCCCAGTGCCACCCCCAGGCAGCAGTCAGCATCTTTCTCTCCTCACTCCTCCTGGTGGCTTTCAGCTTAGTGCCTGCTCCCAGCAAATCCTCCCGGCTGGCATACCTTTGGGTTTAACACTCAGAGGAACTAAAATTTGTCATTCACACCTGGCTCATATCACACTCCCCCTCGCAGAAATAACTCTGTGGGCACAAGCCTTACAGTGCCTTCAAGGTGCTCAGCTCCCCATCAGAGCAGAACGTGCAGCGCAAAATAAATTCAGTCCGTTTTTTTATATCATTCCAGTAATTCCTTAGGGGATGAGACCGTCTGAGTGTGCAGGCAGACAAAGAGCCAGCACTAATGCAGGGCTTCATCCTTTCTGCGCTCACTGTCCTTACAACAGAAATATTCACGCTGTGCTAATGGGATTAAAAAGACGGTTATCGAGGCTCTAAGAATTAAGAGAAATTGGGTTCAAAGCGCCGCTGAGTTTTCTTTTGAAATGGCTGTGTAAACACACAAATAATTAGCAGATAGAGGTCAAAACTTCCACATTAGTAAACACAAAAATGGACTTGGCACTTTTTCTTAAACTAAAATGTTATGAATGTAGTGAAGTTTATTTGTAGGCCAAGGCATTATCATAACAGAACATGAACTTTTAGGGCAGCCAGTTACCTGGCATAATAATTCTGTCTTTACTCATTAACAAACATCAGCAAATCCATGCCGTAGACACCACTATTGGGAAGTGTCGGGTACAGTGGCTTCTTTGTGAATGAACGGTCTTTCTCGGAGAACTGGAACGCCAGTAATTAATTATCTCAATGTCTTTGATCTATTTACTTTGCGCATATTTCATCTGTTTTGGTTTGTTACTTGCATTTCAATGATCTTTCACATTACGGAGCAATTCCTTTGGTTGGGAAAATTGCCTTTCCCTTTCCCATGGGAGCATAGCAGTTGACTAACCACTCCTCAGAGATGACAGGTCCATTTTTTACTTCTGTGAGCATGACTGCGCCGATTTAAGGAATCTGCCTGTATACAGCTGAGGAATTCAGTTTGCTGTTATGAAGCCTCTGTGTGCATTTATAGCAAACTGCGAACTCTCTTTGGGCTGCAAAGCCATTTGTCTGCTCTCTCAGTTTTAAAGGTAAAAAGGTAGACAGAGATGGCAAAGGATCACTGTCATTAAATATCTGTCTCTTACTCATCAATAGCAAGATCATCTCTATTTCTAACTACTGGTTAAACACTTAATCGTATTTAACACAATAATTACAGTAAGACTGACTGTGTATTTGACCTCAGATTTTCCCAAGAACAATCTTATTAACTATTACATGTTGTGAACTTGAGCTCAAAACAAAAGGATTGCTCTTTCATTTTTTTGGCATGACAGACAAAAAACCCATGCTGATAGCATGGGGGTCAGATATCCCATTCCTTCTATCTCCTTTCCCCCCAAAAAAACTTGAAATCGGTGTTGGTTTTTTCAGATCGTTGGGGTTGGAACAGGTTGGGAAGTTTTCAATTCCTTCCTCCCACAGGCTGTTATTTCTGAGTATCTGGTGTTTTGTCTTTAATAATTTATGTTACTGCATTATATGTGATAGTAAAAGCAGACTTGAGGAGGGAATAGCAAATATTTTCTGTATTTTGGTTTCCATTCTTGAAAAACAACATTGAAAAAGGCATAGCAAACAACCTTTAACTGGAACTACTAAAATCAAATCAGAGCTAATTTTGCATCCAAAACCTATGGCAGAGTCCAGTTTTAGCTTGCTACAACCCTGCCCATTCCCGTACAAATCAGTACCTTATCTCAGACAAAATTAGCTCTAGGTTGACCTATATTGGAGAGATTGAGCTCAAGACAAGGAGAAGCTAAGGGCATATTACCAGAAGACAAGTTTTGTCACCTCGTCACTGCAGGTGAGGGACAGCAGGGCTCTGCTGAGGATGCCAAAGCGCAGGGTCAGTGAGCACAGGGAGCGACATTCTCACCCAAGCGTGCATGCCCTGTGTGGGAAACACAATGGGGCTTCACGCTATCCCCATGTCAGAGGGGGGGGGAC
This sequence comes from Oceanodroma leucorhoa, assembly GCA_030449065.1. Lineage (NCBI taxonomy): Eukaryota > Metazoa > Chordata > Aves > Procellariiformes > Oceanodroma > Oceanodroma leucorhoa. Next base: position 2,578,091 of record JASVER010000091.1, read on the forward strand.
TCATGCACCCCAGCGTTTCGTCACCGAATATTGGTAAAATAGGGCAAACCCAGAATCAGCAACTTAAACTAGAATCAGCCCTGACTCAAAGCTCCCTTCTGATTTTCACAATGCGTGAAGCCAGACTTCACTGCCCCTGCTAAAGCACATCTAATTTATGCAGAGGTACTTATCTAGCAAAGCCCTAAGCCTGTAGTGATTGTGGGAGGTTCACAAGAACTTTATCTTCTTAAAACCTAAACTATACCCAAAGAGATTCTGCAGTACATTAGGTGCATGGATATTTTTCTCCAATACCAGGGGACAAATCTTCTGAGAGCACATTTGAACCTCCTTGCTCGGTAGTTTCAATAGCATCAGAAAGAGCTTTTGAAGCTTTCTCAGTCTGATGCTCTGTTATAGCACAGGCGGGAGAGCACAGCTTTGACTTCTGTGAGAGCAGTTCACACCCTATGGCTGGAGGCCAGGGATTCAGTCTTCTGCCCTTGCACTGCCACAGCACTGCTGTGGTATGACCATGAGCCTGCTTCTCTGCTCTGGCATCGCACCATCACCAGCCRCCTCTGGTGTTTGTCTCCTGTGGTACTTCTTCCAGGAGAGGCTGAGATTGACTATTTTTGTGCTCCAGGGTGATACTGGGACACAAACAACATTTGCGCTCTCTGCAGTTTTTATTGACTGAACAGCTGCCCTTGAGCTGYGTCATGAAGCAAATGTATTTGTCTGAGCTAATGAAAGCATGAAATGTACCCTGGATTGGGTAAAGAGCATAGCAAAAGGATGTTTTCGCAAAAGAAGATATTTTGGGCTTGCTTTGAGCCACCATGACGCCCAAGCAAAGGAAGGAAGAAGAGGTGGCATCCCACCAGCTCTCCCAGCTCTGGGGCTGAAGCTCACAGCCAGCTTTGGGGTTGTCCTCTCCCCAGCTGCCCACCAGTCCCTCAGCAGTACCTTGGGAGGCAGCAGCCTCCACAGCTCTAATCTTCTTTTCCCCTGGACCTACCTTTTGTGCCAGGGGATGGCCAAGAACAGCAACCAGGGTTTGGAGTGCCAGTGCATTATATATGTGACGTGGGAGAGCAGCAGCAGCCTTTTAAGGCACTCTGCAAGAGGTAGCCAGTGAATGACGCTGTGGGAAGTATCCTGCATTCATTCATCAGTGGCTTATGCTTAGGGGACACAAGGGCCTTGGCCAACACCACAGGAAGACAAGTTGGGGCTTAAAGAGGAGGAGATTTTTCTCTTCCAGACCCCAGCAATCAGACTAGCAGCAGGCAACCTTTCAAAGACCTGCGCCAGGCTGGCTTTTTCAACATTAGAGATTACGTGCACTGGAAAAAAACAGCGGGTGCTATGAGGGTCATGGTTGCCAGTTCCCTTTTGGCAGGACCTAGCCTTCTTGCCAGGGAGCAAGACCTGAGAGCTCCTTACAAACACTTCTCTGAAGATGCTGTGATGCCCCGTCCCTGCCTTGCGATAGCTCTGCGCTTTCACCATGAGCGTACACTGCCATGGTCCACTTCCCACGTTAGACCACAAAGTTTTTCCTCTGAAGGGAAAATTCAAAACTCACATTCCTAGTATGAGAATACAGCTGTACAGAGTTGAATCCCATCCCTCCAACTCCTGAGTTCAGGACTCAGACACCATTTTATGTCTCTTCCCGGAAAGCAGGAACTTCATTGTATTTACCGTAAATGCTCCCCTTCTACACTCCTTCTGTGTCACCAATTGGGAAAATTCCTTCTAAAGGTAAATAGAAGACTTTGGTTTGAGACAAGTCATTTATTCCTACCAGTCTTTTTTTGATAAGAAAAACTCAGGTCTGTGCAAGATAACTTACTTGTGCAGTTATCTCAGACTGCCCTCTTATGGCAAAATTTTAAACTGTAGGTTTTCTTGGGTTTTTCAAAGGTTTTGCAAATTCAGTTACTGAAAACTCTAATCTTAAAAATTACTGAACAATGAGACAGAAGTCATGTTTACCTGATTCATTTCTGCCCTGTAGAGGTCCTGTCATCTGTTTGTCCTGCTGTGTCCAAGCACTGCCAACCCTCTGGTCAGCAGCTTGGCCACCATCTGGTACCCTTGTGCTCGTACACCCTTCCTCCTCCAGCAGAAGTGTGCCCAGCTGGGTGTATGTGTTTAGGAAGCTTTCTAACATGCTTGTGCATATATGCACACGTATGCACTGCTCTTTGTATATGTTAGAGAAGGTTTGACTTCATGAAAGTGTGTCTTTCATGCAGGATGAAGGCTTTTGATGGTCTCCAAATCCTAGCAAACTGGAGGAGTTTCTCAAACCCAGGGCCCAGCCGCCGACAAGGCTATGCTGAAGCCACAGGTGAGCTCTTCCCTGCTGCAGAAAACTTCAGAAAACCAGGGCAGCAAAATTGCTCACCACCAAAATGATCCTAGAGGCCATCTCAGCTGGCTGCGGACAAGCATGTGGATGTGGGAGGTCTCTGCATGGGTCAGCAACCCCAGACATGGCTGGAAATGAGCAAGTAGGCACGGCAATCTGCAGCCTCCTCCCCAGCCCTTCAAAGCTGCTGCCTGCTTCGGTCCTGCCTGCTCCTCCCCAGGGAACTCATCTCGCCCCACACACAGTGGCTAGGTGGGCCTGTGAGTGAGGAGGGCTATATGCAAAGGAGCTTCTCACCATTGTAGAGCAGGGGTGGGGGGAATCGATCTAACCTGTGGATTTGCAATGTCCATTCAATGTGCAAATACTTTAAAAAAACATCAGTCACTTACTTCAGACACACAGTCTACACAAATGGTAGAGAGAGGACTGGAGAGTGAGTGCACTTTTGCTGTCGCCTAAGCCTCTGCAGTCCATGCTGTGGTGGCTGCCTGGACACTTGGAGCCTTGCAATGGTGGCACTTCTGACGTGTCACATCTTTCAGCTTCCAAGGCTGTTACTCTTGACTTAAAGCGTTTCCACCAGAGATGGGGCCTTGCAGCATGCCTGAGCTTTTCTACATCCACCCGCTAGAGGACAGCAGGAGGGTGTCACGTAGCCAGCTGTTCATCACAGCTATGCGAACATGGCGAACGCATTCACGTGTGTAGAAACACATCCAAAATAGCAGAAAGTAGTCTGTATGCACAACTGCAAGGAACTGGAGGCTCAGCTGACATTTTAGTAGTAAGGTCTGGCTCAGGAAGGAAGCCAAAAAAAAGCCTCTGCCCCAAAGTGTTGTCAGCTCAAGCCACCACTGGTTTCTTCTAGGACAGTGCCCTGGGTCTTTTGTAGCTGTATGACCAGCAAAAAGTCCAGGGATGTTACCTGCAGCATACAGACCCTTGCAAATTGCTCAAATGCCCAGGCAGAGAAAGGAAACTATAGTGGCAGTGTTACCTGTACTAGCAGTGACCTGGAGAAAAACTCTCTTTCATTTGCAGACATGCAGAGCCAGAGATTATTTATCCACTGATATATTTACATCCTCCCAACCAGCACCAGCCTGTCTGAGGTACAGCCCTCTCCTGACTGCAACAACTTACAGGCTGGTGAAGGGACGTACATTGCCTGCATGACAGTACAGCCCTCTGGAAAGAGTTATTTCCTCTTACAGCTCATTTATAGATAGCGAGGTAGGTGGAGAAGGTGAACACATACTTGACTCATCAACATTTTTTTCAGTCCCATTTGGCTCCCAGCTCTTAGCGTACGTTACCTTGCCTCAGTTATGAAGTCTCGACATGACCTCTTTTATTTAGATATTCAATCTGGAAAAGCAATACCCTAGGCTTTCGATTTCTAAACCAGGAGTCACACCTGGTTTATGCATTACAGTCCTGCATGGAGGGAGGAGGGAGCCCATTTATCCCCCCCAAACATCAACTTTTAAACTTTTCTAAGGACTTGACGTGAGAAACAGTTATATTGTATAAATGTCAGCAAAACACCTTCCTTCGAAATTAGAAGAATACAAACAAGAAAGCACTGAGTTGCCAGAAGACCAAAATTCAAAGCATGAAACGAATGAGGAAGAAAAATAAATAAAGGTCTGGTTCCTTTCTAATGAGCAGGTGCCCCTGCTCTGAAAATGCTCACCCCCAGGAGACACTCGCTTACCTGCTAACTCCTCAGCTTGGGGAACGGGGCTGCGCTCCTGCAGGGACTGAGATGTYRTCACTTCCCTCCCTCAGACATCTGCTTTCCTGTGTATAAAGTGGAGATGTTCATCATTACTTTTACTGCCTTATTCATCTTGCATGATGGATTGCATGAGCACAAGGACTTTTATAGGCTCTGTTCTGCTTGTGTGGGGAAAATAACATTTGAGTCTCTACTTTCCAGGCTGCCAGCTTCGGTACATGAAGCCCAGACTCCAGCCCCCACTGCCCACCCCCCAAACACRAGTAGGTTTGAACACGAGGCATTAAAGCACGGCTTTGCCTGTGCTGAAGGAGGCTGCAGGGCCTGCTGCGGTTCCCCTTCCAGCTGTTTCCTCAGGAGCCGCTGGGAGCAGAGTTTGTTTCCTGGCTCTTGTCCTCAGATGCCCTGACATCCAGCAAACGCTGACGGTTTGCACACAGGACCCACAGTTTTGCCCCAGTCCCTGAGCCAGTCATCTCTCCCAGGCCACAGCTGCCCTGGTGAACCTTTAAAAAGGTTCATACTGCCCTGGGGATGCTGCAGGCGGAGGCGCAGGCTCTGTCTTTTGACTTTTCCCAGCTGTTTTCCTCCACGTGTGGCTGCAGGCAGGCAGCTTGATGTCTCTCCTCCCTCACCCTTGACAGAGTGGCTCAGAGCCTCTGGTAGCCCTCGTGGAGGGCATGCAGCATCCCATACCTACCTGATTCTTCAGAGAGGGAGGGGAAGCTGTGCCCAAGGGGTCCTGGGTAAAGAAAGTTAAAAAAGGACTTTTAAATAATTGAAAATATGAAATATGTGATATAATCCTTTGTCTCCATAATTCTTTCATCTCCATTCTCTCCCAAGCATAAAGCGGATATGGGGCAAGCAGGAAAACCCCATGCAAAACTACTACATTCAGGGCAGGCCAATTCAGCGCAGTGCAATTGCCGCTCGCAGCGAGGATGAGGAGCTGCCTTCACTCCAGGTTACCCTATCATCTGGACCGGCTAGGTCCAAACCTGGCTTTGCCCAGCCTCACCCAGCAACGCTTGGGTGTGTTTAACTTTCTCATACATGCTGACATCCAAGACATCTGAGTCATTAAAATTTCTCGGATGTTTTGAGAGCCCCGAATGAAAACACAACAGAAAGATAGCATCCTTTCCCCATGAGGTAAGAGTAAAATCTCTGCTTGAGCTGTCCCGGAGGGCGCCCGCGCGGATCTGGCCCTGGGGCACGTACCAGGGAGCAGCAGTGGTAGCTACAGCTGTGGACCCATAGGGGTCAGTTTATACCCAAAAAAAAGCAAAGTCAGGATTTCATAAAGAATGTTGGTCAGCGTTTAACAAAATTGCATGAAAAAAAAAAAAAAGAAAAAAAAGATAATCACAAGTATTTTTAGTTTTAAAAATAGTTCTGTTAACTGAGGACACTGGCAAAAAATGGGCACTTTCTGCAGCCACAGTGACTGCTGTTTCCCATACAGCAGCCTGGATGTCTTTGCAAATGCCCACAGACTCCTGCTGGCTTACCTTTCACTTTAAATGACAATTTGAATGCTCTTCGCTGTGGTTGCCATCCTTCCGACCACAAAATACCTACAGTGGTCACCACTGGAAAGGCCCAGCACTTATCGCCAGTGACCACACCATTTAAGGCCTGTACACTGCGATTCGCTGCATGGCAGCAGCGATGCCCCTCATGTCATGCCCAAGATACCACAACATCTATAATCAGATCAGGAAATGCCTGTGGCATTGTGGTAAACACTACCAACAATTTCCTTTCTGCTGCTGCTTGCAAGAGGTTGCTGCTGACATACCCAAGGAATTATGAGCCTAGCTGAGTTGCAAGAGCAGTGTTATTTTCTCCATCTTTCTTCCTACTTCCCTGCCTGTACTGATGTTTTTTTCCTTGCTTTTCGTTTAGCTTAAGTATCTCAGTGGAGGGACTATCTTTTCATCCTACGGTTACAGCATCCGTGACTGTGAGGCCCCAATCCCTGATGGACGCAATGGCAAGATAACTGCTCTGTGTTAGGGACGTGCATCCTGCCTGTGAGGCTGAAGAATAAGCACTAACCATCCAACACAGCACAGCAAATCTGCTCTGTCAGTAACTCAGATTAAAACTGACTTCTGTAGAGACCTCTGGTGCATGCTGATGGGCTCTGGGCAGGTTGCAATGGTATGGAAGGAATAGGTTATACAGGAGCACAACCTCGCAGTGTAAGGGTTATCCCTCTATTTCCTAGTTTAACATCTAGAAAAAGAGGATTTTTAAAAATATCTCAAAATATGCCTTTTTCATAAAGATTAAGGCCCTGCAGTGTGAGAGTAGCACTGTCTTGTTCTTTTACTTCACTTGAATGTTTTTCCCTATATGTAACCTACATCATCCGTGTTGAAAACTGCGYGTCATTTCTATTTTCTTACTCCCAATGGCTATTAAGGACAAGTGACCATTACCTGCAGTGTAACAAACCTCTACCCATCAGAAGACCTTTGTTACCATTTCCCCTCACTCCTGCTCTACACATACTCCATTCATTTCCAGCTTAAGTAAATCCAGATCCTTCAACCTTTCCTAACAGACCAGTTTTCATCCTTTTTGTTGCTCTCTGCACCTGCCCACCATGTTTCTTAAATGACAGTGTCCACAGCTGGATGCAGTGGCCAGGCAAGGCCCTTGCTGGCAGCAGGGAGCATGGGACAAGCACCACATCACACCTTTTCAGCTCCTGCTGGTCAGGCCATCCTGGAAGGAGGCACAGGTCTCATGTATCTGCCCATGAGGAAAGGCTGAGGGACGTGGGGCTGGCTCAGCCTGGAGCTGAGACAGCTTTGGGGGGACCTAACAGCAACCCTTAATGAGAGTATTATGGAGAGAGAGCCAAGCTGCTCACAGCCTGCTGGGAGGACGAGAGGCAAGGGGCACAAGGTGAAAGACAAGCGTTTCAGACAGGGTATAAGGACATATTCTTTCCCCATGGGGACACTCTAACAGTGGGATGGGCTGCCCAGAGAGACTGTCCAGCCTCTGTCCCTGGAGATTTTCAAGTCCCAACCGGATGAAATCCTGAGTAACCTGGTCTGATCCCACAGCTGCTCCTGCTTTGAGCTGGAGGTTGGACCACAGACCTCCTCACGTCCCTTCCAACATGAAGTAACCTGGGGTTCTATGATCCTATGATCTTCCAAATGACAAAATCAGATACATATGCTGTATAAGCCACTCCCCATAGAGGGTATACATTTAAACCTAAAGCAGAAAGATGTTTGAAATAGGGCTCATGAGGTGTATAAGAAGATCCACTTCAGTGTTGTATTCCCAGATCAGTGTACGCTTCAAGGAGAGGCCTGCCAAAAAGATTAATTTTGGTGAAAAGCCTGGGAAGGCAGAAAGATCTCATTGCTTTGAAATCTAGTCAATTAAAAAAATCAAAGTGGTTTCAAAGGTCGTACCTGCCAAATGCCCTTTACCACTGCCAGTGGTTTCACAATCTTGTCCTCCCATTTTATTGCAGTATTTTCTCACCTTTATTGTATAAAAGACTCACACGTGTGGTGGAGCACCAAAAAACCCCGAACAGCTAGAGAAAGGAGGCAAGCAGTGAAGCTCACTAAGCCCACAATGTTGTTGAGAGTTTGAAGTAAACAAACAGGAAAGACGTTTCCTTGAATTGCTTCAAGTTCTAGTACACTAAGGAGGTAGTTTTACCCATATTAGGTAAAACATTTTCAGAACTGGGTTTTCAACTGGTGTTTCTTAAAGTGACATCTTGAACCTCTTACTGCCTACAAAGAGCACATCAGAGTCTGCAAAGAGCCCTGGTTCCTGTCTATCTTTGCAGTAGAACCACGAAAATTACACCACCGCCTCCTCTACATAAACCAGAGTGTCTCATCTGTTTTGTAATTGCAGCTTTTATGAAACTTCACCGCAAGACTGCGCAGTAAACTGTGCTAAATGTCAGCATCGGATAACTAGAAGTTGTCAAAATCCTAGGTTAGGCTCAAAATTCGATGCTTTCTTTTTACATTTTTCCCTGTGAGCAACAAACGGTGGAAGAAAGAGAAGCCTCCAAAAAGTTTACAAAAAGTGAAACATAAATGTAAAATATTCTAGTGTCAATATTATTAAAATAGCATCAGGGATGTATTTAAAAAAGGAAGTGTTAGAGGCAGGAAGGTGTGTGCCTTCATGCATGTATAAAACAATGGAAGCAGGCATTATATGTCCCTCCTCTGGGGGCTGCCTTTGGGGGCTGAGGGAGCACCCCTGCTCCTGGATCTGGCCATCCTTCCTCTTCCCCCCTCTTGTTCGTAGCCAAGGCTTGGGTGAGCAAAGAGGCCAACTCCTGAGTTCCTTCCACGGGGGAGTCCAGCCTTCACTCTGCTCCTCCAGCCCCTCCCTGTCATCTGGGGAGAGAACTTCCACCCTCTGGAGAAAACATCATTAGCTTTCCAGCATGTTTCCAGATGTTCATTATTTTTCTTTTTCTTTTTTCTTTACGTAGGGGCTTTCTGAAAGGCAGCTCAAGTTTTGGGAAGCCAGCTGTCACCCAGAAGAACTTACTGGTACTTAGCCCCATGCAGGTGAAGCAGCCCAAGAAGCATGACAACTACAATAAATTAATACCATACATTTCCTCTCCTATCCCCTGTGTCTATACCATCAACTTAAAACACAGTCTCTTCACTGTAGGAACTTCCTCTTGCTACGCATCTGTACCATGCCTAAAGGAGTAGGATGCTGCCGTCAGTCTGTCACATCTTGTGGGATATGAACTTACATGGCTGCTTCCTCACACTCTTCTGCCATGGAGCTGCCCCTCATGCTCTTGCAGGGCTATGCTGCAGCTCCTCAGCTACCCTATACATCCACCTGTGAGCCCTGCTGCCCAGACATAGCATCGATATGCCAACATCTGGCATTTCACTGGAGGCGTTCAAAAAACGTGTGGATGTGGCGCTTCAGGACACGGTTTAGTGGGCATGGGTGCTGGGTTGATGGTTGGACTCGATGATCTTAAATGTCTTTTCCAACCTTAATGATTCTATGATTCTATGATCTTGGAGCCAGTAGGGGAGATCTGAAAGGCAGTGGCAAGAGCACCTGAGCATGCATCTCCTCGTGGGCCTTACGAGTGGCTTTGGAGGAGCTGGACAAGAGGCATGCGCAGAGGCACACCTGCAGCCCCCCACTTTGGGCACCCCCCCTCTGGGGTCTGCTGGCAGCTGCCCGCTCCTGGCATACAGTTCGTGCGGAGACTCAGAAGCCAGGTCATGCCATGGTCAGTGTCGGAGGCTCTGGTACAAATGTTCTGGTACACTGTTCTAGTACAAATGAAATGTCATGATTATGTGTTGCATGGATTGCATACCATCTTACTTCCGTATGTATACATGTACACGTATGTGGGCATGCACCGATCTTCCATTCAAATCTATGAATGTTTCCAAATACACAAATACCATGAAAAAATAAATATATAAAGCATAAATCAAGGGAATCTCAGCAAGCCCAAAAAGTACACATTGTTCAGGAGATATTTATTTCTTTGCCTTCATCTCTGCGTGATGGACTCATGTAAAGCAGCTGTTGGCTCTCCACTCCCAATGTTTAGGCAGTAACAGAAGGGAAGCAAAACAAAATGTGGCCTAAACCCTTGGAAACACAAGTAGATACAAACAGCTGGGATGGAAKAAACTTTTTTTCCAAGCCCCCGCTGAGGTTTTATGGTCTTTGCTTCTCCCACAGAGGGATTGCTGGGTGAGAGAGATTGCAACCACGAGAGGATATATTTGAATTATTTGGAAGTCTTGTGAAGTTTGTATACAAAACTGTTCCCCTAATTGCTGCAATTTGGAAAGCTGAAACTTTCCAAGGCTTTTTTTTTTTTTCCTTCTAACGCAACTTCTTTTTCCTGACTTGAAGCCCTCATTTAAACACGCATGAGGAGCATTTTCTGCAGAGTCGACTGAGCACGCTGCAAACATAGCACCAGGTTTCCAACAGTTCATTCTGGGGGACAGCATCTGTGTCAGTGGCAGATCTCTTGCTGTCTCATACGGACGGAATTTCTGTCTGACCCTACTCTGGGAAGGGACTAGGGGAACCAGAGGGCCTCCATTCACACCTTAATCCACCCTACATGACAAACACACTATTGCTTGGCCTCTCCTCATCTCTGCCATCTTCCTTATATGCCTATCTCACCATCTCCAAATTGAGGATAATGAACAGCAACCATTTAAACTGCTGTTCTACAGTCAGGGAAATTACAGCAAATTTTGTTTTTACAGGCCGTTATCAAAAAGCAACCGCTTTTACAGCAAAACTGTTCTTATTTTATGTGCCACTTTCACATTCTGGTTTTGTTTCCTCTCTCTGTAATTTACTCAGCAGGGGAGAAGCGTATAAATTTCCTGTGCATGCTCCCAGCAGTTTTTGCCCTTGAAAGCTCAGATCAGCAGGCAGGGAGCTGGGGCTCCTGGGGATCAACACGGGAGCGGCAAAAACAGCGCCGGGATCTGTAGGAAGCAGTGAAATGGCATTAACATGGTAGGGGTGTAATTTAGGAAATYTCTCGTTGTCACATACCTTGAAAAAAACCCACCACAAGACACGCGATAAGTAAGAGTGATAGCAGCAATAGTGGTATCTTTATAATTCAAGTTCAAAAAAAAAARGGGGGGGGGGGGACAAAAAAGGCAAAAAAAAATAGCTCCAAACAGCCTTTCGTTGTTTCCCAGGGCTGGTCTCTCGCAACTTGAAATAAAGTACTGGAGCAATATACTGTTCTTTAGGGGTTAATGTTACATTAATCAGAACTGACAAGCATGAAAATCATTCTTTGTTGTCTTTAAATTGCTAATTTAAGATTGAAATCTAAAACGCTTGAGCACTGATCGTTAACACTGACGCTTAAACAAAACCCAAGTACAATCTTCTCTCCTATGGGCCACTACACAATTGTTTTACATTTGGTTGAGAAAACAAATGCAAAGTCTGTAACTAAATCCTAATGTATCGTTTAAGTGTTTCCATTCACAGGCTTTCTTTGGCTAAACTTCAGCGAATTGTGCCACAGTTTAATTGAAAAGCAGCATTTGCACAGGCATTTACATCTGAAGGCAGAAACACTGGCATTGTATCGTGCGGTGCAATGGCAGCAATAACTCCCCAAAATCCAAATAATTTTTTTGCAGGTATTATTTTTCCAGTTGCAGAGGTATTTTAATGAGCTGATTCTCAACTGAGGTAACCAAGCAAAGTTTGAGATACTCAGTAATAAAAAGCTTATTTAAAAAGCTTATTAAAGTTTAAAAAAAATATTAAAGGGTAAACTCAGTGCAACGAAGGCAGGTACCAGATAAAATCAAGGGGAATAAAGTGCCATCAAATGCGTGGCTACAAAACTAACAAAAAAGTACGTATCAGCAAAACAAATGGGATAAACGTGTCCCCCTTCTGCCCCTTTAATGGAATTATAAATTGTGTTAGGGGTCAAATCAAGTCGTTTCTCTTGCCAGCTTGACTATTTGCAGGTTCAGTCTATTCGCAGACACAGCTCCCACTGAAGTCCACGGACATATGCACTTGCAGCTGAAATAAGCTGAAGCTGAATCTTCAGCTTGGCTGAAGCAAACTCTATGACCTAAAATCATTTAACTCCAAACCCATCAGCGGATCTGGTTTGATCTGTTCCCTTGTGATGAGGAAGGAGGAATAAGGACATCCGTGACAGAGTCACACTCTATGAGACTGTATGGATGCTCCAACGGAGGCTTGGGAGGATGAGAGTAGGAGAAGGGCTGGGGGCAAAGCAAGCTGTGCACTCATTCTTCCCTCTGAGGAGCCAGTGAGCTACAGTGGCTGTGACATCCAGCATCCAGAGCGAAGAATGACACATTTATCACATCCGAGCACTTTGCCTTTCTTTGCAATTACAGTAAAGCAAAGTTGAGCTATGCAGATGTACTTACCACATCCATTGACCTCGATGTGAGATCCATAGCAAATCTTAGGGCAGAACTTGCCACACAAAAGACGTGTTAAAGACACAAGCACTGTCATGCAGAACAAGCTCTTAGAGCAGAAGAAAAGGACTCAGCATTTGGCCAAGGAGTGGGGTCATGCACTGAGGGTGCTTTGTATTCTGGGGAGGACGTGGGACGATGGCCCTCCAGGCTCATGCAGAGCAAAGGCAGAGGAATATAGGGCTTAGGGAAAGAGAAAATGAATATAGGGTTTAGGGAAAAAGAAAATGCAAGAAATTCTGAGCAGTCTTTCATCTGGCAGCAGCATCCAGAATATGAAGGTGTGTATGGGCAGTGCTCCTTCGCAGCACCCTTTCTGTACAGTAGTAGAGCAGGTCCCAGTAGAGCCAATGAAGAAAATATTGACAAGCGTGTTTTCACCAGGTTGCGTTGGCTTCAGAGTCATAGGGGATGACTCTTGAGTTTGAAAATGAAAAACATTTTTCACTGAACGGTTGTCCTTTACAAAGAGCAGTAACAAGATTTGATTGATACATTTTTGTTGCATTAAATTCTGTCTCTTGACACTTCCAATGCATGTTTAGTTGGTTTATATGAAAGACTGGCAGGAAGAGGACCTGTCTGAGCATCTTTAGTAACAATATTTGCGTTAGAGCTGGGACTCAGAAGCTCACCAGCAGCACAAGGAGAGCAAGCCAAATGCCTAATAATGAAAAGGAATCTTAGAGCCTCAGGCCTTTCAGTTAAAATCAATAGCACCTGCCTAAACAACCATTTGATTAATTTTCAATTCTATTTCAAGCTATTTAAAAATGAGAAATAATAAGCAAAAAAACCCAAAGTGTCATTAAGCATTTTGGTGTATTTAAAGTTGTCAATAGGCCTTCAAAGCCCTGAGCCTAAATACTTCCTTACTGTTAAACCATTTTAGCCATGGAGATGGGTTTGTCTGCATTTGCCTAGAAAAAACAATGTGAAGAAGTGAAGGGAAGTCGAATGGGAGGAAGAGAAGTGGAATAAGCAGGGTATTAACCTTGACAATGACATTTTCCCTCAAATCAACATTAAAATTAGTATTTTCTGTTTGCTTTATTCTTATGCAGAAAAGTAGGGAAATTCTTGGAAAAATATCCACTGATTCGTAATGCCATATTTACATTTTTTGCTTTGTTTTTAAACCTGCAGATCATTTAAAGACTCAGGAATCCTCCCAACCATTCATCCCATTTGTGAAAAATACGTATTTGCAAAATATATTTTCTATGTTCGGACCCAGTCAAAGTGAATGGGTAGGGGTGGGATCCAGTGCACCAGGCAGACACCCAAACCTAAGTATCTGCACACAGGCTAAGCGCAGGATTCAATTGCCTAAGGATAAGGCATCTATCACCACTGAGGGACCTGGGCTGGAGAGAGGTGCCCAGCCCCACAGGCAGCTCCAGGAAGGTTTGGTTCTTCTGCAGACCCTCCATCATGCCAGTCAGCCTTCAGCCAGGATGCCTTCGGTGCCCACAGCCATCTCTAGGGCCTATATTTAGGCAACTAAATGTGCCTGCATTCTAGATATAGCCAATGGAGATCCAAGTCTTGATTCAGTTGCCTACACATTGGCATCTAAAGCAACGTGAGAACCCCTAAGGTATCTGAGACATCTCCCTGGAGCTAGCAGATATGGCACAGGACGTATGGGAACTGATGCCTTTCCAGAAGGGTAGGCTGACACCAGGTAAGAACATCCTACAGCCTCTCAAGTGGCATTAGATATTCACAGAATTGTTTGAGCTCTTGGTTAGTGTATTCAAAGCAGTCTAGAGACTGATTCATTTAACCAGCCATCAGCTATCTGCTTAGGGTCAGCCTAGGAAGACCTCCAGTGCTCAGTTCAGCTGTCTTGGCACCCAATGCCGTTTCAGAGGCTATAGGCTACCCCATCTTGTCTCCAGCTGCTGCTCCAGAAGGGCATTACAGTCCTGTAGGTTGTGTGTCAGATTGGCCAGCCCTGTCTGAATGTCTCACACACCTGAAGTACCTCAGATATAACTGATGCAAGCCCCCCCTTCAACTCTACTGGGAGTTAAAACACCTAGATCGTATGTAGACACCAACATGTACGTGTCTTCATCTTGAACTGAACTGCAGCCCAAGAGTTTCACAGGCACCGGAGAAAATCCTGTGTTATTTTCAAGATTTCTCTTTGAGTTCTGAATTCCATACAGAATTTCTCTTTGAGTCCTGAATCTCTTTATAGATAAATGGAAGTATTTTGTTTCTATTAAGGAACATGGCAACACAAAAAATGCCCAGTGCAGATGTTGCATGAAGGTAAGTATGCAAATATTCCCCAAACACGCAAAAGCTGGTATATATGTGTACCAAGCTTTTAGATGAGCTTTCCAAGATTCCCCTTTTTATGTGCTGTTTTAAAATGCTCCCACTCTTTTAGAAAAAAAAAAAAGAGTTTCTATTTATCATCTAGGGCTGAACTGGAAACTATCAAGCTGCTCATATTAATCTATGCAACTCTGTGATTTATTATCATCCCATCTATTTTTTGTGCCTCAGATGTGCAATTAACTTCATATTGTCAGCCCTATCTACTTATGTCAACACAGGACATGTCTGTACTGTCGTAAAAGCAAAAGAACAACTTTTCTGATCACCAATATTGCCTCACACTTCCAGGAGAAGAAATTTCATATAGAAGCAGAAGTTTGCTTTTCATTTCTTTAACTTATATAAGGCTTTCTCCTTGTCTCTCCCTTCTCACCAGTTCAGAACATTCAAAGCACAAAAACAGACCCAAGGCAACACAAACCTAGTGGCAACACAGATGCACACGCATCCAGTCTTTACTGATATGCTGTGTCACATCAACTCTCTTTTCAGATCATAGAATCGTAGAATCATAGAATGGTTTAGGTTAGAAGTGATCCTTAAAGGTCATCTAGTCCAACCCCCTCGCAGTGAGCAGGCACATCTTCAACTAGATCAGGTTGCTCAGAGCCCCGTCCAGCCTGACCTTGAATGTTTCCAGGGTTGGGGCATCAACCACCTCTCTGGGCAACCTGTTCCAGGTAGACTCAGAAGGTTTGGTTAACCTTCCCTTTTGTTGTTCTGGAGTATCAAAACCTATTAGTATTTTATAATTCCATTTGTATTGGACAGAAATCTAAAATTTCAGACATTTCTAGAAGTTTAGATGCCTCATTTGAAATAACAGCTTATGATGCCTCCATCTGTCAAATGGACTAAATAAATATTTTTTCAGTTTTATTAATGCAGTGAGTGCACACAGTGTATATAATGCTAGGGACCATTGAAAAAATACATTAAAACTATTTGCCATATTGGAAAGGTTTTAACATTGAGTCAGAGGTGGTGTTTTCCCCTCCAGGGAATGTTTTTACACATAATAGGAAGATATGAGGTTACATTACTTTTAGGGATTTATTACATTTTCTTGCTTCTTGAGAACATATTGTATATCTGGCATTCATTTTCATAAATGCCCAATGAATTTAAAATTAAATTACATTTGGGAAATCAATTTCTGGCTGTCTCAATAAATCACAAACATTCTAGCTATAATGTCTGGATGGTGGAAAGGAGCTGGGCCTTATATGTGTCCCTAAGGCTCAGGAATTCTCTTACCAGCCTTGAATGTTTTTAATGTGGCCATTATTTAGGAGAATAAACACATGACTGTGAGAAAGGTTAAAGGAAGGTAAAAAATTTTAAGCGGGATGTCACTAAAGGCATATATGAAGCAGGATAGATATGGTAAGAGCAGCACATAGCAATTCAGTAATTTACCTGTTATGCCAGAGCCAAATCCCAATTCCAAATCAATACTTTGCAATGGATTAGCCAACGTGCAGGAACAGAGATTGAAGGCTGTCCTAACCCAATAAAGGTATGAAGTGTGCTTAATGAAAATCAGTTTAAATGTTGTCCATTAACACAGGGAAACCCCCATACACACACACACAAAAAAGAAAAAAAAAGAGGAACTTTATCTATTCTGTGTTAAATCAGATACTGTAGAGATAGTAGAGACATGGCAAATCTTTGCTATCACAAGAACGGGGTTTTGAAAGATAGGCGCTATTTGGTGAAAGAGAAAGTGGTAGCACTGTGCATTAGAGAGATGATAAGCTACCAAGATATAAAAATAGCATAAATAAACAAGAATTTTTGAGGATCATAATCCCTTTGGGAATGGCTGCTAAAAGTGGCCATTTAGGGCATAAAGGGGGTTGGTGACAAGGCCTCAGGCTGTGTTTGAATGAGTAATCGGCTCTGGAGTGTGGTTAAGCGTTTGCATGGCTGAGAGCCACCATTTCCCATTTGCATTGCTGGCCCTAGCCTTCCAGCGAGCAGCGCTGGATCAAAGTCTCCCCTGGATGCTTAGGAAAACCAGGATTTGGGATTATTTCTCAGTGCCTTGAATGGTAATACCCTGAGCCTCACCTAGACTTCATCCACCCAGACCACATGGACAAGACCTCCAGCATGTGCGCGGAGGCATCAGGAGCTTGGGCTCTCCCCCATCTTGAGACTTAGAGGGGCTGAGGAGCTCAGATGAAAGCAGCCTACAAATGCAGCTGAGGAGGTTACAGCAGGGATGGTGAATCAGTCTGATCTTGAGAGCAGGTACAACATACATTTAACCGACAGACAGACATGCACACAGAACTGGATTTAGATACTGAGTGTAAGAATATTGTAAGAGGATTCCAGTGACATATCACTCTGGGAGGGTTAGTTTGCCAACTATGACTGAAGAAGAAACTGCTACTGCATGGTAGTAGCAGTTGGAGGCAGTAACTTGACAAAAATAAATATAGTTATTTGAAAATTGTGAAAGTTGTCTTAAAAACACCTAAGAGGGATGTGCAAATTCATGGAATTACTGTGCATGAACAGTTTTCATAAATATTTTGGTTAGGCAACAGTATTCATCACTTTAAAGTTACAAGTTAGAAACACATTAGAATCATGGAAGAAGCCTGGTCATTTTACTTTATCCGTATACTCTTTTTATGAGCTTCTGAAAGCTCCATGATAACGTGACCCTGCAGAAAAACTGAATTGTGTCTCCTGGTCACATCCTGCTAATGCCGTCTCAGCAGTCTCAGACACAGCAAGAAGTGGAAAACACTAACCGGAGGAGAATGGAGACAACCGGGGCCTGCAGATTTCAAGTTTTAAACTGAAACACATTTTCTGTGATGACACAACTAGAAACACAGAAACAGATGTGCGAGATTTTGATGCCGTCATGAAAACATCCTGATGCATAATGGATCCAAAACAAGAGGGGGGATCCGAAGTGCTCACACTCTGCATCAGACCACCACTTATCATGGCTAAGAAGCAGCACACACACACATCACGAACACATTCCACAATTGCTAGCAGCACCGTGCACTGCCTTTCTGGGCAGGTTCATATAAACCAAAAGCCAACCTGCATGAATGCATGAATGCAAGAAACGACCAGCCCAGTCAGGAGGGAGTTTTCACCAGACACCTCTTGCCCCAAACACAAGCAGCCTCTGCACGGCTGCCTAGCACATCCTGGGGCAGAGCAGAAGGTATGTGCAAGTATAAGTTAATTCAGGACAAGCAGAACTGGAAAGCAGCTAAGAAGAGCGGGCTGCATTTCAGAAACTTTAGTTTTAAAAGGTCTAGTGTAAAGACACTTCAAGTTTACAAAATAGGACATCTGCAGGATGTGAGTTTACAAGTTTTCACCTATTTAAGTTTCTGTAATGAAACTCGAGATTGAAAAAGTACTCGATAGATGGCTAACAGAGGCCTGATAAGAGCTGGGCTTTTTTTGTGTGAGCTGCCTTGCAGAAGTTTCCACAAACAACACACACGGAGAGACATGAAGGAGTTTGAGATCCCCTATAAAGCGCTTGACCCTCACGTCTTGGCAGACAGACCCCAGGCAGCGGTGAGGCCAGAGGTGGCTCCTGGCAGCACCCGGGAGCCCGAGGTGCCGCTGGGTGAGAGCAGGGGTGCAGCGCTGTGCTTAGCCTGCCAGGGAAATGCAAACAGAGGTCTTATTCTGACTGAACAAGGACGATGCCACCGAAGACCAAACAGGAGTGAAACGTAGGAAGGAAAATAAGGAGGAAACCCGCTGCTGGCAAGCCCGAGACCCGTGTTCTTCCCGGTGGGGTAGAACCCGCCCCAGGGAAAACAAGTGCCCTGCGGGCACAGGCCACGGGCAGAAGCAGCCCCTCGGTCCCTCGGGAGACGGCTCCAAACGCCCGCCCGCCTCAGCCCCGCGCCCTGCCGTCGTGTGAGGGCAGCGGCCCCGCCGCTCCCCGCCCGGCTTCCTGCACCCGGCCCCGCAGGACGGGCCCGCTTGGCCCCGCCGCGGGCCGGCGGCGGGCGGGGGAGGCCGGGGGAGGTGGGAGGAGACGTGGGACGACTTCGGTTGCCACTACAAATCTGGTGACAGACCCGCCGCCGGCACATGGCGATCGGCCCTTCCAGCCCCGCGCTCGGCAGGTGAGTGCGGGGCGGCAGCACGGCCCGGCCCGGCCAGGGGCGGGCGAGGGGGTACCTAGAGGCGCTCCCCCGCCGGCTCGACGCCGCTTGTTTCCCTGCGGGGCCCCCCCTGACGCCCGCTCCCCGCCAACGGGCGGCCGCAGCTGAGGAGAGGCGGGCGCGCCGGGAGCGGGGATCCCCGCGCCGGGCGGGGGGGCGGGGAGGGGGCGGCCTCCGCGCGGCGCTGACGTCGCCGAGGGGCCGCTCCGAGCGGGCTGCGGCTCCGGGCGCCCAAGATGGCGGCAGCGGCGGGTGACGGGTGCGTGCGGGGGCGGCCGGCGGGAGCGGGACGGCGGCTCTGCGGCCCCGCCGCCCGGGGGCGGCCGGCGGGAGCCCCGCGGGGGGCAGGTGCCCGGCGGAGGGCGGGAGGCGGCGGCACCCCTTTCCCCGGGGAAGGGGCGGTAGTGGCGGCGCGGTGCCCGCGGMGGGGCACCTCAGGAAGGGGGCGCTTGTTGCCGCGGGGGCGAGCCGGGCATGGCGTGGGGCCGGAAGAGCCGCCGGGGCGGGGGCGAGGGGGCTGCGGGCGTGCCAACGGCTCTGGCGGGTGAGCGGGGGCCCCGGGACCGTCCTTCCCCGCCGGCGGCGGGCTGGAGGCGTCCTGCCGCCTCCCCGCCGCGCTTGGTGTGTGGCGGGGAGCGCGCCGGGCCCCTGCGTGGGGCCCGGTCCCCTCACCCGTCCCGGAGGGATCGGAAAGGTGTCGAGATGAGGGAGACTGGGGGGAGAAGGAGAGGGTGGCGGTGAGCCGCGGGGGGCAGCAGGGCTGCCAGGCCAGCAGCTCGGGTCTCGTACGTGCCGCTTGTTGTCGGCGAGGGGCGAAGAGTCGCGCCATGTCGCGGGGCGCTGGGAAGCGCCGGACCTTCTACCGAAACAGTCGTGGGCACGCTGGTACTCCGGCATCGAGCCATGGGTGAACTTATCTGGAGTGCTTTTACCTGCAATTGCTGTCAGAACAGGAGCCAGGCGTTGTCCGAGGAGCTGTCAGAGCAGTCAGATGTGCTTATCTTTCTAAATGGGAATAACTGTCAAGTGTAAATCCAGACTAATAAGAAATGCTGTGTTTTTCATGCTTCTGTGGAAGTGCTTCAATCTGAACTATTTGTTTACCTTGAACTCTCAACTGCAGGAAATGCGCGGTTATTTGCAATAGGAAACATTGACTGTAACGCTGTACCGGTGTCTGGGGTCCTGGTGTACATGGCTACTTCTAGGCAGCGTACGGTACATACATTCCTTAGCTGGCGAAAAAAAAGAGAAAAAAAAGTTCAGTGACGATCTGTATGGCTCCAAAAAAAGGAGGCTGGGAGGGGGTTCTTGTCAAAGGCTGTGCTACTAAAAATCGGAAATCATTTACAAAATTTCTTTTTGAAGTGCTGTTTTGACTTTTAAGTCTTACTGTTATGCCTGCAGGACTGTAGTGCAGCTTGAAGTTATGCACATCGATCTCTTGTTGGGTCGTTTTCTTTAGGAAAAAAAAAGAAAAATTGTTTAAGAAAGCAGCAAAGCAGTACATCTGCCTTCTAGTTAGCATACTTGCTGTCTAAAACTTTCAGTTGTTAAAGTACCCATGATTCCTGTTTTTTCAGATATTAAACAGGTACTCTGAACCAGATGAAAATCGGTTGGTAAACTGTCATCTGATTTAAAAGCCAGAATATTAATGACACACACGAGCACACACGTGTGTGTGTATATGTATTAGTAAAACTATGTACTGCATTTCTCGTCTAACGCTTGAGAGAGACTGTTTGATTTTTTTCATTTACGTGCCAAGCAATTAATTACTAAAGTAGTGACTAAGGGAAAAAGATTTCCTTTTGTTTATATTTAGAGTTACAATTTTAAAATTTATCAGCTGCGAAGATGAATCTTAATTTCATGTTTACATGGAACACAAATTAAAGAAAAACATACATTTTCTTGACTTCGAAATTGTTGGTTTTTGACATCGAGTACTTTTCAGCTCATGAGTTACCCCAAAATGTACATTTTGCCCGCCATTCTTTAGTGAAACTAAGAAACGAGCACGTCAATAAGGTGGAAATACGGTTCAATTAAAAAAAAAAAAATCCTATTCCGTATATCGTTATTTCTTGCTTGTGAAACTTTGGCGCAAGAAAAGACTTTTGCATATCTGTATTTTCCCAGACAATTTAATGCTTTCAGTAGTGCTATTCTGTATGTTAGTACTTGTTATTTTGCTTACTACTACAACTCAGGTCTGTGCTAAGAACACAGCGGGGCTTGATCTCTGAAGTGCTGGTCAACTAATTAACAGTTTGTGTGTGTGCACAGAACTGAACCTCGTGAGAGAAGAATGCAGAAACTAGCCCTGAATAACTTTCTTTAGGGAATTTTAACGTTGTAGCATTTGCTTGTACTATTTTATTCCAGCTGCAGCTTTCTAGTAGGTGTGGGAATGAGTGTGCAGTATTTTTTAGGTTTCTTGCACTATTATCTGTCACTTCACTCCTGGTTTTCCTTGAGCTATTCTGTCTTGCCAAGTCTTGGTTCTAAGGTAAAGTTTTTAAATTTTGTGACTTGATGTAGTCTCAGTACTTCAGTGCTCCACGTCTTAAAACATTCATGCTGTCAGTGTGCTGCTTGACATTCAGCTGAGTTTTTTTGGTCTCAGTTTTATACTTTTAGCTTTTTCGCAGTCTTTTCAGATATTTCTGTCTTTTTGACCAAACTCTGCATTTTGATTTCTTCACATTTTCTTCTAAGAAAGAATTCTCCCATGCCAAGATGTTTCCTCCCCCTCCCCCCTTCCAACCCCATCTCCTTTCTCCACACATCGACGTAGGTGGGAAAATGTCATGCTGGCTTGGTTGCTGGTGGGTGTTTGGTTTTTTTTTTTGCTTTGGGTTTTTCCTCTTCGAGGCGCTGATCTTGCGCTTTCGTAGAATCGTGTTGCTTTTGCATGAAGAGCTTGATTGTGCAACGCTGGTTTACACAGTGGTCGTCCTGAAATCAGCCGACCGCTTTTGTTCTCAGTCCAATATCTGCTTACATCGAGCCCTGTAAGTAGTTTCACTCTTGATAATATTTTTAAAATGGAGAAAAACAAATTTTCTGACCATACAATATTAAAAAGAAGGAAAAAGTAAGGCACAGTGTTTACACAGTGACTTTAACAAAACCTTTAACAAAACGAAAGGGCCGACCGGTCAGACTCCTCTGACTGACAGCATTGCTGTATGTGACAGCCCTGTGGGAAGGCAGGGTTTAGTGTTCTTTTCTGGCCTGCTGGAAAGGACCGTTACTAATATGTTATGCAGGAGAATCTATTTCTGTTAGCCCAAAACCACAAAGATGAGTCTTGTCTCTTAAAACCTGTCTACCATATTTAATTCTTGCAGCACACTTTACATAGGGATTACTTTAATATTCCGGGAAGAATTAACATACATATTCCAGCTCTGAAATTTATGTGAATTTTATCAGTGTTAGCAAAGCTCAGCTTTGTTGGGGAAAACAGGTTGTCAGACTAGGAGAAGACATGGGATAGCACTAGTGGTTTTATTTACAAAGACAGTATAAAAAGCAAACTTGTGCACAACTATTTGTAAAAGAATCTCATTAGCAGCCCATGAATAGAATGCCTTTTAGAAAGAATGAATGTTATGGATGCTAGCAAGCTGAAAAAGTTCAGCAAGCCATTATTTTTGTGATTTGTTGACCATAGCACACAAGGGATCTCGACCTCCCGTAATACACTATGGCTGGTACTTAATCTGGGAACTACTGAATGGGTACCCAGAGGTCTGTGGCGCCTGAAATTCTTCAGTGCAGTCAGTATGGACTGGAGACAACTCTTAAATAAATTGAATGAGAATGATTAATGTGGTCATGTAAAACTGTGTGCACTTTATTAGTTTCACTACAGTTGGCTCAACCTTTTTTGTATTAGAGTAAGACTTACGCAACACATGCGGTGCTGGCTATGTGCTTATAGAGTTATTATAGCTCTTATGCTGGTATCTGTATTGTAACATTTTAAAAGGCACTAGCTGTCGGCCAATTAACCAAAGAAAGCCTTTTTTTGTTAAATCTAACTACAGTTTTTATCTAAGAACCAGATGAAAATTAAAGCTTCTTTCCTATCCAGCTGCAACTTTTTACCTGATTCCCTTCCTTAGTGGTGTCATGTCACTGTATGTTAGAGTTCCCTCAATCTAATGCTTATTCTAACCTAGACATCTGTTCTAAATTGAGTAACTTATTCTTGTGTATTTCAGAACTGTAAAAATTGAGAAATATTAGCATATTCAAGGATAATAGCTGGAATATAATATTTTGGGTTCTGTCCAGAGTTGTCTAAATCGCTCAGTATTTTTGTAGCATGGTTTACTTATCTGTAAAACATAGAATCCTGGACCTTGATATTGTACAGTCTAGGCCAGGTCTACAGTATGCATGCATTTGTAATGGCATAACTTGTCCTGCTTGGTATAGCCTGGATATTTGACAAGCCCTTGGTACTCCTCAAGTGAATTAACCATTTCATCTGGCAAGTACTGTGCATAATCATACCGGTGCTGTGTGCTATTTAGCCCTTCTAGTCAGTGACATTGTGGGCAGGAACACCCCAGATCAAATACAATCACTTCCTGATGCATCGTTTGTCTCCAGATGATACCTCTCAACGAGAGACAGTCGAAAGAAAAATGCTAAAAGCATAAAGAAAGAAAGAATCACTGTCTCTTTAATTTTTGTTAGTCAGAGCCTGCTTGTTTGTTTTAGGTAAATGCACCTTATAGGAGAAAGCAAATACAGCAGCTTTGAACAAATACATGCTACCACATAAACTTATTAAAGGATGTAAGCCAGTGCTAGCCGAATTTTTAAATGATTTTTTGAAGACGTGGATTAGCAAGATCTGTTCAAAGTGCAGTTTTTCATAAAGTTTGCAGCAACTGATGTAGGTATCTGATGATATTTCTGTCTTACGAAGAAATCAAGTTCTGCTGTTCCAGGTCACTCTTTCTTTCAGAGGTGTTAGGATGACATGTTAAAATGTACTTATTGAAGATACATTATTGTAGAAAGCACTGGTATAATGGGCTTGCCTGAGCACAAAGGTGCAGTGATTTAATTAAAGGTGTGGTTTAATTAAGGGTTTGAGTTGTATTTGTCTGAACTGTTGGCACTGTGTAAACATAATAAATTTAAGTGAACTTTGCACTTCTGCACCTGGATGCTTAGGGATAGAATTGATAGGAGCTTTTTAGAATCATAGAATCACAGAGTGTTTTGGGTTGTAAGGGACCTTCAAAGCTCATCTAGTCCAAGCCCCCTGCTGTAGGCAGCGACATCTTCCACTAGATCAGGTTGCTCAAAGCCCTGTCCGACCTGACCTTGAACACTTCCAACGATGTGGCATCCACAGCTTCTCTGGGCAACCTGTCCCATTTTAAGTTGTGCTTGTATCCAAACCCTGTAACAGTGTCTTTTAACTAAATTAGTGCTCCTTTGAAAAAAATTAAAAAAGGCCCAATCTAAAGTGTAGCTAGTATGCTTCAGTCCTGAGCCAGAAATTACTGGGAGTATAAACAGTGGTATTCAGACCATTTAGTCTGAATGCTCCGCATGACTGACTGCCTTTGTATGTTTGGTGGGACTTAGTCGGATAGAGATCATGATCGTAACCTCAAGTATGAGTTTGCTGTACGGACACCTATAAAAGTGATACAGTTGGGTATTTATGAACTGTAACTTAGACCCTTTTTTTTTAGTTGCAGATTGAAATATCATGGACGGAAAATAGTTTGGATGATGTGTTTTGCCAGCGTATCTCTGCAATTTCAGTTTTAACAATGGATAAGTGTAAGCACATAGGACGTCTGCGACTGGCCCAAGATCACTCCATTCTGAATCCTCAGAAATGGCATTGCATGGACTGCAATACTACCGAATCTGTGTGGGCGTGCCTCAGCTGCTCACATGTGGCGTGTGGAAGATATATTGAAGAACATGCACTAAAGCACTTTCAGGAGAGCAGTCACCCAGTAGCATTGGAAGTAAATGAGCTGTATGTTTTCTGTTATCTCTGCGATGATTATGTTCTTAATGATAACGCAACTGGTGATTTAAAACTGTTGCGAAGTACATTAAGTGCAATCAAGAGTCAAAACTATGAGTGCACTACTCGAAGTGGGAGGACTTTGCGTTCTATGGGTACAAGTGATGATTCTTACCTTTCACATGGTGGTGCCCAAGCCTTGCTTCGGAATGAAGATCGCATGTTCACAGCTCTCTGGCACCGACGGCGTGCATTCCTGGGCAAAATATTCAGATCATGGCTTGAGTTGACACCTACTGGAAAAAAGATTTTGGAAGAAGAAAGGCGTCAGGAAGAAGCAGAGGAAAGAAGGGACAAAGCTAGGAAGAGAAGACAAGAACGAAAGCGTGAGTTGAAAGCAGAGATGGAAAAGATGCCTCCAAGAAAGAGCAGTCGTTTACAAAATCAGGTTAGAATGTCCTCAGAAACAGCACCGTGCCTGCAAAAACCATCACAGAACATGGAATCTGTGGCAGAGTTGAAAAAAAGGTATACCTCAGATGAAGTAAGATTGAAAAAAATAAGTGACTCTCCAATTAAACGAAGGCCCACGGTGACTCCTGGGGTAACAGGACTGAGAAACCTGGGAAATACATGCTATATGAATTCTATCCTGCAGGTATTAAGTCACTTACTTATTTTTCGAGAATGCTTTTTAAAGCTTGATCTCAACCAAACTCAGGAACTGCTGGCAACAGCAACCAATGGTAAAACCAGATCTTCATCTAAACACCTGTCAATAGCTGCCTCAACATTACATGTGAATGAGAACCAAGAGAAAGTAAAGGGATCATCTTCTGTGAGGCGGCCTAGTTTATCCTCTGGATTAAGTGGAGGAGCATCAAAAAGTAGAAACATGGAACTTATTCAGCCCAGGGAGCCCAGTTCAAAGCATATTTCTCTCTGTCATGAGCTGCATACTCTCTTCCAAGTTATGTGGTCTGGCAAATGGGCACTGGTGTCTCCTTTTGCCATGCTTCATTCTGTGTGGAGACTAATTCCAGCCTTCAGAGGATATGCCCAACAAGATGCTCAGGAATTTCTCTGTGAACTTTTGGATAAAGTGCAGCAGGAACTGGAGACTACAGGGACCAGATATCCAGCTCTCATCCCTGCTTCTCAAAGAAAACTTATAAAACAGGTTTTGAATGTGGTTAACAACGTTTTTCATGGACAGCTATTAAGTCAGGTATGTTTTATAATTTTTTTTAAGGTGTGTAATGTTTTGTAGTTATGTATTTATACTGGTCAGTGATGGGCATACTTCAAAGGTTAGTACATTTATAACTACTGAGGAGGGGTGGGGAGGATATAATACACACAATTTCAGAAGAAAGGTCATTTGGGTACTCCTAAAACTTTCAATAGAAGAGTCACTTGATAAACGTAAAAGTGTTAAATTTGGTATTTTAAAGCACACCTTTGCAACTACTGAGAAATATCCGACTTTGCTATTAAGCACCAACTAATTTGCAGGAATAAGGAATTTACAATTTTAAGCATCTAGCTTATCACTATAGTGATACTAGATAAAAGGTGTTAAGGAAGGTGTTAATCACGTCTAAGTGGAAACTGATTAGGCAATGGATGCCAAGCAGGGAATTATTTCAGTAAATAGCTTGAATTTGAGATTCATTACTGCAGAGTAATTGCCTGTCCTGTTGCTATGTACAGGAATACTACTTTTCTGTTACAACAAAGATATAGGAGGCTCTGTCAACACAGGAACTGAATTTGCGGGGTGGAGCAAAAAAGGAGGTTTTCCTTTTTTCTGCCTGACTACTCTCCTTTTTTCTTCTTTGCTTCCTGTTAAGTACTTCAATGTGTCCACTTACTATTATGCATATCCCAACTGTGTGCATGTACAAACGTCTGAGAACTGACTGAAGAAACAAATGCTGGGTTCTGTTGAATTAGTCTGAAAACTAACCACATTGCAGCAGGAACAGAGGTTGAGAAAGTCTTGCCCCCCCTGGAATTGGTCTTTAGTATGCATGCACATGTTACTGAGGGAGTGCAGAAGCATTTAATGGACATGCTGTGTAAAGGAGTAGAGGTTTAACACAAATTAACAAAAATGTGGATGTTCCGATTATTCTATTTGATTGATGGTTTAATGTTTTAGTATGTGAAGCTAGAAATCCAAGTGGTTTTTGACTAAGGTAGGATTGTTTACTGCTATGATATCTATAAACTTTATAATAAGATAACAGGACTTCTAAAATTAGGATTGTTTGCAGCATATGTTAGCTTTTAGGTCGTCTTAGGTTTTGTGTAACTACTAGCCACTGTTATATCTACTAACTAAACTAGATCATCCTCTACCTTCCATTTGGCCCAGTGTAAGAACATATCTGTTGGCGTACTTCCTTCCCTCGGGGTAGTTAACATATATTGTATCAGGGTCGTGCTAATATAACTCTAGTATTCTATGTCATTGAAGCTTTCTATTTGAAAATCACATTCCTCTCCAAAATAGTAACTTTGTTAGTAAAACAAAGTAATTGCTTAAGCATACTGACAAGGCTTGGTTGTATGCCAAGCCTTCTAACAGGACTCATTTTTTGGAAGAATTTTCAAGGCTCTGAAGACACTAAGCATTATTTCAGCAGTACCACTTCTTTTCCATGCTTTTAGCTTTGTTATGTGAAGAGACTTGTGACTAGAAACCCTCCCACCTTCCTGAAACCAGGGAGAGGAATAGTGAGAATTCACTCAAGTGTCATTGAGTAAGACTGAAAGGGATTTAAACAGTTTTCAGCTATCCTGTGACTTCTGTGAATACAACACACAGCTCTTTTACTGCAGCTGGTCAATGTCTGTGTGCAAAATACAGCCTTGATGAACTTCAGAATGCCTCAAGTGAGAGGAACAAGGAAAAGAGTATTGAGGCTGTTATCTGTAGTAATTTTTCCCTGGCTCATTAGGCAGTTCCCACAGACAGTGTCCAACACTTTACCTCCTAATGTTCCCTTTGTCTTCTGCCACTCCTTTGTTCCACTTTAGTCTTCACTAGCACTTTTGAACATGGTAAATATTAAAAGTAAAAGGTAACCCCTGAAGATTTACATTTTCTCCTCGATAAAATTTATTCAGGTCATCTTAATGATGATTCAGACCCTGGTGTTTGCACATGGAAGAATGAGCTTTAAAAACTCTAATAGGCAATTACTTTCCTCTCCTCAATAAGATTCCTGCATCATGATTTCGCTAGGCGTTTGTCAGAACTGGCACAAACTGCTATAATGAAGTTAACAAAAAAGGCACGAAAACATCCATGCAGGGCTGAAGAAAAATATGAAAGACTTCTTTGGAAGAAGTCGCCACATCTTTGACAATGTTACCTCATAAAAGCAAGGAGTGTATGCTTTGCCCTTGCATGCTTAACTTTACCTACAAGCTGTAACAGTATTGCAATTTCTCTGTAGAAGACAGTTGGAGCCACAGCCTGCTGCATTTATTAACAATAGGGTGGGATTTTAGTCTAGAGTATTTTATGAACTACATCTTAATTCAGTGAATAAGGGGAACTGAGAAGCTTGTTTCTGTGCAGCAGAACAGTAACTAAGAAAGTTACCATATTTACTATCCTTTTGTACTGAAAATACTAGTTAAAGATACTTGATTCTGTGAGATACTCGAGTGCGGTGAAGTCAATCTTCTTGACCTTCAAACCTCAGGAATACTATGAACTAGTCTTGATACAGTACACAGAGGATCACTTACAAAGCAGATAAGCTGCGTGATGCTTATAATAAATAAAAAATAGGTTTCACATTACTTTCACATGTGCAATAAAACATTTTCCCTCTTCTAGCTGTTCTATTTTAACTTGAAGGGAAGTCATAAACCTAAGTTTGCCATCAGTCTGTTGCTATTGAAATGGCTGCCTGGTTCAGCACTGCAACTGAATTTATGGGATTAAAAAAGGAGAAAATTGAGTGTGTGAGATGTTATGCAGATTACTTTTTGATAACTAGAAAAAGCTTTAGGTGATGTCAAAACAATTGCACCTTTTGTATGAGTTAGTTGTTTTTGTTTTGTTATGTTCTCAGCTGATTTGAAGTACGTCTTCCTCATCTACTACTTGAAATCTTCTAGTATTGTATGGAATACTAAACTAGATAATGAGTAACTACAGGAATAGCATCAGTGGATTGCCTCTTGACTTCTTTTTTTATTTTATTTATTCCAATATCCTTTTTAGGATTACAGGTTCTTACTCTGCAGTACAGACTGAAACTTCAATACCCAATACATCTAAGGGAAGTGAAGACAGGATATATAGCTACAAAACCCTTCCCCTCTATTCATTCCTTTTTCACATGCTAGTCTTCCTCCAGTGATTGCCTGGAGAAAGTTGTGCTATAGCACTTATTGGGCAAAGGAGTTTGTATGTTGTAAACCTATGCTTTCAGAGGCAGAATGCTGGAACAGTGACTCATCTCTCTCAACCCAACTGGGACTGTGAGCAGATGCCAATATGTCTACTAAAATCTCAGTTGTTTTCAGTCCCTCAGCGCTTGTACTCTTGTGGAAGGTACCCACTGTCTCCTGTCCTCGATCCTTCAATGGGAAAGGAGAAAATACTGCACTATGAAGTTATGTGCCAGTGGTAAACTGACCCATACTGATCCACAGATCTTTGAAGTACACTTCAAGAGCTCAAGTAGGTTAGCTACCGACTCTCTCTCGAGAGTTTTTTGGCTTGTGTTTTTTTAAATGGTCACAGCTAAATAGCACAGTATGCAACAATTTTTAAACTATCTGTATTTAAAACTTTGTCCATATTAAGCAAGGAAGTGGGCAGGTATATTTTTAAAAATCCAGAAATTGAAATAGCAGATTTTAGCTTCCAAAGTAAATGTATGTTTTCAGCACTGCTTTGGGAAAATTGTGTCCCACATGTCCACAGAAATCATACTAACAGAAACTCTGGTGTGTGTAGTTATAGCAGTATTAAAATTTTTGTCAGGATGATTTATAGCTGGGGGGAGGGAGACAGGGAAACTAGTATGAAGTATTTGTGAAAGCTGATCTAGACAATCTAGCTGATCTAGGAAGCTAGCCTAGCAGATCTAACAAATTTGCAGATATTTATGCTGGCAAAATCTTATGTGTAGACACAGCTTTTAACTCTTGAACTTGAGCTTTTTAACTAAATTGGTTTACCCTTAGGATAATGTTGAGTACACAGGTTTTTTGTTGCTTGAAAGTTAGAGGGCCGTTTTAGATTGTATTTTTGAAGATTTTAATCACAAAAAGTCTGAGTCAAGACTATCAAGACATCAACAATGGTGAAAGAATAGAAATGTGTTTCTGATACGGCTGATTTGGAGGCACTCTTGACATTGGAATATAGCACATATATGTCCCAAATGAATTGCCCAATACAACTGTCCCCCAGTTCAACCCGTATAGTACGAAGCTTTCTGGAACTAAGAAGTGGTAGTTACTAAGGAAAAGAGATACTGGATGTTTCATATATCTTGTGCTTTTTGGCAACTATGTTGGTAAGACTTCTACCACTGTATTGGTAAAAGCTTAAAAACTTTCTAAAGATCAAAATAAGCCTCCTTCATGAGAATAACCAGGAAAAAATGACTTTTCTGTAAGCCAGACAGGATGATTCTAAATATCTTTACCTACTCTTAAATAATGCCAAAATAATAATTCAGGTTATTGAATTTCTTAGTATTCTTAATTTTGTATGTGAAGATATGTAAAGGTATATTTGAGTCTAATAGTAACAAAATAACTTGTCAAAATAGTCACTAAAGATCAAATTATTATTTTAGAGAAATTTTTGCTTACCAAACATTGTGTGTCTTCTCTCAGTTGCTCGGCTTTCATTCTTCATTTTTAYGATAACTTCCTGACAGTTAAGTTCACGTGCACTTGTGCACATGCACATACACACGTGCATGCACACACAAAATTATTGAGGTTGGAAAGGACCTCTGGAAATCATCTTGTCCAACTTGGCTCAAAACAGGGTCAACTAGAACAGGTTGCTCAGGGCTGTGTGCAGTCAGGTTTTCAATAGCACCAAGGATGGAGACACCACAACCTCTCCGGGCAGCCTGTGCCGGTGCTAGACCATCCTCACAGTATTCTTCTTCTGTCTAAATGGAACCTCCCGTGTTCCAGTTTGTGCCCGTTTCCTCTTGTCCTGGCACTGGGCACCACTGAGAAGAACATGGCTCAGTCTTTACTCCTCCCATCAGGTATATATACACAGGGATCAAATCCACCCTGAGCTTCCCTCCTCCAGGCTGAACACTCCCAGCTCCCTCAGCCTCTCCTCATATGTCAGATGCTCCAAGCCCTTCATCATCTTCCTGGCCCTTTGCTGGACTCACTCCAGTAAGCCTGTATCTTGTACTGGGAAATGCAGCACTGGACCCAGCACTTCAGCTGTGTCTCACCAGGGCTGAGGAGAGGGGAGGGATCACCTCCCTGGGCCTGMTGGCAATGCTCTGCCTAGTGCTGCCCTGGAGGCTGTTGGTAGCTCATGGTCAGCTTGTCTCCCAGGTCCTTGTCTGGGGAGCTGCTTCCCAGCCTGTACTGGTGCCTGCGGTTATCCCTGCCCAGGCCCAGGACTTGGCATTTCCCTTTGTTGAGCTGCACGAGGTTCCTGTTGGCCCATCTCCCCAGCCTGTCCCACTGCCTCTGGGTGGCAGCAAGACCCTCAGGTGTATCAGCCACTCTASTTAGGTTTGTGTCATCTGCAGACTGGCTGACAGTTTAAAAGGATTGGCTCCGGTATTGACCCCTGGGGTACACCACTAGTGGCTGGGCTCCCATTGACCACAACCCGTTGAACCTGGCAGCTTATTCAGTTTTCAGTCCACCTTGCTGTCCATTTATCTAGCCTGCACTTCATTTTTTTCTGTGAGGATGTTACGAGATACAGTGTTGAAAGCCTCACTGCAGTCAAGATAAACAACATCCACTGTTTTCCACTCATCCACTGGTTATCAGTAGCGGTCATCTCATCGTAGAAAGAAGGCTATCAGGTTGGTCAAGCATGATTTTCCCACCATAAATCCATGGTGGCTGCTCCCAGTCATCATCTTATTCTTCATACYTTTGGAAATGGTTCCTAGGTTTTGTTCCATCAGCCTTCCTACAGATCAAGGTGATGCTGACTGGCTTGTAGTTTCCCAGATCTTCCCTCCTCCTTGAAGATAGGAGTGTCACTTGCTTTCTTCCTGTCCTCCCCTGATTGCCTTGACCTTGCCAGGACCTTTCAAAGATGAAGAACAGCCTTGCAACATCATCGTCCAGCTCCGTCTGTTCTTACAGTTTAATCAGGGATAGCTTCTAATTCAAGGCAAGCGGAAGGAGAAGGGCAATCAGTATTTTCTGTGGCTAAAAAAGATCCAGTAAGGGAGGGGAAAAAGTGAGATTTGTGCTGTTTTATGTGAAAGTTGCTTGAGTACCTAACTCAAGAAAGAAAAGCAATGTTGAATTAGGAATGTAGTGTTTTACTGAACTGGCACATGTTGCAAAGCAGTAAGTAGTTGTTGATTTCTTTATAGAGTGCTGTTGAGTAAATTCAAATTTAATGTAAGTGATCAAAGAAATACCTAGCCAATCTAATTTTAACATCTGTTTGGAGTGGTGAGGAAGCGTTTAGAAACTATTTCGGGTGATTTTTGAAAGTCTCTTGTGAGGATTCCACTGCTTTTGAATCTGGTGCCTTAGGTAAAGCTCTTTGCCCAGATTTCAGTTACAGCAACACCAAACATAGTGAAAGTGAAGAGCAGTGGCTATGCCAATTTAGTAATGTTTCCTCTACAGCAAAGTTATGATTAGTTACCATTTCTTCTTAGGACAAACCTATCTTGGGCTGTGAGATTTTTTCCCAATAATTCACCATTTATTATAGCAATGCCTAGTAAGAACTAGCTTTTGATATCTCTAGGCATACTTAAAAAAAAAAACAAACAAACAACAAACAGTTTGATTACTTACCGATCATGTTGAAGATGGAATCTGAGCAAAATGCCTTCCCTTGGCCCCGCTCAGCACAGCAGAATAACGGTGTGCAGTGCTCACAGAAATGAGTATGCCAAGACCCAGCAAGTGAAGTAGGTGCTAACCAATGTAGTATGTAAACTGTGTTTAAAGTTTTAAAAGGCAGTGCCTCTCCTTGCAAGTCTTGCTCCATTTACTTGCTCAACCGGTGCATTTCAGGACAGATTGGCTGAAAGAAGGGGAAATCTTTGGGTTGTTTGAAGCCCTTCAATTTTGGGTAGTGTGCTGTGAGTTAGTGTTTGGGGGAGAATGCTGAGGGTGATTCGTGCAGTGCTGGGTGTTAAGTCTCCCACTGAATAGGCTATTAAAAACTATGAGAGCTTCAAGTAGGTAATAGGAGGATTTGCARTTAAACTGAGCCATGACGTGATTTCTATATTCCGATATTAGTTGCTGTGCTTTTATGTGTAGCCTGAATCACAAAATGGGTGTCAAGTTGATTTCCAACTAGATGAAGGTGACATTTTAAGTTAATATCTATAGGAGGCCATTGAATCACAGACCACAGTTCGCTGTGGTTATGCCTATGTTACTCTGTTAAATAGATACAGATCATTTTGATGATGCTGTATGCTCATCACTACAAAGTTTAGGTTTTTTTGTAACTGAAGAAATATGGTATGGACTGTCATGTGGAATTCCATATTATAGCAGTATCCTAGAAACCCCCTTCTACTTTGATTACTTTCCTGTGGAAAAATTCAATTACTACTCTTTGTATATATGTGTCATATAGTGAAAACTTAAGTAGTAGTGAAAGCACAAAAATGGGACTGGCAATCTTACTGTTCTTAAAAACCAAAAAAGAATTAGAGCAGAGATGGTAACTGTTGTCTTTCTTTCACGCAAGTGCAGGAACATAGGCAAAACAGTTGATGATGGTGTTRGCTTCTTCTGCAGCAATATGTTAACTATTCTCTTTGGCTGCATTTAGGCTGAATGCCATCCAGGGCAGTGGCTGTCCATCAAATTATTGTGGGCACAATGATGCTTGTCTGAGTGGCCACCATGCTTAGCTTGAATCAAGCAATTTGATCCAGCTCTTTTCAGTCTGGCCTTTGGCCCAGGATTGAATACTGAGCTTTAACCAGACAATTGTATATAGTASCCGTGTTTCAAGGCATGAGAGAGTGGTCAGGGCAGAACATAAGGTAGAGTTTTCAGACTAGCTAAAAACAGTAATTTACTTTTTCTGCTCTAATGTAAACTTCTCATGTTATAAATGACAGCATTAAGGCTTCTTAAAATAGCAATGATGGAATATAATGAGGAGGTGAAATCAAACTCTGAATTTGTAAAATATAGTCATAAAAAGATACACATCACTAACCAGATTGCTAGAGCAGACTCACTTCCCTATTACTGTCGTACATACTCATACCATAAAAAGTTACATTGGACAGATACAGGAAGTTTTTGCCAGCCCTTTGAGTTCGTTTGGGGTTTTTTTGTTTTGTTTTGTTTTGTTTTGTTTTTTTTAAAAAACTCACATCTTGTTCAACTAACTTTTATACAGTTTCAGTGCTTTTCACGAGAAAAGAAAATCTGGGTTGTGCTGTGTGAATGGTAGTGAAGTGTGAGATAAAGGGTCCCGTTTAGGACAGAAAGAGAAGTGATGGGAGTGTTGTGAAGCCCGTGCTGATGGACAGGCCAGTGCAGATGGATTCCACAGAAGTGGAGGGATCCTCCTACTTGTTGAGTAATCCAACTTGTAAGCTCAGGCCTGGCTAAGAAAAATACTTCCAACCTTTGTTCCAGCCCTGACTTACCTCTCGTTTACCATTGAGTGAGAGTGTATACAGGAGCAGTTAGCGCACTGCAGCTGATATGGTTGGGTGTACGCTGCTTATCCAAATACGTCAGGTTACTTGGCACGCATGCAAATCCCAGATAACTCTGAAGAGTTTAACTCTGCTGCAGTCATGGTGACTAGGAGTGTCTTGCATTTGAGGAAATAAGTGCAGCTCGATATCAGTACAGGATTTTGTCAACGCACATCAGCTTTGCTCACAGTTGCATGACGAGATGAGAAGCAGCACTGTTGCATCAGTTAATCTTTTTTGGTTTTWTGAGGGGCAAAAATTGGAAGCTGGATCGATTATTTTTTTTCTTTTTCTTTGGGATAGTACTTATTAGATAGTTGGGAAAGAGAATCTTAAAATAACCTAGATTGTTAACCTTACATACTAAATTTAAAAACTCAAGAACTTGTTAAAATTATCTGTGCTGAGTTCATGCGTGTACTTCATCCTGAGCCTGTTAATCTTCGGTGTGCATTCATGTGCAACAAATTCTTAAGTAACTCGTCAATTAAATAAACTTTTGGCCCAACAAAATCACCCATTTGTACAGCAGAAATCTGTTAGTCATTCTGTGTTTATGCTGGAGTTAGCTTGAACTGTGGCCAAACATATCATTTTGTCTCCAAGTCTAGATTCCAGCTCTGAATTACTAATAGTTTGTGGCTTTGAAACGTTGCCAGATGTTAGCACTTACAAAAGAAGCTCCTGTCAGTGTAAATTAAAACAGAAGATTCTCCTCTTTTCTGCCATGTAAGTTTGAAGTTTTGTTTTCTAAGAACAAGGCAGTGATGTTTTCTTCTTAGAACTTAAAGCAGCTAACAGCTTTCCTAACTCCACTGCTAAACATGTATGCTGGTACACAAATACACCTGCGCATTAAGTAGCTAATGCATAGATCATGTATAAGCTGTTGTAACTAATGAATGCATTAAGTAATTACTCACAAGAACACCTAGGCAAAGGTACCATAAGGTGACAGGTCTGTCATATAAATTATCATGAAATAACAGACAAAGCAGGGCGAATGATTACGTAACCGCAAACCTTCAGAGGAAAATAAAGGAGCTCTTGAACAAAACTGAGTGTATTTTTACACTTGCGTAGGCTTACTAACCTAACTGAGGAGAACTACACTGAATTTATGTAGAACAGCAACACAAAGGCATGCCTGTGAAATAACAATATTTGGATCCCGCATGGATTTTCATTCCTTTACTACTACGTCTTTGTAGTAGTTGTTCCAAACTAGTTAGTTTGTTGTTCCAAAYAACTTGTGGTATTTTCCTAAATAGGAAGCATGCTTATAGAGATTTAATTTGGCAATTATTTACCCTTGTGGTGCAAACTTAAGGAGATATTTGATATTCCATTTACTGTAAAACATGAATGGTGGTGTCTCATCACACCTGGCTGCTATTCTGAGCTGATAAATAACAGTATCTTGACAGTTGGTCCTATATGAAAATTTTTAGTTCCTTTAATCTTTTTGGTGGGAAAGTTTAATTGTTGGGGAAGGTTGTGGGAACATGATGGGTGCTTATGGAAGTTCTGTCAAAGCTATCTATCTGAGCCCAATTAAAATTCAGCTTATTTTCAGAATGCATCTTTTCTAGAGTAGTGAGGTTAGAGCTGCTTGAGTTAGTGGTCAACTGCAACTTACAAACCAATAAATACATTAACAGGAGAAAATTCARGTAATTACTCTTCAGGATTGTATTGTACTTTGTTGCATTCAACATACCAAGGTGAACATATCTTTAGTCTCACACACACACTTGATATTTACTGGTATTTCTTTATAGCCTTTATGAACTAGGCTTGCTACAGTCTAAATGGAGTTTCACTACTGCATAGGTTCAGCTGCTAATAGAAGTTATTCATCCACATGAATCATGGAAGGGTGGAGGTCCTTTGGAAGAAGACTCAAATGATGTGACACTCTTCTATAAACAGCTTGAGCTGGCTTTTAGAAGACTGCATTGCAAATCAACACGTAATGTGTTGCCATTCAGGTGTAGAAGAGCTACTGCTTTTAACTTACTTTCCTAAATATTGAATGTTGTCATAAATTAATTTTCCCCTGCTGTATTTTCTGCATTTTCCAGGTTGACTCATTTCACTTCTTGACATTTTATTTATGTTGTCTTACTGCTTGTCCTTTCCCTAGTGTGACGATGGATCCACTTACTGAAAGAAGAAATAAATTATTTTTACCTGTTAATTTTTCTTTGAAGAAGTGTGCTTCCTAATCCAGGCTTCCCTGGAAGACTTACAAAGTAAGAAGGATATGACTTTAAAATCCCCGGCTGTTTGTTGTGGGTTTTTTTTTGGTTGTGTTTTTTTTTTTTTTTTTTTTTTAATTAACCTAAACTATAGCTTCTCTCTTTCATGTAAATTTTCCTTTTGGAGTGTTTCTTTTTGGAGAAAAGACTCCCAAGACTCCACCAGCTGCTTTCTCTTGGACAGTCCCAGACAGACCATTTTGACACTGCTTTTGCTTCTCAGTAAAACATAAGAACACTTACCTATTTGTGATAACAGTATTGGACATGCTGCTTCAGAGAAAAGAAATTAGGTGTATCATTTCTTTAGTTAAATGACTATGTATTTTCTTTGGTTGCATCAGTTATCTCTAGGAAAAAGCTTTTTTTTTTTTTTTTTGAGCTATGTTATGGTACACTTTTAGCAAAGTAAGTTTTTGAATGTAAGCAACTGGTGAAATACTGTTTTACAGGTTACATGTCTTGCTTGTGACAATAAATCAAATACCGTAGAACCTTTCTGGGACCTGTCCCTGGAGTTTCCTGAGAGGTATCACTGCAACGGCAAGGAGATGTCGTCTCAGTATCCATGTCTGCTGACAGAAATGCTGGCCAAGTTTACAGAAACTGAAGCTTTGGAAGGAAAGATATATGCGTGTGATCAGTGCAACAGTGAGTAAAGGCAGTATGTACTCATGCATACGTTCTCTGTGTAAAACATAAAGTAAACTGACTGTGAAAGCGTGGAAGGAAAATACTAAAAGTCTTAAAAGTATGTTGCAAACAAAGTCCTGGTGTGGTCACTTGAGAGCTATTACACACCATCTAGAAGATGGAATTGTTCAAAGGGTGTTTTAAAGTGTCATGCTTCTCTTAGATAAAGTCTGATCATACACTAATGGGGATTCTGATACTTGCAGCTGAAGAACCCATCAGCTTTTTAAATTAAGGTGACTAACCTAAGTGACCACAAGTATTTTATACTTGCATCATAAAATAATCCTTGCAAAATGGCTCTCGGAGTGTATCCTTTTAAAGGAGACACATACAGTAGCTATTTAGGTCCACACAAATTTGGTGGATAAATCTTAGAAATACAAGGCTGTTATCGAGATTTGTATTGTGTAACTGTGTGTTTGGCCTCAGCAAAACGAAGGAAGTTTTCTTCTAAACCAGTTATACTCACAGAAGCTCAGAAGCAGCTTATGGTGTGTCGACTACCTCAGGTTCTCAGATTACACCTTAAACGGTTTAGGTAAGTAGTACCACAACGAACAGTGTTGCAAATTGACCAATTCAGTCCTGCTCCTCCATTGTTTGGGATCAATGATTTTCAGCATCAGTTTCATTTCCCTTTACTAGTATAATGAGAAATAGTTATTAGAAACTTCTTTTTCTTGCTTAATTTAAACATCAATAAGATATGCTGTAAGTAGAGAATTGACCTTTTGGATTCCAACTACTTGCTACTTTAACACCAAAATTATTTCATCCTTTTTTTCAGTCAAAACCTACTAACCTTGCTGTGAACTCTGTTGGTAAAAATTAATCTTGTGTTATCTTCAGGTAGATTAAATGCTCATACTCACTAATGTACAAACCGAGATTGTATTCAGTGGAAGTCTCACATAACCTTCATATAACCAATACATTAATGCATTAGCCTGAGAGTAAGGAAGTGGAGACTGCATCTCTGCGAACTTAGTCCACGTATTAGTACAGAGTCTGTCCAGAATGCAAAGGAAACTGAAAATGAGATAGAATAAATGAGAAATGCCAATGAGATATAGTACCTGGGAAGTACTTCCCATTCACCATTACACAGATCTTAAGATGGCTATTTCAGAAGATGAGAATAGTAGGTACCATAGACACATTTTAAAAGGCCTTGAAATAAAGGAGACGTGAAAGAGGAAGCCTAGGAARAAAGTGTGCAAATTAGCATTTATTTTGTGCACAAAGACAGTAATGAAGATAACACTTGTTACATTAAAACATAATTCAGAATGCTGTGTTCTTTCTTTGAAAAAAATGTAAGTTTTCATTTGACTTAACTTTCCAGGTGGTCAGGACGCAATCATCGTGAGAAGATTGGCGTACATGTTAATTTTGATCAAATGCTGAACATGGAACCTTATTGCTGCAGAGAATCCCTCAAGTCCCTCCTACCTGACTGCTTTATCTACGACTTGTCTGCTGTGGTAATGCATCACGGGAAAGGATTTGGCTCAGGTCACTACACTGCCTACTGCTACAATTCAGAAGGAGGTAGGAACCAGCTGTGAAATAAGGAGTGTGGGAGAAAGGGCTGTTTGTAATTCTAAACTGACAAGCTTACTGTCTTTTCCCAAACTCAAAAGGGAGT
This sequence comes from Oceanodroma leucorhoa, assembly GCA_030449065.1. Classification (NCBI taxonomy): domain Eukaryota; kingdom Metazoa; phylum Chordata; class Aves; order Procellariiformes; genus Oceanodroma; species Oceanodroma leucorhoa. Next base: position 2,617,283 of record JASVER010000091.1, read on the forward strand.
CACTTGTAGCTGAACTGCCTGGAATGAGAATTGCAGTTCTGTAGACCAAACAGTTCTATTTTTGTATTGGCTTGTTAAATGCGTTCTGGCTATAAACTCTCATAAACCTGAGGAAGCTAAGCTGGGCTTTTAAAATGTAGAGGCAAATATACTAGAATAACTGAAACAGTATACTATTTCTACATAACTTGTTAAATGGGACTCACTAATTAATTATTAAATACAATGCAATTACCTSAAATCAGTGTCCTGATGACTTTTTTTGGTGTATTTCTTCACTGCAGGATTTTGGGTACACTGCAATGACTCGAAACTCAACATGTGCACTATGGAAGAAGTATGCAAGGCTCAAGCTTACATTTTGTTTTACAGCCAACGGCTTACTCAGGCAAATGGACGTGGTAAAATACCATGTCCTAGCACAGCTGAAAGTCAGCAGCACACAGAATTAGCTGACTGTTCCATGGACAACAGTAGCAGCTAATCCAAAGCCAGTTAACTGTGTATGGTAAAAATCTGAATTGTCATAACGATATATTTTTAAATGAAATGAAAGTACAATATTGTACTTTTTTACTTTGAATCTGTGTACAATGTTTATATACTTTTGTATTAGTTAAAGTACTCTTTACAATTGTTAGTAAAAGTTTTTATTGACAGTAAGTAACTTTCTAAGTACCTAGAATTTCAACACAGCTATTTTTTTAAGAAAAAGATTGCTATTTGCATTTAACTCTTACCTCAGGCTGTTTTTTTTAAGCTGGTTTTGTATTTTGATAATCTTTTTGAATTGGTTTAGAAAAATGACTTTCAATGGGCAACTGATGTTTCTCTGGTTAATTTTCTATATATGCTTGTGTACATTTTATAGTATAGTTCTAATGATATAATGATTCTTACTGTCTGCAGGAATTGCTACTAGGTCTTAGAATATTAACATTCACCACCAAGGAATGTTTTACATGTCAAATAGTAACTGAACTTTTTCGTAGGAAACTTTTCTTTATGACTAAAATGAAATTATTTTTACAAGCTTCAAAGGAGCCTTCAGGGGAGCTACATTAAAGATACATAGATAAAATTTCTTAGAATCTGAAATTAAGGAAATGGAGCTTGTACTTATTTTCATGTAAGAGGAGCATTTAATAGCACAAGAATGTATCTTTACCAACACTTCCATGTTTTAGCCTTAACAAGCCTGACAACTCAAGTGCCAAATTCGGAGTACTAACTTTGACGACCAGGGGCTTTTTATTCCAATAACTTAAAAAGCTTTCTTAAAAAAAAAGCAATAAAACCATGTTGACCCATCCCCCTGTCATTGCTACAAGAATGTTAGCACCCTCTGTCTTGCATTGGACAAGCTTACTTTAAATTGTAGCAAATGTTGTCTGTTTCAGTAATCCCTAACACAAACCTCTGAAAAGAAGCTGTAAAACTTGTATGAAAACATTTTCAGTCATCTGACTGGTTTCATTGGCTACAACTGCTGAACCTTTTCCACAGTCCTACCACTAGCATTAACAGAACTGTGCATTGAGGAGAATCTAACAAGCAGGAATTATCAGTCTTTCTCCACATACAGTAGTTAATGCCAAATAAATTTTAATTGTGAAGTTATTTTGCATAAGTTCTATGCAAATTGTTACCTCATCTTCTGCAAAGTTTATACCTCAATAAAATGCCTTGATGTGGACAGAAAACCAGGCGTGTACTGGAATTAGTTCCTACGTTATCATTACAATCTTTTTTTTTTTTTTTTTTAATTATTTTTAAACTTTGTCTAACATGGGTTAAGGCATTAACTATAAGACTGCTTTGGCCATCTGTCACTGATTTAATTTTAATTAAGCTGGTTTTATTCATGACTTTTCCTACCATTTCTATCTATGTTTCTGAAAGATGCCATATTATAGCGAGCACATAGTGGCCTCAGATCACAAACTTTCTTCGCCTTGTGCTCATTCTAATTAAGTGTGCAAAAGCAGTTTGGTCCTTTTGTTTTTTAAGCCAAGGACTACCTGCTGAAGTGAGATAATCTGACAAATCTATTTGTTATGGCTGTGCAGTCTTTCAAGTACTTTCCTTCTCTGCTGTCTTTGCCGGTGAGGAAGAGAATGTAGTTTAAACACATATTTCTACTTATAGGTGGTTCAGAGGAGTAGAAACAAAGGGGAAAGAGTTGTGCTAATTTCCTTTCACACTTCTGATGATACTTTTTCTTCCCCTAAGAGTGTCTCAACCAGATAGGCAGGGGTCCTCAGGGACTCAAGCATTGATGGAAGAATCTACCTTGGGACTTGTAGAGAGCGACAGGGGCGGGGGGGGGGGACCAGGACGTTTTCAGCCTCAATCATCAGTATTAAGCAGATACTCACGTCCCTTAGAAAGAATCTTATCCTGCCATCTTTTCTAGAAGGATTGCCTGCACTGTGCTTATGGCTGCATTTGCTCTTGCTGCAGCAAGCATTACTAAGAATCAAGGCTTTCTCTAAAAGACACCATTAGCTTAGCAAAAGCAAATTCTGCTTTCTTCCCATTGGTGCTCTTTTGGGTAGAACAAGAGAAGGGAAGGAGAAAGCACACACTCATTCATAGAGTTAGTGTCTTAATCCAAGCAGGGGGAAGGATAGAGATGATTACTGCAGTCCAGCATAAGGATGAGCTAATTCAGGTGCGCTTCTCGACAGCTTCTGCTTTGGTTCTTCATACTTGCTGGATCGTAAGTATCTAGCTCCACACCCTTTATCTAGAGTAAGGCTTAAGCACAGCATGAGTCTATGTGCTTATATTCTGCCTTGCTTCACTCTAGTCTAAAGTCTTTAAAATAGAGCTGTAACTGGAGCCAAGGAGGTGGCAAGGTTCAGGACCAGTGACAAAATCAGCAGAAATACCATAGCCAGTGCAGAAGCCTACATCATGCTGTAGGCCTTAGGAAACCAGACAGCTATTTGAGGAAAGGCCACCCACCTGTTTTAGCAGCAGCTGTTCCTGGGGTTGGGGTTCCACAACTCACTGACAGGAGTTCTGCAGAGCTGTAAAGCTAAGGGTCCAGCACCTATATCAGCAACAGGAGTATAGTTAGGTGGAGTGGTCTAACAGAAAAGATCTAGGCAAGCCCACCTGATAGTTCCAGAGCTCTCCCCTTTATTAGGAGGGAGCTGGTCTGGTAGCCAAGTTCCTTGCATGAAAGACTGATCATGTGAAAGCATCTCAAGAAGCCATAACCCTTGTCTCCTCTCCACCTTCATTTTAATCTACATTCAGAAAAACAGGTTCAGGTTGAAGGTTCTGCTCCATTGCTACCTCGCTGAGCTGCCTCCAGCCCAGATACCTGGTTACCCAGAGCTCCATAYGCTGCCATTGCTGAATTTCCTCTCATTGCACAAGCCATCAGTGCTTGTAGGAACTTGGTAAAGCAATTGTGTAGTCATTATTTTTAATGAAGGGTTCAGGACCACCTCATACACGCGGTAACGCTCCACGAGTAGTAATTTGGCAGCCAACCACAGTGTGAACATGCACACAAAATATCACTCAAGATAGAAATGTTACCAGTAATTACAGTTTTACATGCATTTGTGAGAGCACATGCTGACTCCCTTYCTCAGCCCATCAGGTGAGAGGCTGGATTTTTTCCCCAGATACACAAGGGAAGTGGTACTGTGGCTTAACTAGTCACCTATCAAGTACATTTGAGGAGAGCACACAAAACTGTTGATAGTGGAAGGGGCCCCTGGACACTGTAGAGCCCAACTYRGCTCAAAACAGGGTCAACTAGAACAGGTTGCTCAGGGCTGTGTGCAGTCAGGTTTTCAATAGCACCAAGGATGGAGACACCACAACCTCTCCGGGCAGCCTGTGCCGGTGCTAGACCATCCTCACAGTATTCTTCTTCTGTCTAAATGGAACCTCCCGTGTTCCAGTTTGTGCCCGTTTCCTCTTGTCCTGGCACTGGGCACCACTGAGAAGAACATGGCTCAGTCTTTACTCCTCCCATCAGGTATATATACACAGGGATCAAATCCACCCTGAGCTTCCCTCCTCCAGGCTGAACACTCCCAGCTCCCTCAGCCTCTCCTCATATGTCAGATGCTCCAAGCCCTTCATCATCTTCCTGGCCCTTTGCTGGACTCACTCCAGTAAGCCTGTATCTTGTACTGGGAAATGCAGCACTGGACCCAGCACTTCAGCTGTGTCTCACCAGGGCTGAGGGGAGGGGAGGGATCACCTCCCTGGGCCTGMTGGCAATGCTCTGCCTAGTGCTGCCCTGGAGGCTGTTGGTAGCTCATGGTCAGCTTGTCCCCCAGGTCCTTGTCTGGGGAGCTGCTTCCCAGCCTGTACTGGTGCCTGCGGTTATCCCTGCCCAGGCCCAGGACTTGGCATTTCCCTTTGTTGAGCTGCACGAGGCTCCTGTTGGCCCATCTCCCCAGCCTGTCCCACTGCCTCTGGGTGGCAGTGCCCCCAGCTGGTCTGCCAGCCGCTCCTCCCCGCTTTGCATCATCCGCAAACTTGCCGAGAGTGCACTCTGACACATCGCACAGGTCAAATTAGCCCATTCTTAAACTGAAAAATAATACCATTTTCCAGTCCCAGGTGGTAATAGATACATGCATCCAGCCAGGGTGCAGTGGGATTATGTGTTTTCACTTTTATCTAGTGGTAAATAAGGCTTCTATACAGCGCTCTCCAATTTCAGGGATTCAGAGATTTGGCCTTACTGAGAAAAATGAAGTTCAGAAACTGGGGAAGCAGACATCTAAACCTCAAAAACAACTACGCAAAAGGCTTACTCTTCATCTTAACTGCTGAGTAGTCTACATAGCTTTTTTTTTTTAAAGCATTTTAGCTTTGTAAAACAAGAGAGAAGTCAGCATCAGTATAAAAGCAAAGCTAAAAATCTATGACTTTTAACTTGTTACAAGAGTTGGGTGGCTGTCACGACAAAAACACAAATCAAAAATCCTGAAAGAGTCACAGCGCAGTTGTCTAATTTTTCATTTACTTTAAAGATACTCAGTTGGATTTGTAAAAACAGAACTGCCTGCTGAATTCATATAGAAAAAAACATACTATTGAAAAAATTCATATAAAAAGAACATTTTGTTTCAAAGCATGCTATGCTGTTCTTAAGTTGCATGGTCTTTAAACACACCTTCATAAACCATTTGGCAGAAACATTATTTTGTGAATGGACTTAAGAAAATATACTGCCTGCCTTTGTTTATGGACAGCTGATTGATGTTCCACGGAATGCCAAGTACTAACAAGTTGGAAGTGCAAAATCCTGGCAAATGATTAACTATAAAAGGCCTAACTCTCTTCTTCCTTCCTGGAAGAAAAATATTTGAAATAAGTAGGATTTGGCAAAGTTCCTCTACCTCCAAACACCACCTGTAAAAATCAAATGAACAAATCCCAGTCTGTTTCCACATCATTAACTTTCCATRATACCATCTTACCCTGTTTTTGTACTTTTAGGTAATATTATTTTGATTTACTGAAGGTAACACGACACAATGAAGTTGGAAGACGCAACAGCAGTTTTCGCACTAGAACAGCAACTTTATCTCCCTCCCCAGATGCCCTATTTCAGCCTCCTCTTTGGAAAGTTAGTTATACTCGCACTTAAAACCCTGCTCCCTTGCAAGCCAGGTTGCTACASAGCAGCCTCCACAAAGCTAGTGCTAGAACTGCTTTGTTATTTCACAAGCTGGAGTCTGAAGTAGAAAACTATGTCCCTAGGGATATACCTTACAGTTGCTGCTTAGCACCAAGTTTATTTCCATTTTTAATAAAATCTGCCACTAAAAAGTGAAACCCCTGATCTTTCTAGTAAGGTGGTATTTTTAAGCCAAAATGTTAAGTGCGAAACTCCAAGGAAATCTACCATCAACGCCCAAGCTGATGTTTTTAAACAGGAGACCTGTGACTTTGAATACTACTACCTCCAATTCAAGTAAAAGCAGTAAAATCTGTCCTTTAGAAGGAAAGCCCCTCTAGTTTTCAGAAAAATTTTTATTTTCTACAGAGTACCCATGCTGCAGCAGCTTTGAGAAACAAAGACGACCAAGCCCATCCCTCCATGCAAGACTTCCACGTTATGGCTGGCTGCACTTGTCTCCACCAGCCCCGTTTTCCCCATCCCAGGCTGCAGAAGGCATTCGACCCGGGCCTCCCGCGCCGTGCGGTCCTGCGCCCCGCTCCAGCCRCGGGGCACGCTGCCCAAGGGGAAGCGCCAGGGCAGCTCCAGCGCGTGCCGTCTGCTGCAGGCAGTCGCTTTCTTGGCAACTGCTAGAGGCTTTCACCTAAACTCTAATGCAATAGAGCTTTTCGGTTTAGGACAAAGTCAAGTTCACTTTGCTTTCGCAAGCTGCAGTCAAGTTTCTGCCTCATCCTGCTGCTTTCCTACAGGTAGAAAAACAAACAAAAACCCCCCACATCTAAGGGGAGAAGCATGTTGTTTGAGTCTAAAATTAGTCTCCTGGTTAGGAAAATCTTAGGCCATACCTTCATCAAAAGGACAGATCATACGAGCTCAGGCTGTACATTCTCTAATGGCACGTGTGTCTCACAAGGTCTGCATGAAGGAAAAACCCTGCAAAGTAGCTTCCAAACTCTCTGGCACCTCTAATAAACGTACTCTCTACAAAAACTATATTATTACCATTTCTAGTGCTGCACGTACTCGAGAAACAAGACAATCCCCATCTTCTGGGTATTTGAGGAAGACAGACTTCAATATCTGGCTCAAAAGTCTTTGATAAACTTTTGATTTTGTCAAGTGACAAGACAGTATGATCCAGTTATCAGACAGCATGGCCAGGACTTTATAACTACACTTAGAGCAACAGGAAAAGTGCAAGGTGCAAGGAGGTAGAAATAGGGCTTGCCTTCTATACTGACAGGTGTAAATGCAGGACAGGCAGCAGCACAGGAAGCATGTGTCCAGACAAACCCAATTAAATTTAATGGCAACAAATAATTGTCATGTTCTGCAAGTCTTTTTCTGAGGCATTTCCTCCACAATATGTTATGCATGATTATCAGCTTCCATATGTGAATTAGCAAACAGCCAGTAAATTAAGAAGTTAAAAGAATAGGCCATAGTCCAAAGTTGCTCTGCTAGTTTGGATCTTCCTATTATGTTCAGGAAAAAGAAAAGACAAAGGAAGGAAAACAAATAATTGATCTGTAATACTAAGTGTTCTTGAAGTAACCATCAGGGAAGACAAAAAAGCCTTAAGCTGTAGGCACTGAACTACTAACAGACTATCTTTCCAGAGAGAAAAGTCTGGAATTAGTGGGTAAGAGGCTGAGAACCAAAGCAGGTTTATCTTACTTGTTTCTAGCAGAATTTGTAGTAACCAGGCTTGCTACCAAAATAGGGTAAGTGAGCTGGAAACCATTAATTCTACTCTGCTCATCACAGATCCTTTCAAGTGCCAGTTCTTACTTTGGAACGCACAAGCCCGTACACTAGCTACAGTTTGTTTGGAAGCCGAGACACACATGCCCACACAGCTGCATAAATTACTTAAAATTCATTGCTGGGATGCCAAGACTCCCAAACAGCAACAACAGAAATACACATTTCAGTATCCTATGAAATCCATTTCTACAAGCAGTACTAAGTTTAAATAATACTTACAAACAAGAAAAAAACCCCACCAATGTCTATTTTATTTTTAAACTGTAGGCAGCACATGACACTGCTCCCCTCTAAGCTGCAGCTCACATACCGGAGTTTTAAAGGACAAACTGCAGATTTTACCCGAAGACAGAGGGGGAAAGAATTGGTATTTCTAAATTAATATGAACTCCTCTATAAATAAATACATGCTGTCACTATAAAGGAGCAGGTGAAGTGTCTCTGTTTCCTAAGCAGTTCAAGGCACTGTTATTCACCTATTAAATAAGCTGTTGTTTTTGTTACCAGTTACTACATCAAATTTTAATATGCAAGTCATGAGGTAAATATACAGCACTGGAAGACATCTGGCATCTAGGCCTGAAAAGCCATGGGATTTAATTCACCTTTACAAATGAGATTCACCAGTCAGAGTCACTGCAGTGGGAAGACAGATGATGATGTCAAGAAAACATCAAATACTCCAGACTAGTTTGCCTGCATGGAATAACTTTCAACACTCCAAAATAAATTAATGTTTTCACTGTCCCCACAACTTGTCCAACCTAATGTGTACTTAAAGGAGACTGGGAATCACACAAAGAAAAATTCTTCTCCATGCAAAAGGGCATGCCAATGGCAAAGAATATGTAGGGATATATACTCATATTCACAGTTTACTTCAGCCCGAAGTTGCATGTTGCTGATAACAGCAACAGAGACCACAAAATGCGTTTGACAGCTAAAGTCTAAGCTGAAGACTGGCACTCTCAAAGACAAATCACACCACGCATCTTACTGAAGTCACATTCTGTCCTGCAAAGAGCTGATGACTTCTTGTCCTGTAACCCAACAMTGACAAGACTATTTAAATAAGCACTAAAAGGCAAAGTTTCATATCAAGGGTAAGACAGGTCCAGTTTCAAGACAAGAAATGGCAAATCAAGTTTGTAAAATATTTAATAGAGCGGTTTCCCAGCAGACTCCTGACCAGAATCATAACCAGACTTCTAAAAAGTATATATATTTTTAGATCTGAAAATTTGTCTTTATTTTTTACAAAATGGATTCCAGGAAGTTTAAAAGGCAATATCATAGAGGACTTGGGCGCAGAAATCAGGTGTAGTCATTCAAAGCATTCAAGTAAGAATATGGTAATATAAATATTTGAAAAGCATCTTTTATCATAAATGTTCAAAACAAAATGTATAACTCATTCCAAACTAAAAATTGAGCTTTATAGCACATATTTCCCTGAACAGAAAAAAATAAGTAACTTTTGAAATATTTCTAAAGGCCTGAAAGCTTTTCCCTTGGTTAGTTACATTAGAAGACTTGCCTTTGATTAAATTCCTCCCTTTCCAAATATGGAAAGTATTACATCAGTCCACTGTTAAAACAGACAATATGTTGCAAATTAATTCTGGTATAGTATGTTCCAACAAAGCCTAGAGTATAAAGGTGCTGAGGTGGCTTTGAGTTTAGTAGTCATCTCCTCTGCTGACAACCTCCTTGCACGTTGGGCGCAACAGTATAGTATGCTCAAACTGTGCTGTGTATGACCCTTTAATGTCGCATAAGGGAGGATATGGATCCACTATACCCAAGTCGCACAGGTTCTTCAATGCCATTAGGTATTTACTCTCTCCCAGGCGATCGAGCCATCTGCGGCAGAAGGCAAGAGTACCAAAGTTTTCATTGATAACATTTAGCAAGTGTTTTGCTCTTGGAAGCCTGCAGAAAAAAGAAGATCTTGTTTGAGAAGAAAGAGGTATCACCAGCAAGCACTCACTACAGAAATAAAACACACCAATTAAGAAAAAGGTTAGATGTCAATATATTTTAAGACATCTTGGGATGTCTTTCTACATCAATCAGGTGTTCTGTTCACAAAAGAAAGTGCATTTTCCTCCTGCAAAAAGATACCCTTCAAAACAAATCTGAATGCTGCCAAACACACTGGCCATCCATTTCAAATAGCAGAAGTTAGATTGTGAACATACCTGCATCTAACTACGCAAGCAAAACTAAACGCAGTGACAGGAATCATTCTCTTAAATAATAAAGGGACGATCCATTTTATAAAGAAAAACAGAATTCTTCCTGATCCAAAATGGTTAATAATCTGAGCTAATTTAGGCGTAAGCTTGTTGGTTTAAAACTCTGAAGTTTTACTTCTGAAGTCAAATACCTGGTAAGCTTTTTATTCATCCTTCTTAAAATACTTAAGCATAAAAATTGGAGATTTATAGATCTGCTAAGAAATAAACTTATTTCCAAACATAAGCAGTTCGTTTGCAACCCTGAGGCTAATTCTCCACCCCCTCACCTTTTTCATATTACTAGATTGTTCTACGGAGACAAAACAGAACTATCTGGAAAAGCATGTCTGCCTGCTATGTTTCTAACCATAATAACCTTCACTTCAGAAAATAAGCTGCATTCCTAGAAATGCCAAAATGCAATCCCAGTGAAAACTGAAAATTAATAATATATTTCATTTTATAGCAGTATGCTGAAACAAGAACTTAAAACCCATAAAATATCCATACAAACAAAACAGATGACATGAATAGCTTGATATATTCTGGGAACAGCACTAAAACAAAGATTGTGGCACGCAAACATAACACAGATGTTGATTTAAAAAAACAATCTATACTTTTATTATATAGACTAATATACAAACATAATCTATATATTATTAATTATAAAAAATTACTAATGATAGGAAGATTGTTAAAAAACAATCTAGATTTCTGAAGACATAATTATGTATTTTCTCCATTTCCAGATTCTTTGGAATAATTCCATATTGTCCCAGATTTACAATCAGAGCATATTTCATAACAAGAACATTGCTAACACCACCCTTCAAGTCCTCTGACAGCCTTATTAATTAGTGAAAAACATGCATTGTATCAATTTTGAACCCTAAGAGGGTGGTAGCTCTATAGCACAATATACTAACAAAAAACAACAACAAAAATCCAACCTTATTGGCACATGCCCAACATCAAAGTTCTTCATATAGTGAGAACACTCCATATCATCATGAACAACACCTTTTCCTGTGCTACCGAAGGTTTCTATAGCATATATTTCACCTTCCTAAGGAGAGAAAAAAAAAAGAGAATATGTTGCAGTATGAAAATAAGTGACAGTGGGCCATCCTGATATAATGATCTCAGTATAACCACTTCTGAATACAAGTAATTAAATGTGAATATACAATCACCAAATCAATGCAGAGAAAAATTCAATACAGAGATTTCACACAGTAAAGTTACAGACATCTCCCAATCATCAGCTATTTATGTTAGTACCATTTTATTTGTTTCAAGCCATAAATATCAGCATGTATCTAGTCACAATTTCTCAAAGTCATTGCAGTTAAAACATTGTCAAAGTATACATCTAACATAGCTAAGAAGCTACGTTCTGCTGCAAAACATTTGCTAACTGGAAGTAATTCTCCTTTGCTATTCAGATAGAAGTCCTAGCAAATGTATAGTTTAGACATAGCAAATAGATGTTGATTACAGAGACTTACTGCACTGAAGAACTTCCTGCCCAATTTCTGCAAGAATTTTCTGGTAACAGCTGCTAGTATAAACCCTTAACCTGCTCATTTCCATTCCACAAGATGAATTTCTTCAAGAAATGAAGGTGATATATATCTGCAAGGGCATTATCAAAATTCTAGCCAAGAACATACTGAAATGCCATTATATAAATTAATTTCTGCCAAGTCCATTCACATATCCTTAATGGTAGGACTGTGAAAGGGACTTAACAAGATAGGGCATCAAACATCAACGGACACCGGGAGCTGGATTTTTCAGTTTATTAAACTACTTTGAAAGTCACAACCAATAATAAGCCACAAAATAAGAAGCCATAGGAAAAGCAGTAATGCAGGCTTCAAATTCAAGACAAACTCTTAAAGATGCCCCTGAATATTCAACTGATTTCATTAAAAAAAAAAAAAAAAAAAACAACAAAACAAAACACAAAACCACAAAAAAACCCACACAATGCCACAAAAAAAATTCACTTTACACCCACTTTTTCCAGAATAAGGATCATCAGAGGCTGTACTTCTCTCTGTCACAAAAACCTCATTGGATTGCAGTTTGATACTATAATTAGCACAGTACAGTAAGAGCTTGGCTATTCTCCATTCTTCATTGGCAAAACTCACTGTCTTTAACGATGTAGGATTGTGTCCTAAGTAACCTACAGAAGCTGAAGAAATTAAAAAACATCTTCTCCCCAGTGTCTGGATATGCAATTAAAACCATCACAAAGCTCTGAAATCTTTAAGTAAGATTTGCTTAAAGAACACTGAAGTTTTATACTAGTAATATACTGATGATGGGTGATATACAAGACCCAACCATTCACTAAGCTAAAACAAGAAGGGCACACAAGCTTTTTCCACCTTCCTTTTCCAATACTCTAATCCCTTTGCACACTCCTATAGATAAGATGATAGTTAAAACTTTGTATTTTTGCTCACATCATTAACAAGGTGATCAATGATTATGATACAAGTTTTGGGTGATGAGAGTGAGCCTACCTCAAAAAACAATCCTGTCCAGGCCACACCTGTCCCTATTCAGCTCTTACAAGTCTTACTCTGATAGGCTTACTAGTGATCATCGCTGATCAGTGATCAAGCTTAGAATGAAATTAAAAGCTTCTTATCTCATTACCAATCTTTTAAATAAGCCTTCTTATCTTGTTAGAACACAAGCTTACATCAAAATAGTGGCTAAATCTCAGGTTACATATTTTAATACTGCCTTTCCAATTGGTATAGTTTGCCACATCATGTACAGCAATTTCTCTTCCCCGCTCCAAAACACTATTCAAACAACATCTTTCATCTAGCCTCTCACATTAACTAGAAATATGCTTAATTATTTTGTATCTGCAAAGAAAAACTGAACTGGAAGCTTTCCAAGGAAGATATCATATCTAACTGTACTTGCAAAAAGTCATCCAAAGCTACACCACCACAGAAATATTTCTCAAGAATTACCTGAGCAAGAGAAGATTGTTATTTTGTCTTTTCAACTACAGAGTGAACAAACAAGGGAAGTGTGAACAACTGGCAAGTCCAAACACCTTTCAGGAAAGCTGTGGTCCCTCAAGTTCACCCCAAAATCTGAATTCCTGTCCTTTTCCCTGCTCCTAAGTGCAACATTCCAACACTGCATTTAAGTAACGCATACACACTGAGAAGAGTTTCCGTAAGCATCACTAAGGCCATTCAGATTACAAGATTTTTTTTGTTGTTGTTGTTTGGTGGTTTGTTGKTTTTTTGTTTGTTTGGTTGGGTTTTTTTAAATAGCAGGGTTCCAAGGCTTCAATTTCAGACAGTGTTAGATACCAGAACACTCCAGGGCTAAATGGAGAAGCCACTGATATGAAACAAGAGCGATCACTCCTTTACAGGAACACTACAAAGTACAGCGAAGTTTTTCTTCTACTGTTATTATCCACTAGGATCACAAATACCACACATTAGGACTGCACAGAGATATTATTCTTGCAGTGACAGTTGGGGAAACTTAACAGAAAGATTTAAGAACTCCATTTACCTCCATTCTTGTGGCTTCTCCTCCTTTCACAATGGGCACTGTTTTTCCAGCATGTATCCTATATGGCCCAATCGAGTGTCCATTCAAATTGCGAATTGGTTTCACTTTTGAAGAAAACATTAATATTACAGGCAATTTCCTAACATGTTAAACCCTTTAAAGCAATTTGGTTTCTTAGCTCATACTGAAAGTACAATAGTGACTCATCATAATGCAGAGGAACTAAACACAAAATTATCCACACATCTTGTATAAATTTCAGCCAAAACACAAGTTAGTTTTGTATGCTATATTAAAACTTCATTATTAAAGACTAGCAATTCCAACAGTAAAAAAAGTTTATTAATAAATCCAAACAGCAGGTATCAAATAATCGGTACGTTTTGAAACAGTTGTTTAGCCTTCATCTTATCTATTAAAGATACAATACCTGGAAGGATAAGCCAAGAACATTCCTCTAGGGGAATGGCAAGCCAGCCAGAACACATATTTATGCAAGTCACTCATACCATACTTCTAGTACAGAGGTCTTTTTTGTACAAATATATATACTCTAAGAGCAACTATCCTTATGTAAAGAAAAGAACTTGCCTTGGTATGTTTTGCCATCAATTTCAACCTCATAAGACTCCATGACTTCTTGTATGGCCTCCCCCACATCACAGAGACGTACATCTATTCCAGCACACTGAAAATAAAGTGCAAATATAAATAGAAAATAATTGCAAAGTTTACTGTAAAAGACTTGGTAAATAACTTACATAATGATCATACCTTTATTCCAGTATTTGTGGCATCCTTTACAGCTTGTAATAGTCTGTCATATTTTGGATTGAATGTGACTGTAAAAGCACAGTCAATAATACGACCTGAAATCAGCAGAAGTTAATTAGCTTCATAGTCTTTGCACTGAAGAATGTTCTCAAAGTTTTAATTCATAAATGAAAACTAACCACTAATATGTGTCCCAAAATCTATTTTGCAAATATCATCGTACTGCAGGACTGTTGGATCTCCAGCATTGGGAGTGTAGTGGGCGGCACAATTATTCAGAGAGCATCCAGTAGGAAATGCAAGACCTGCATTTAAACCATTTTCCTTTATCAGCTTACGTGAGCAGTCTTCTAGTTTTTCACTAAAAGGCAGAGGGGAGGGAGAAGTAAAAAAGAACACAGCAGTTGTCATTATTAATATTTCTTATGATGACTTCAAATAAATCAATGCAAGAACAAAACCTCAGAAAAATATTCAAGCAAATGTTTTAATTTGAAATCTTAAACTACTTGTATGCTAACTAGAAGGAGACCCTAGACTGGAAAACATAAGTAAAACATAACTATCTTCAGTTCTTGGTGTTGTTTCTTCTACCCTTCTCGGGCAAAATTGAATACTTCACTAGTGTTTTTACTCTCAATTTAAAATGTCCATCCTTTACAAGCTACATTTAACCCATTCCTCCTGAGCAGCAGAGGTTATACAACTGAAGTTTAGGCAAATTAGATGCATTTTTTTCAATTACTGCAATTTAAAAGGCGGGGGGGGGGGGAAGCAATAGTATAGTCCTCTCATTTATAAAAAAATTGTAATTAAGGAAGGATAACTATTTTTTTAATTTAAGCAATAACTGTGATAAAATAAAACCTTACAAGAGTAGCATTTGTTCTTGATTTTTGTCTACTCTCGAGCTGTTAGCTACTGGAAAGTTACAGATACATGTCCACCAGTGCATACTCCTATAGTGGCAGTGAATGATGCAAACTGCAGCTTGCATCAGTGCGCCGTACTCTGATTTTATTTAAGCAAGCTATTCACTCAGAGCAATCTGGAAAAAGAAGAGAGCTTATTTTAATAGGCAAGTCCCCACAGCCTGAGGTACTTTAGGAAGATGAGTCTTGTTTTGAAGAAATTATTGCTTATAACAGTCAAACTGTATAATTCAATATGACAGATTTGTTTCAGCCAACTAGTGATTATTAAGGCAGCTGTCTTTCTTCCACTTTCCCTGATGGTGTACTATTTTTTTTCCGTTATCCTCACACAGTTACCTTGGGGATTAGCTCTGATTAGCTTTCTTACTATCCTACACTTGTCAGCACAGTCCTCAGTCATACTAGGCTGAAAGCACCTGATTTTGGAAGCTAAACTGTCCTGGATCAGTGCAGTACTTGGGCAGTAGACATTCACTCTAGATACACTGAAGAACAGAAAAAGGAATAGTTGGAAGAGTCAAGAGAATCAGCCCAGGCTAATTATTTCTTTAAACTTTACCTTAATCAAACTCATGTTTATCTTAAGAAATAACTGAGCAAATGGAGAACTGAGAACAACACAGAGAAACATTGTCTTTCTCCAGAAACATCAGTCAGCGAAGACTAAACATAGACAAAATCTTCCTGCCCTGGACTGAGTACACAGCCATGCTAGTTTTATGCCTCTTCGCCCACTCCCAGCCTCAGACTGCACCTGCATTGCCCATCCACGTAGCATTTCACTAACAATTCTGGCAAAAGCCAGGATGTTTACTACTGCTATTGCTGCTTCCCTCAGCACTGCTTGCAGAACTTACGTGCAAGAATAGCCAGCGCACAGAACATTAAAATCAAGCACGTGCTCAAAATAAGTGAACATAACTGAAAGCTTAGTTTGAAATTCAGTATGATCCCAGGCCCTGTAAAGYTGCATAAGCTATGTTGTAAGAGGAAACGTAAAGGAAATAATTGGGGATACTGCTTGCATACTTCAAACAAATCCCCTCAACACTCGTGACACAGTCAATTAAGCACGCAAAATTGAGACTAAATCCCTCTCCCTCTGGAGAAAGAAGAAAAATCTACAGCAGAGGTCTTTGAGAAGATCTGTGTCCTCACCAGATTTCTATCATTGTCATTCCAGGTTTTATCCAGCTCATAACATATTTCCTCACTTGTCTGTGTGCCTCTGCAGCCTCCCGAAAATCATTCCAGATTTCCTCACTGGCTTGGTCTAGTGCTTTCTTTTCTTCACTAGTTGTTCTCCAAGCAGCAGTTCGCCTTCAAAATAAACAAACAGTGTCATGAAAAGTTACTATAATCACAGTAGTCATTGAAACTTCTGTCTAAAGCCTGYAAAGTGTTTATTAACCAGTCAGGCCTACATTCCCCTGTGCAACAGAAAAGATCCTGATTCATAAAATTTTCAGAATAAAGGAAGCCTATAAAAATCTATCAGCACCACAGACTGGCACCTGTGAAAGGCAGTACCATTGCAGCAAAAAAAAAATAATTATGTATACATAGAAATTTAACTCAGTTAGACCATGGACCATATTATTCCCTTTACATTTTCAAAAGCCTTACCTCCCAACCCTCCCAAAAGCCCAGAGAAGCAGTGTGCTTGCAGGATGCATAATAGTTTTCAAAAAGACAGCACAGGCATATAAAATTCACATGAATGCCTGCAATTCGACCTTAAGTTTAGCAGGACAACGTGCTCTGCTCATGCAAAAAGTTTATTTTTTGCACAGTCTTACTCATTCAGACAGTGCTCTTCCTGTATGGAGAAGAACCTCAGCACTGTAATGTAGCTGCTTGGCCCAGAAACTGTTACTGACACAGAGACAATAAGCTCCTTCAAAATTTAAGAGCTTGCAGTTCCAGTATTACTTTCACTCATCCTCTGAATATTTAGGTAATAACACCTACCACAGTGCCTAGTAACTATGACACATGCCAGGAAGTTACTTTCTAAATTTGCTGGATCGTGAATTAACATTTGTTCCAGGAGAATATCACTCATTTTGGCTCTTCGGTAGGTTCATAGAACAAATACAAGAATAATTTTCAATATAAGACTAAATGTAAGATTAGTTTTGAATATTTTTTTTTTTTATTGTGCAACAAACCATATAACTAAGGTTCTAAGAAAGCAAACAAACAAACAAACAAGTAATTTAAGCACTCCAGCAACTGTGAGAACTTAACTAAAAGACAACTCTTCTGACTACAAAGTAGAGATACCCTTTCAAATGGTGAAGCTGGAGCCTTGTAATGACTAAGTTATCACTAGGGCAAAAAACCCTAGTGATAACTCAAAGAACTCCGTATATGCTGTGCAGGACAAATACTACTAAAAACAATACACAGCTGCACATCCTGGTAGGTGGGTCATAAAAGAAAAGGGATGATGGACAAGATGGACCAAAGATGCTGAACTACGCCAAAGTTTCCGAATTTAGAAATTAACTTTTACCTTTATGTATGTGAGCTGATTCTAAGCAAACAACTGAATATACAGAGTTAAAGGATTACTTTTTGAAATCCAAAAGTGTAGCTACTTACCTGTTTCATAGACACGTAACTTGGCTCCACTCTAAGAGTTTCCTTCATAGCCAAAAAACAGGTATGAGTGAGCCAAGAGACTATGCCCGGCAATTTTGCTGCATTTTGAACAGAGTATTTAAGACTGCAATGCTAAAGCGGACTTGAAAAGATAAAGATAAAGATAACAGGCTATTCTATAAAATTTTTATCAGGATGACCAGAGGATCCAAATATTTTGAGACCCTTTTGCTTATTTCCCTTGATCTTCCTCTTCTTTTTCAGATAAAGTAACAATAGTTCAACTTTTCTGAGAAGTTTTCTTGCTCCAATAGCAAGCATCACACATACTACTCTTAGAATTTGCCTTAACAGTGGTAAATTCCACCAAAAAGAAAAAAAAAAAACAAAACAAAAACAAACAAACAAACAAACAAAACAAAAAAAACCCAACAGGCTGCAACACCCGAACCTCCTTACTGAACTTGGAAATTGGAGTACTGCCAGCACAGTAGTCATGGCACAAAAAGATGGAAAAGGTGTACTGCAGAAAAACAGTGGGGAGAGGGACTTGAGACTGCTCTGGATTCCAGCAGAGAACACCCTCTGGTAGCAAGAGCTGCTGACAGACTCTGGGCAGTTCCTCTGCCATCAGTCACAGACTTAGGTGCAAACTCCAGCAAACTGGTAGAAAGCCATACTCACTCTGTCCTGTTGTATTTCAGCATTTGCATATCTCCATGCAAGACAACTGAGGGACAAAATAGCTTCTACATTTACTGTATCAGACCCAAAGCATTTTGCTGCCAAAGCTGCACCACTGCCACCTGGGAGCTCAGGAAAGGAGGCAACAAGAAATCCTGCTTGGGCCTAAGCAGTCCAGGACATGTGAGAAATCAATTGATCAGATGAAGGTCTCACACCAAACATCAAGTACTCCGACAGGTACATGAGCTAGCAAGCTTTTTCAAGGACAGTTTCCTAATGTGCTGGCTACCACATAAATGGGCTTACGAAGTTCACCTCCTGCTCCAAGCCATTTGTTTCTATCTTTTCACTCCAGTTCATAGCCCCAGTTTTGACTAGTACAAATCTTTAAAGGATTGTGCTGTGAACTAGATTTTATCAATCAAAGACAAGAATTCCAGAAAATAACTCCCCCAGATTATTTTAACCCAGATAACAGCACAGGGGCAGAAGCAAGCAGGCAAGGACAAGAATTCCTTAATCCCACTTTAACAAAAGCRGTGTCACATGAAATATTGCTTATAGCTTTTCCGCCCTCCCTATCACATCATTTCAAATTCAGGTATCTTCACCAAAAACACAAGCCTTCAAACAGAACTAAATACCTAAGATACAAAAATATCAAAGCTGTTAGTTTGTTGTCCATATAAGAACTGATTCTCTGCAATTTTTTCCCCTGAAAATTGAATGATATCCACCTCTAGTTCAACTTCCTGCACAAAATACACAATTCTAGGTTGATAAGAGGTAACTTTAGAAAGCATGTGACATCAAGAGTTAAGATTAGAAGTGTAACTCTTTAAAAAATCAAAACCTTACTGACCTCAGCAGGAATAAGAGAAGTGACACAAAAATGCTTTGCCAATATATAAAATGAAACTATTATTCAGAATAGGAAATATCCAAGCATCCATGTCAGCTACTAATTTAACTAGCTGCTTATATCAGGAAGTCAGGAAATGCTAAAGTAGCATCGTAAGAGTTCAATATTTAAATTAGGAACAAAACTAAGCATGTATTTACTCAAGCAAATTATATAAACTATTTCAGGTTCCTTAGAAGAATATATTCTTCTTCCATAGCAGAACAGAAAAGACGCCCCACTTAAATTCTGTTAGAAAAGGTGGTTTGTTTTGGTTTTTTGTGGGTTTTTTCCCTTTCAAATGAATAGTAGTGAACCCAGAGTACTGAATTTAATCTTCAGTAGCTGGATACGTAACAGAGGTGTAAAAATAGTGTGTTATTTGTTAATAAACTATGAACATGCTTAAGATATTTCTACTCTAATTTCCTGGATTGCTTAAATCACGTCCTTCTGAACGTAGCATATGCATATACGGACAAACACTTAAGCATGAAAGAATCACTCCTGAATCAGCCTGTCAGGACTACCCTGTGAAAGTCCTTCATTAGCATGCTAATATTGTGCACACAAACAAGGCAGTAATTTATAAATAAATATGAGCACACCTTTTGATCAAACTGAAGTCATTAAAAAGTAGAAAAGGCTTCCTAAAACCAAATTTTAATCTCATAAAAATGAAACCATGCTATCCGTGAATATCTGAACACAATTTATAGGATGTACTAGACTCTTAACTATGTTGCTTACACTCTATGAGAAACAGGCATTGACTTTAAATAACCAAAAATGTTTCAAAGTAATTTGATTCTGAAAAAGTCATTGAAAACTAAGCAATGCTTTCAGAAATATAAATATTTATCTATTCCCTGCCCGCCCTCCACCCCCCCACATCCCACCTCCCCCACGCTTTGCTTTAAACTATTTCTTCAGAGTTTTGATTCAAAATTTCCTGGGAAGTTTTCAGTAATACTTGGTCTCTTCATTCACATTTTCATGCAATTCAAGCTAATTCCATGCTCCGTCCCCCCCTCCTCCCTCCCCCAGTAAAACATGACCTTCCACAATACTTTGTGTGTGTGTGTGTGTGTGTGTGTGTGTGTGTGTGTGTGTGTGTGTGTTTGGGGGGGGGGGGAATCAGGAAATTCAGTCAGCTGGTTCCTAACAAAGCATAAGGAAATAGTAGTACCCTATAAAAACATAAGGATGCAGATCCTGTTCCAGTAAACTACTAGAAGCTGTTGCTTGTTTAGTAAAATTGCACACTATTCCCACACCACTATGAATTATAAAAACCAGTTTAGGTTATAATAACTATATATTCATACAAACAAAGAGAAGCAAAGTGCAGAATATATCACTTCGGCTTTTAAACTAAACTGTCTCATACTCTGAGATTGACAGAGTCTCTACGAAAAAAATAAATAAACAAAAATAACAAGAAGTTCACATCTAGATGCCCCCAAAACTGCTGCATAATAGTGTCTCATCCCCCTAAATTTTAAACCTTCACTCAGTTCTAATTCAGACTATATTTTTCTTACAAGTTGCCTACTGAAATCCTGTTGGTCCCCTGGGTCTCAAGGTGCCCTGCCTCAAGGCAACTCTGCTCATACAGGTTATACCTTAATTAAAAGGGTAGGGAAGGAGGAACATTTCTGGCCTGAAGACTTCTATTCATTAAGTTCTTAGATGATGCAGTTTAAAAAAAAAAAAAAAAAGAGGGAAAAGGCACGTTACAACTCACTTTGTCCATTTAGTTGTACATTAGCAGTTTTGCATTTCAGCACATCCAGATGACAGCATCTATTTTTTAAGCTTAAAACACTCACCCATCTTGTGTTGGTGGGTATTCACATTCTTCTCCCTTCGGGAATATGTTGCTGGGAAATAGATCACATATTGGAATAGAAGGTGGATCTGTCTGGACCTTAGCTGTTGAATATAATTTAAGAAAGTTTTACATATGTACACTGGAAATAATAAGTATCTTATTTCAACCATAAAAGTTAAACGGCACAAGTTATTTAAGATCCCCGTATTAGAATTTGGGCTTCTACCAGGACAACATCATATCACGATGCCCTCACGTGACTTGAGCATTGGCCAATGCTCAAGGTGGCATTCAGGGATACCAGAAAGAAAACTCAGCCAGACTTATCCTACAAACCCAAACTGTACCCCAAAATTTGTTTCAACTGCCAAGAACAGCACTTGCACATGCTTATACCAAATATTCACGCAGTCTATCTTTATTTTTATGCTTGATACCTACGTCCTTTCTTCTTTTTCTTCTTCTTCTTCTTTTTCCCTGTTGCTCCATCTCCTTCACCCTCTCCATCTACAGGAAAGAAAGTGCTCAGGTGAACATAAAATAACCTTAAAGAACCAACAAATTCTGAATGAGACATAAAACCACCTGGACTATCTGGAAACACTTCTTTCACGGCAGAATTTAATGGATTAAAAGAAGACAGCTAGAAGCTGCCACCAAACCATTAACATTTTCAGTCCGTACATGAAACACAGACCTAAGAAAATACTTAAACATATCATCAAACAGAGAAAAAAAGCAGCTCAGGGGAAGTTTTCAGAAAGCCCTACTTCAAATTCCTCTATTCTCAGTTCACCCAAAGAGATGCCTGGGGCTGGGGGAGGGCATGAGAGAGAACTGTATTAGACACAACAGCTACCAAAAAGCTAGGAACTACTGCTTCAAACCACTCTTCTGATGCTTCAGATAAAGGAACTTAATACATCTGGAAAGATAAAAAACCCAAACAAGTAAAGATGACAGCCCTTTAATCTGGAGATAACAAGGAAAGTCACAACCAGCACTGAGCAAAACCACTGCGTGTGGGATGTACCAGTGCGAGGTTTTCAGACAGCACAGCATGTAAGCACCAAGAATCAGCCACACCATGTTACAGACACATTTGCGAGTTAACAACTACTCCATGGACTTCACGTTTGGCTACATCTAATGCTTAGTCACTCCATATACAATGAAGTATTTATCTAATGCGATACCATCTAACTAAACCTTCCCGACCTAACCAAAAGTTCATTTCAAAATGGGTAAGTACTAGTCATCTACATTTAGAACATTTATTTTTATCTAAAGCGAAAAGTAAAATCAAAAGAAATCAAGTCAAAGCACTGCTATTTTGAATGCATTTATACAGAAACTTCTATTTGCTCATTTATGTAAAAACAAAACCAAACCAAAACACTGCCCAGCTGTTCCAGTCACTAGATTTCAAGCTTCTCATGATGGTCAGTGTCATCTGCATTTTTATGCCATAGTGACTGCTATAATCCTGCAGCTGGGGCAATTTCAGTAACGTGTCACCCCCGTCCCTCCCCAGTTCATTTTGGCATTAAGTATCTTATTTTAAATTTTTGTGAAAAATTGCAAGTACAACTTGTACTACTAGTGTAACTACAATGTAGTCCAGCCTACTACATTCTCCCATCAATCCATATTTCATAGGCAGCCAAAAATCCTTAGCGGCACATATAAATTTCTTTAAAATGTGGTAACTTTGCCGTATTTCTCTTGACCTTGAGCTGTGCTCAAACCATTCATCAAGAAATGAATTAGATGGGACTCCAGTTCATTCACGAAGTGATTTTTGTTTTGTTTTGTTTTGTTTTTAATGCTWGGCCTAAACTGCAAAAAAAAAAACCCTCCAGCATTTCTTAAATGTTGTCTCTGTTGCTATCTGCTTATTGTGGCTTTTTCATACATCACTGCACATGAAGGTGCCAACTGCAAGGCAAACTAACCAGGCCTATGCTTTCATGTCCTTGAAGACTGCTGCAGACTAACTGTGCTGCCAGAAACATAACTACTGCATCTGACCAATATCCTGTTTGTCTTCAGGTTATTTAGCTAGTAATGAAAAAAATGTTCGTTAGAAAAGCAATTTAAGATCTTTGCAAAACTGAAGCCCAACCTGATGACATTTTGGTATAGCTGTTTAATAACTGAGCCTAATACCATGCAAAAATGTTATCTATCAGCATGTTTTAACACTGCAATGGAAATCTGAAGAGCACTTCCTAATCTCTCCCAGATTTCAAAACGTATACAGTCTCATTTCCGAGGCCACTAGTTATGGGCTTATCAAGGGGGAAAAAAAAAAGGGGGGGTGTACGTATTTCCTTGGTTTTAATCTAATGCAGCACCACGTCTTAAGCAACACCTCTGAAACTACACAATTAAGAGGGCAAGTGGTGAGAACCAGTACAAGCAAGAACACACAGCAGTCTTCAAAAAACTTGCAGCAATTTTAATTTTTCTGCAAAAATATTATTGTTTTTCTAAAAACACATCCAAGTCTAATATATGGAAAAAAGGAAGGTTATTTTTTCAGTGATAGCACCGCTTCAGATTTTTTTTAATACTTTCTATTACTGTAATACTAACTGCTAATACTCTAAAAAGCATAAAATAACACAGCACTGGACCTGCGACTAACAATGTTATTTCTCCTGAGATGGAACTATAACTATTCTAATATTTTTCAAATAATTTTTTCATTGTATAAAAGTTTTCACTATCCTCCTCAATACTTCTTACTTTAGCTGCAACAATGGCAAAGCACATATTGTATTAATTATCTTTTAACTCCATAACTTGAAATAGACCGTAAAACAAATAATCCATCAGAATATACTTCTACAGAAAGTAACTGTGTAAAACTGGATGCTATATATAGATTAATAATGTTCAAAGATCAATTTACTTGTAATTTTATATATCCCAGCACACTTATTTCTTTTTTTTAAACTTCTATATCTAATTTATTAAATCAAATTCTGGAATGATGAATTCCAGCAATAGTCAACGACGAAGATTTCTAAGCAGAACATTAAGAACCATTCTAAGTTGCTGAGCCAACTTTAAATGCTAATTCACAAGAAGGAAACTGAATTACTAACTCAAGAAATGTATTTTCTTAAATGTCCATTTCTATCGAGAATCACTCATCAAAACAAAGGAAATACAGCATTTTCATCTGATATTCCTACAGAAAAGATGCATCCAGCCTAAATTTCAATAGCGGACACTTCCAAGGCACTTGCTTAGAACAACATCATAAATAGCACACGCAACACACAAGGTGTATGCCTTGCTTCTGTATTAATCTCTTCCCAGTTCAGTTTTAATGAAAAATTAGGATTACAGATGAACAGGTTTCAAGCCACTGGTAATGACTCTAAGACCTTCCATTAATTCAAATGCTCCCTTAAAATTTTCTCTGTATTTTTTGTTCTAAGCCAAGAATAAGAGACATAATTTGGAACATAAATTTATACTGACCATGGTAATGCAAGTGAGAATGATTTATAGCTTACCTTATCTTAAACTAAACATTTCCCTGCAGTAACCCTTGAAAGATCCTTGAAAACAAGAAGCTTTAACAAAGCTGTTATCCCTGTTATTTTTACATATATATGCATGTGTGACAGCTAAATCGTTGCAAAAAAAAGTAAAATGTATACATAGTGGCATCTCAGCTCTCTCAAGCAAAACAAAAAAAACAAACCCAAAAGGCATCTGTAAAGGTTTATTAAAATGGGAGTGTAGAAAGAAGTTGAAACTGGAAACGTCAAGAGAAAAGATAAGTTACACTTGCCTTCATCATCATCATCTTTTTCTTTCTCCTCCAGTGCTTGTTTATCCAATTGTTTTGCTACATCATCAAGAGCACCTTCCACTTCTTTATCTGTTTCTTGTCCTGTTTGTAAAATTAAAGTATGACTTACAGTAAAAGGATAGCTCCACATTAGTAAACAAAAGCCCCCAAAACTTTACAGAAATATTATGTGGTACTCATCCTACAGATACCAGAGCACATGCTGCCTTTTTTTTTTTTTTTTTTTTTTAAACAGACCCAATGTGTAAGATTGTAGCGCACTACAATGACAGGTACTGTTATTGAAACTGGCATATAAAGGTAACATTATCCAGACACTTCTGATTACTTTTTTTCTGCCAGGGTAACTAATTCTTGCCATAGCAGCAGCCTGCTCTGGTGAGATAATATGGGCGTGAAGTAGATAATTATAAACGCACAGCATGATCACCACTAACTGCTACCCTGCTAAAACAAACCCAAACCGTAGTTCCTTTACACTATTTGCCCAGACTTGCTCCGGCCCTCTGAGAACTTGGGAGGGGTACAGAGACTCCATCATGCGGGATGACTTTTACAGCCGCAGTCTTACGCCTTTCCCTCCTCAGGGCATAGGAGGGGATGAAGGAAGGGGTGACTTCTGCGTGCACCGGAGCAGGCAGGACTTTCCTCGCCCCAGCCTCCCTGGTGCTGAACGGCAGCAGCATCCTCCCGGCACCCGCCAGCCCCCTCCTCGGCCGAGGGGATCCTCCTCAGCCCACACGGCCGCCACGGGCCGGGACAGCGGCCTCGGCGGCGCCCATCACCGTACCCGCACCCCGCGCGGCAGGACCCTTTAGCCGTCCACAGCCGCCCGCTGCCGCTTACGAGGCCCGATCTGCCGGGTCGCGGCCCCACCAGGCCGCCCCGCCGGCCTGTCAGCGGAGAGTCCCGGCGCGGCGCGGCCCGGCCCCTACCCGCGGGGCCCGCTTTGCCCTTCTTCTTCTTCTTGCGCTTCTTCTTGGCACCATCCTCCGCGCCGAGCCCCGCCGCGCCGCCTTCCGCGCCGTCCTTGTCCTCAGGCTCCGGCGGCAGCTCGCCGTTCAGGTGCTTCTCCGCCTCGGCGGCAGCGCTGCCCGCCTGCCCCACGCCCGCCATGTCGCCGCGGCCGCGCCGCCTCCCACACACGGTGCGAGAGAGGGAGAGAGAGARCGAGCGGCGGCGCCGGCCCTCCGCTCTATGGTGAGCGCGGGGCACGCCGGGAAGGCTGGAGGACTCCGCCGGGGAGGTGGGGCGGAAGAGCGCGGGGAGGCCTTGCTACCGCCTGCCTCCCTCCCTCCCCGCGCACCGCCCCTCACGCGCGCTGCCCGGGCTGCGCGCGGGCGGCCCGTGAGGGGGCGAGGGGGTGTAACGGCTGCGCTCGGCTGCCTGCGGCCGTTCCACCGTCTCTCCGTGGGCCCGGCCGCCTGCCTGGCCGCCGGCTGCCAGCGTGGAGCCCCGGCAGCCCCGCTGTCCCCCGCAGCCTGCCCCCGGGTCACCGGCCCGCGGCGTGCGGCACCGCTGGGTGCCGGCGCCATCGTTGTCGTCGACCTCTGCCGTACACCCCGTCATCTCGTACTTCCTATTTGCAGTCCCCGCTGGCGCGCAGAGCTGTGGCCAGATGACGTTACACGTGTCGGGAGAAGTGTGTGCCCTCGAGTTTGAAAGGCCCTTTTTGGTTTCCTGCATTTTCCAGCAGGCTGGAATTGGAGGAGACCTGTTAAAACTTCCTTGGGTGACCCAAACCGCTTTCACATAACTGGGTTTCAGTTTGGGGAGGGTCAGTGGAATAAGATGACAAGTGGGTAGCCGTCGCAAAAGCAGATTTCAAAAATGCAGGCTGAGGGCCATCAGCAGAGACTTAGTCTGTCTTCATCAGCAAGTATCTTCTTGGGGAAATAAAATAAAACATGGAAAATCTTGCTAAAACAAAGCAGTCCTTTCCCAGTAGGAGCAGCTGCCATGAAAGGTTTTATAGCATTTAGGATTGTTAAGATTTTACAGCTTGAGAACACTGAACAAATTAGCTAAATCACATGAGAGATAACTTGTACAGAAGGAAAATTATGTAAGAAAAAATAACTAGTTCCAAGTCCCATGGAGCAAAAAAGGGAAGATTCTAGTATGCGGTAAAGGTATGCACTGCCTTGTCCCCTTTCCACCACTACCTATAAAACCAAGGAGAAATACGTGTATTACCAGCATTCACTAATGGTTCATTAAATCAGCCTAATTCTTAAAATTCCTGTACTGAGCTTACGCTTTTCACAGGTTTTCTCCTAGTATAACCATGTTGGCTAAAAATACTATTTTTTTTTCTTTCTTACTGGTATATTTTAACAACTCCTGCCTTAGAGGGATTTATAGTATATAGTATAACACAGTTTATAACTTATAAAGGTTATAAATGGGTCTTACCCTGCATAACTGTGTTTTATAATGCTTCTGCAGCCAGGTCTTTGCTTGGGAAAACTGGTAATGCCTTGTACCTCACTGAGGCACAAATTCTGCCCCCTTGGCCCTGCTGAGGCTGGCTGCTCACTTCCATTCCCCCTCTCCCCCCCGCCRTGGCTCAGACCCAGGGGCCCTCCCTCACTCCCGACCTGCTACAATTCTCAACAACCACAAGGCTTCAAAAGCCTAAACTAATGCCTGGTGCTGATCAAACAAACTCCATCCTGGTCTGTGCAGGTGTTGCAGCAGCATGTTCTCCGGTGCTTTTCCTTGTAAGAGCACTTGAACATGGAAACATCCAGCTGGGCCTTTCATGGGATGGGGCTAGGTGCCGGGAAGCTGACTTCCCTGGGCTTAAGGCACGTTCAGAGCAGTGAGACGTGCCCCACCAGTTGGGAACTGCTGTGGTACCACTTGTTCCCCATTTAAACCATGTTGTTATATGTCCATGTCAGTATCACTGGACCACTTCCRGGAGGGTCCTATTACTATGCTTAAAGCAGAATAAACCTTGCACAACAGAGCAGGTGAGCCACTTAATGCTCTGCTGCTATTTTCCTGCTGTTTTGTTGCCCCTGCTCCAATCAGAATTGATGTTGTCTGAGGCTGAGGAAGAGAGCCATGGAGGAATAGCTCTTTCTCATACTGAGAATGGATGACACACAAGCATGTACACTAATGTTGCCTAGAACACTTTTTGTTTATTGCTTTCCATTCTAGTTTTCTAATTAGATAGAAGAGGAATCTACAGAGATGTTTTTTTTTTGTGGTTGGTGGCAGGGGGAGGGGGAACATAAGGGGTCAAATTCCCTGAATTCTCCGTTTTGAGTCATCTTACATCTTCCTGTTGTACATTTACTGTAGCTGGGCACTGTAACGGTCTCGAGAGATGCTATAGCAGTGTTTCTACTTTCGTGTTTGATTTTAACCCATTAGCCCCTCATATACCAGACAGTTCTTACCCCTGGCTATATCCCCTTTGGTGCCTTTCACAGCTTGAAAAAGAGTTACTAGCTTGTACTCCTGGTCCCTTTGCTCGGGTATGTGCCAAAATAGACAAGTTGCCAGACCATGGATTTTTTGACTCCAGAACTGAAGTCACAGATAAAGGAGGCCATAAAGTCTACAGAAGCCCAGGGACTACAGAGGTAGATAACTGACCAGAGGTAGATGAAGGAAAAATAAGGCAGGTAAGAATACATCTCGTGCAGAGGCTGCAGACATGAGATCCAGAAGTAAAGGCGTCAGAGGAAAAAGGGCAACAAGCAGAACAAGTGTTTCTGCGATCAGCTGAATTAATGAAGCCAGTTTTCTCAGAGGGTTGTTTCTTTCCTCCTCAGAATGACTCCAGCACCATTCATAATCACTGTGATACCCCAACAGAGAGAGAGAGAGATGGCTTGCGCTGTAGTAATATATGTGCAGTTGGCCAGCTGACTGCTGCCACGCAGTTCAGCAGAGATTGGCCTGTCTCTCTTTAGGTGGGGACACTTCCTTGGGCCTCTATCGTCTACCCAGCTGCTGATTTTCAYAAAGTGTGTCCAGGCGTCACTATCTTTGGGTGTGTTATTCTGCCAAATCTGTCTGAAACTGGACATTTGCATAAACCTCCTTTCCTTAAAAAAGTAGGCTGAAAATAAATTGTAGAGGGGAGTCACACTTTACTTAACAAAGAATATGAATAAAACCTAGCAGAGTGAAAACTGGCAGTGAGCTAGAAAAGGCAGGATTAACAATGTGTCTCTACAGTTTGAGGTATTGTTACTGGACCCAGGAGCACTCCATAAGCTGTGTTCGTTAGACTTGCAGAGAAGAGGGCACATTGGACAGAGCAAAGTTAAGCACCTTCCAGGTTACACTGCTTCCAGCCCCAGAGTTAGCACTGTACTCTGTATGGAGTACAGGTAGCCAACAGGACAACAGCATGATAACCAACCTGCAAAAAAGGAATGCTGTGTGAAAAAAATTGCGAAGTGGGAGTAAGAAGCTGTACTGAATACATTATCAAAGTGAACATTAACATGAACAGACTGACAGCTGGCTCCATGGTCCCTACCTGGCTGCTTTTAAGAGGATCTGGTCTCTTAGAAGCAGAGAGAGTGAGCCACATCTTGTAGCATGCCCTTACCAGCTCAGATCTTTTTGTCCTTCTTCTGTTATTGCCAGTCAGCTGTTCCTAGCATTTAATACACATTATATTAATGAATGCTATGTTTTCCAATTTCATGCTATACTAGGCAACATGATAAGAAGACAGTATCAGACAGGCCATAGGCCAGAAGAGACATGTGAATACCATTTTTAGCTGGAGAAAGATACTGGTTTTTTTGTTTTCTCACAGTGGCTATTCCTTTTTTGTAACCGGCCTCCGGGACAAAGGCAGGCAGTGGCTGGGGAGTTAAGGGAAGGGCTGAATGCAGTCCAAAACATGTGGTAACTAAGCAGCAGGACTTGAAACCCTTTCCTGAAAGACAACACAGAGACTCACCTCATCTTCTTTTTCTTCCAAGGAGGCAGCTCCCATTGCACTATTTTCCTAGCAAAAGAAGTTATGATCTTCAGGAAAAGACTTCTTTTAGGGTATGTTATGTTTTCTTTTGTGTTTTCTTTTCAAGCTGTACGTAAGTGTCAAGAAATGGCATAGAATGGAGTGGGGAAGCTGTTTCTGACAGCTGCGGTTTAATCCTGGAAAGGGGGAAGAAGGACAACTAGCTAATAAGTGGCCTCTATCAGTCCCAAGAAGAGTTGAACAGAGGGTTGTTATATTTGTTTCTGTTTGTATTTCTGGGACTGATGCCATTATTTATGTGCTTATGACACTTTAATACTCTTTTTTCCTAGCTTAGGGCCAAAACTCATAGTCCTTACTCAGCTCTAAAAATCCACTGAAGTCAATGGGACAATTTTTATGACTGGAGGTTTAATACTGGGCCTAAAGTCTGGATGTAGACAAAGAAAATGTTTCTTGCATGAGAACAAATATGTCTTATGAACTCTAGAAGGAAGGATGTTCCCCCTCACTAATTGCTGAGGACAGAGGACACTTGTACTTCCTCAGCCATCATCATCCATAGCATTTACTATGGGAATGAATGACAGCTGTCACCAAAAAGTGTCTTCCTTAGCATGAGCAGGATAAAGAGCTTCCTTAATTCTGAAACCACTCAGATTTTACTTAAAACCTAGACGAAGGAGCTAAATCAAAGTTAAAAGTGACAAAAGCAGCCAAAGAATTCACATTTAACACTGTTCACTGTGGACTTATTTCCACATTCCTTAGCGATTTCTTTTTCTTTTTCACCAAACACTAGTTTGATTACAGCCTGTCGGCCATAATCCAAACATACTGGCTTGCATCAGCTAATGTCACAACATCTGTGTCCTTTGGAGGACAGATTTTCAAAGGATGCAATGACTGCTTCTGAAAAGAAGCAAATTTCATCTTTCTTACTGCTGAAAGTCACCTTGAGAAGCACAGACCGCTGTTTGTGCACTCAGACTGGGATAAAGCGAACGCTTTTCAGTTTGCATGAATAGATGCATGCTGTGAAATATAAAAATGTCAGTTTATTGCCTCCTCTGGAGCTCATTTTTAAAATTGCTTTTAAGCGACAAGATTCACATGAACAAAACAAGCCATTGTCTGGACCAGTGCTTCAAAAAGACTCCTTATATTTCTGTGATAAGGAGCTGTTGCATTAGGCATGTATGCAGATACGTGCATTAGGATGTGCTACAGTGGGCGACTCCCTGACAACAGATCTCTGTGCCCGTGTGCAGTCTTGGTAGGGGCTAGAAGGCTGCACAGAGTCAGGGGTCCCCACACTGGTATCTTTCAAACAATTTTTTTATATTTATGATAGAGTAATAAAACCCCTTTTTTAAATAAAAGCATATTTATTGACATACTCACTGGGTCGTAACTGCAGATGCAAGTTCTTTTTCAGATAACAAACTGAGACATTACCTATAATGAGAAATAATTGTAGGTCATATCTCATGAAAACACTAGTTTAGAGTAGTATGAACCTAAATTATTAAAAACTGATATTTTAATCTTCAGTTTTGTAATCAATTTCATATCATTTAACCCACTGATGCATTAATGTATTCCCATTCATACAGTGGTGGTTCCTATATTATCTGAAGCTGATTTTCAAGGCCTCCCACAGAAAGTAGTTCCTCAGCTTCACTGTTAGTATAAAAACTTAAACAGTTTATTTCTCACAGCCTGCTGACATAACTATTTTCCTCTGGGGTGCTCCACCCCTTCTTCATTCTAGGGAGTAATGGAACCAATGTTTACAGCTGCAGCGCTGGAGGCAGGACCTGTATATTTCTTTGACCAGGTATTTTCTTTTATATCCAGGACATTCTTCTACTTCCCTCTTCCCCTTCACACTTCCTCCAAGCTTAAATTGGAAATACTCATTTTGTTATAGATGAAAACTAGAATGAAAGAGAGGGCCAAGAAGGTACCAGAAGAACTGTCCTCATATTTCACTACAGATCTTCCCCCTGGCTTTACTCCCAGGTAATATTGTGATGCCAGTAGTGGTGGGAGCAGGGACGTTTGTGTCAACTAGTTTTTCAGGGAAGATGATACAAAAAGGAGTCCCAAGGTAGATGTGGCCAAGGCAGAACGGGAGAGATGGGGGAGGCACATGACCAGAACTGGCGTCCTGCCACACAGTGTGAGCAGAGGGAGACAAGTGGGAAGGTGACAGTGTCCTATACCTAACACTAACTCCTTGAGTGTAATACCTAATGTTTATTTCTGCTGCCAGCATTTCATGAGTTTCATATATTTAACATATAAATCCTGAGCAGTTAGTTAAAGAATGCCACATAATAGCCTTGTTCTACTGTTTTGGCACTGAACAACAGCACATTGCAGAGCTCTGTGGATTTCATGAAGTTCATGTCTGCTGACTAATGTACTGGGAGCCGGTGTTCACAGCATTCCTCTGGGGTGTGACTCCTCCGGATAACTGGGTTTTAAATTCAGGTTTCATCACATTTGCTTTACATTGATATTTTTGTTCCAAGGACATACCTTGTTTTGCCTAGCTTGCTTTTGAATTTCAGAAATTTACTCCAGATTGTTTCAGTCTATGAACACATTTGTTTGCACTCAACTTGAAGAGTTGAAACTGGAGGGGGTAACCATGTGGTTACAGCTAAGCTCGTGTGTGTTTAGAGGCATGAGGACTAAGACTTGGTAAACTTTCTTTGAATTTTAGTTTTTAAAACTCCTAAAACTTGTTAATAAATTTTCCACATGGGCAGTCCTCTGATTAAACTGTTATAGTTTAAAATAAAGATGGTCTTCTCATAACCATGGAAGATCAGAGTTCCCAAACTGAAAAAAAAATAAAAAAGCCCAACACAAAATAGGGTATATAGAATCAGCAGCTACTGGCAAAGACTTCTTTAGACACTCAAAGTTTCATTACATCTAGAAGTCCTTTGCATGTCACATCTAAGAAAGCAAAGTTTTGGATTTATTTGATTACCGTTTTATTGAGGCAAGAGAAAATAATTTCACATAGGAGAGAAGCATGTTGCACTACATTACATTGCACTTCAGCAGGCGTAGTCCAAAGCATACACTGTCAGTGCAGAGACTCCCTGGCTTGGCAAGGGCTGCGCTAAATCTCCTCATGCTGCCCTGCACAGGTATTTCTGAGCTTGATTTAGGAGTGTCTTCCTTGGGAGGAAATGTGGCTCAATCTCAACTGTGAAAGGGAGCACTGTCAGCCTGTCCACATATGTTTCAGGAAAAAAAGCTAACAGGTCTCTTTTCTGTGTTTTTTAACTGTTAATGCTCTCCCTTAATGATACAGCTTTTTTTTTCTCCTCAGTGCAGTTGAAGGCAGGATTGCCATCTGTGCAGGTGAGCATACAGAAAGGCATGGAGATGGTTTCTTAAACGATGATACGACAAGAAAAGAAAAATACCCAGTTTTGCGACAAGTGTCTTGTCATTCCCTGTGTCAAACCACTATGGAGGACTCAAACCCAAAGATCTCCCAAACATCTTTGATCCCACAGGCAGATGAGGGCTCACCACTGAACATGTTGAATAAGTCTGTGAATGCCAACATGTTACAGGAACTTGGAGAGAAGTTGCAGCTCCTTGATAGGTATGAGACTGGTTTCCCTCAGGAACTTGTGAATGTGCTAACGTGTAGCTGGAGAGAACTCACTGAGGGGGTTGATTACCGTAAATGGCACCAGAAGTCACTAGTGTACAGAAGTCTGAGATCCAGGAGAAGCCAAGCCTCAGAGGAGGTTAAGAGTGGTGCTCTGGGGTCCAAATGTACAGAGTGTGAAATCACTGCCATCAGAAAAAAACGATACAAGAAAAGCTTTGCTCTACCAACCTGCACTACAAAGGAAAAAAGAAAACCTGAGACAGCATCAAACATGCCTGTAGAAAGTAAAGGTAAGGTTGTGCTGTGTAAATGTGCTGTGTTGTAATGTTTGGCCGCAAAAGGGAAAAAAGCACTTTCTGTTAAGACTACACTCTCTGTTGGCTGGGTAGGCGAACATGCTCCACTTTATAGCTTGTTATACTGCAGTTCTCTGCAAAGCATTGTTTTAGGACATGATGAAATAGCTTTGCAGCTGAAGCAAGAGGTACAAACACTTAGAAGAACAAAGCCGGTGAAACTGGGCAATGTTTCAAACCATTTATCAAAGCATATTTAGTCTTCTCTTTCAAGGTGAGTGATAGAGTCATAACATATTGCGCCAGTGAAAATCATTTGCACCCAGAGCATTTCATTCAGCAAGTATCAGTAATCCTCAGTGCAGAACCATAAGTTGGGGTCAAGCCTGTTTCAGCTCTCCAGGTGCTACTGCAGTCTTCCTCTTTAAAAAAAAAAGAATAATCTTCGGTTTTATGTTTTTGAATGCTGACTCACCCTTGCATGTATGATCATAAGCATTGCACTCTGCTTTCCTCCTGTCTAGCTCCTGTTGTGCAAAATCATGCTGGCCAGTCACCTACGACAATCAGCTTCTCGCTCTCATCCAACATTTGTGAGGAAAGAGGTAAGAGTAGCAGGCAGCTCAGCTGGATGGCTGGTGCTTAGCAGAGGTGGTTAGAATTATGCAGTACCTGGACAGCTGTTCTGAATGCCTGAATTAACTAAAGTATGGATTAGCATGAGAAGGGAGTAATTGTCAAGCAATAACCATGCCTGCTTTTTGGATACAATCTTTTTTTAAATATCCAGTCCTTCTCTGATTATCTCTGATCATCTGCCAACAAGGTTTTCTACATAGCCACTGCAGGTCCACTACTCTTTGCTAGCAGAATACACGGTGAATGACTGCCTTGAGATATCATTTTAAGCCTTTCTCTACTGGAAACCCTCTGACCATGCATATTTGACTTAATAACTTTTGCTCTGAATGGGAGACCTAATGCACTAACTGAAAAGTCCTTCACAAGGCATTATACCAGTTCTGCCTAGAACATGGACACATTTGATAATCTGAAGGGAAGAACTGCTTACTCTGCACCTCTTTTTGAATTTCTTTAAGAACATTGCCATGTGAAAAATAAAGCATTTGTGCATTTTCTTCCTAATCCTGGCCATGAAGTTGGTCAGGTGCCACCAGGACTGCAGAACTGAAATTCCTTGGCTGGTGAAGGTTAAAAGTGCTGCAGAGACACCCAGCATCCTAGCATGGAGGAATAGCTCCATAAATAAATATACAGGCACTGAAGGCAATTACACCCTCTTCTGTTGTTTTCTGAAAATGTGGCATCCGGTTTCTTCTGGTTGTAACAAAGCAACAGCACTTCTGAAATGCTTTGCTGTAGAGTTACATGCTCTTGGTGTCTCTGAGCTATTAAGTTTGCAAGAGTATTGATTCCAGCTTTAGCTCTTGTGCTCACAAGCAGCCTCTCTATTTTTCTGTCTCAATGACCTCAAGATCACACACACGTCCCTTTGCACTCCACTAGAGGATCTGCCAGTGCACTGCATAGTCAGGCAGCTGTTTGAGTTTTCTTAATCACAGGTGAACGTCTAAAGGGTCGAGACAACCAGCTTCCACTGAACTGTCCTTACCCTTTCCTATCTGTTGGGAGCTCCCATTTTCTTGGTCTGCCATCACAGGTTTATTTTTTATTTGGTGAAGGGAGTTCCCAGCAGCAGGTCATGCATTTCTGTGACTGCAATTCTAACCCACCGAGTTCTTGTTTTTGACTAACTTGCTTTTCAATTTGTTCATAGTGAAACATTAAATCTAGGGAAACTGAGCTTCCCTGCATTAATTTTAACAATTGCTTGGCCCATTCTCTAGCAGTCTGTGCAGCCATTTTTTATCACCTCATTTGGACTTTCACATCAAGTAATCTGATTTCTTGATAATAGCTATTGCAACAAAAGATGTTCAAACTGAATAGAGACCACACCCTGACCATTCATCTCGGGCATTTTCACCTTTTTAGAAAATCGAGTGAGAATAACTGAGAATCTCCAGAAGTTAAGGAACTACTTTTTCCACACTCCCACAGGCCTTCTGAAATCATCCACAAATGCTGCAAATGTGAACTAAGTAAAATATAACTGCCGTAGTGCAGCTGCAACCACAGATGTCTTACAGAAATGCACACTAAAAGAACTCTGTGACCCTGCTGTTCAAAGTGATGCATGGCTTAATTTTCCAACTACTTCTCCAGATTGCTGCTGAAAATAGTTAGAGTCAGCATTACCTGCATCCTTTTTCAGCAGCGATCCTGGGCTGTACACAAATCAAACAGTGACGGTGACTGATGTGGGAAGTTAAGGTAGTTCATATGAAGGCCTAACCTGGAATTTATCGGAATAATCAATTTTTCTGGATGCCCATCTTCTTCCTAGACATAATTTTCTGGTTTTCAATTGAAGGTGCATAAAATGCACATTCCCACTTTCTCTCATTGTATTCTTCAAGGCCAAGAATCTCTTTAATCTGTTTAAGAAGGCAATTCCCAAAGCTTCAGCACTTTGCATTAATATGAATGAATCTTACTTTCTTTTGACAGATGCCATAGAACAGGACTGACATTAACATCAGTCTTTACTTATACATCTAATTCTAATCTCTCATTCTGTTTCTCTAGGTTGGATTTTCCAACTTTCTGACTCAGATTCTGAAGATATTCACCAGAAGCTGCCTTATGTGTGGACACTGGAGAGGCTAGAACAAATTCAAAAACAAATGTAATGAACTGATGTTTTTACTTCTATAAGCAAAATCAGCATAAATGGCAATGTTTTCATGATGTGGAATACAGATTATGGGAGACCACTTAATCAAACCAACATGCTAGTCTGGAGAGCATTATTGCTTTGAAAACTTCTAGAGTTCTGCTTAACATTTCACTGTTCATGAAAGAGAAACATATACTTTTATTTTAGCTACTGTAATGGAAGATAAGAATTAACAGAGGCATTTTCGGAGATTAGTGGTGAGACAATATTTTCTGATTATGAATAACCTGCAGATAAACTTTCCAATAGTTGTGAAAAACTGTTTGAATGTCTTTTGCAAAAGAAACCATGGTCCATGAAAATCATTTTGCATTTTGATAATTTGCTGTGATCTGTAGCCTGTTGCCTTGCCAGGGCCTGAAAGAAGATTGCCATAAGATATTGTGGCCAGAATCAGGCCTTTAGACTTCTTCGTGCTGCTTATACTTAAGCCTTCTATTTTTACATAGCACAAGATAGCCTTAACACCCTAGAGGCTCCCCACAGAGAACTGGCCATGTGTTTAAAATGTATGGTAGCTTCCAAATATATCAGCCATTCTCTGAGTACCAACTATAGTGCTAAAATAGTATCAAGGGATGGAGGAGATGTCAGAAATAGTTAAGATTTACCCTCCCCGATCAATTCTCTGAGGAAGAAGTACTGGAATTTATAAAGCAGGCTAGGTTTAAATGAAAAAAATCTTTGCTGATAACTAATTATAAGCATTAATTACTTACAAGGACAGTTATTAAAGTTAACCTGTATAATTTTGCATCTACAGCACAGTTTCTGAATTTCAGCTGTTACATATCCTGCTATTTAACTGACAGTTCCTGTACACCGTCAAAATTATAAACATATTCAGATTTAATAAAATCAGCATTGTATCTTAGTAGAAAAATCATCATTCATAATAATAGGTTTAGCAGCTAGTAGCTGTATAAAATCAAGCAGTTTTCAGTGTGTAAGAGTGTATATGCTACAATGTATTGTACTACAATATAGTACACTAGCATATTATTCATCGTGGAATGGGTTATTATCACTGCTTTATTCCTTAGGGAACTGTAGCCCAAAGTCCAAAAGAATTGGTGCTGCTGCAAAAACTGGAGTTTGCATTGTTTGACCAACCTTTGTTTGTCACCCTCCAATAGCTATATAATGTGTTTGCAAAGCCAAGAAAAAGAAAAGCAACAAAACAGCTTAATATTTGAGGCTTATACTGGAAACATCATATTTTCTGATTATTTAAATGAGTGCTGTTGTCTTCCCACCCATGAGACATATCATGTTTTAGAGAACACTATGAAATGTGTGTCATTTATCCTCTTGGATTCTGGGGTTTGATACACCCCAGCCTGCAATTGTTAAGAACTGGCTAGAGCTCATCCAAACACCAAGGGTACCTGTGGTTGTCTGTGGTGCGACTATTCTGGAGTCTGCCATATTACTGTTCCCAAAAGCTCTGCAGTCAGCTGATTTAATCATCTAATTGAAGACAACATTTATGCCACAAATAGGGTCATAGGGACTTGCTACAAGCAAAGTGTTCCCTTTCACAGGACCTGAGCATGTTTGCAGGATTTGCAGACCCTGTTGGCCCTTCAGGTTGGAAGTAAAATGCTGCTCCTCATATTGCAATACCCTGATGCTGTCACCAGATTCCTGTGTCAGTGCCATGAGAGTGTTCTTGAATATTTATGCTTAGCCTGGTCAGCAAAAAAATTATACTGAGCAATATTTTATGGCAAAATTGAAACAGCAAGAAATATTGGCTTGAAGACAAAAATATTCCTTTGATTTCTGTAAGCTGATGTTGTACATAATTAGCTTTCCTCTAAATTGACCAGCTTTTGTGCTCATTTTTTTCCTTTAATGGTTTCATTTACCTAATACTACTGTGATGACCTGCACATTTTTGTAACTGCTTAAAGACTAACATAAAAGCATGGATGCGTGCACTCGTATATACATATAGAACAGTACACGTAGAATGCCTAATTGAAAAGGATGTCAGCCAAAGGCTGGCAGGACTAAATAGCTGTCTCCTAGGTTTGGGTTAATTTAGACAGCCTCAAACTCTCTCTGCTTCTTTCCCAAGATCGGTCATGGGACTGAAATAGATACAAATTTGGCTGTTAGATAAAGAAATTTTAAAATATTTAAGTATTGTTTTTTCTCAGAAGGATGAAGTAAGCAATAGCAATGAAGAGTATGACAATAGGTGTATGGAATACAGGATGGTGAAAGTGAAGAAAAAGTATCAGTTAGACAGACTTTCAACAGGGGTAAAGTTGACTGCCCCTCACAGCCAAAGGATCTCTGCTGTGTACATGTGTAGAGGGTTGGTGCAGTCAGTTCGAGTGCCACCTTAACCACAGGTGACTTCTGTGATCTTGGGCAACTTACCTGACCCCTTTCTATCTGAGAGTAATGAGTTTAGTAATATTTATCGTCAGTGTTTACAAAGCTTCTCAGGATTCTCATGTGAAAAACAATTTAGAAGAGTGCAAAATCATATAATTAGCTGTAGAGAGGTCCTAATGAAAGGTTATTGATGAAGAAAAACAGAAATATGCCACTTCAGGCTGATACTGCTTGGGGAGGAAATTGGGAGATCAGCAGTTTTTTCTGCGTTAAGTAGAAAGGAGATTAGAGAACAAACATTTGGGCACATTTTATTCATACTGTAGCTGAAGATATAAACCTAGTGACTTGCTAAGATAATTGTAAGTGTACAATAGCTGAGACTTTAAACCAGAAATTTTCACTGTCACTCACGCTGGCCATGCTGATCAGTAAGAAGTCTGAACCTCCACACTCTACTGCAACTCATGGGCTGAGTCGGGTGACAAACCACTGAAATGTCTGTAACAAATTCAACAGCCGATGGGGCTGTTCACTGATGTTTGTGAGGCTGCCTGAATTCCTAGCTAAGTTAGTAACCTTGATCATTTCTATCTCAGCTGAGAAACTCACAAATCAAGTTTTGTTTTCTGCTTAGGTCAAACTTCATCTAAATTAATGGAAGTCTTGCCTGAGGATTCTGCTTAGCAAGAACTAATCAGAGGTGTAATTTTTTTCCTCCCTCATGTAAACAGAGGAGATAAAACATTCAAGCTGAAAGAAGTGGGGTTTGAAAAACCAATTATTCTCCGGCATTATGGTGATCATAGAGAAGAAAYTTTCTGCAAGACATGGAAGGCTGAGACTGGCATGACTGTCACACCAGAGCTGACATATGGCAAACCTCAGATCCCAGTGGTCAGGAAAGCAGGCACAGCACAGAGAAAACTGCACTATGGGCTGAACGATGGCTCATCTTTCATTTAATATCCTTTCTGTTTACACAGCACATGTGAATTCTAGCAAGAGTGTGAGAGGTAGTGGGAGGACTTCTACAGGGGGAAGACTCAGACTTAATGTGTAGCTGAACAGCTTCCAAGACTCAGCTACATGAAAATGTTCATTTCTTATCAGACTGTATTTATATAGACCAGAGCTATAGCCAGGTAGTCAGATTATAACAACAAAGCCCAGTATGTGTCAGGTGGGTGGATATGCCTCAGAAAGAAATATTCCAGAATGAAAAATGCAGTTACAAGTTAATGGTGTCAGACTGCAATCCATTTAGAGTATAACCTTGTCTTGAACAAAGATCACTTTATCAGTCACAGTCATCAAACTGGATTAGGAACAGTCTGCTCTGTCACAGGGAAAACCACCAAAGATATTGTGCTTCATAAACATATTTCTGATTCATATGTTGCTCCTGCAAAGGTCACTTTTGGCCTGTACCAGCCATGTTAGCTTAGTCAGGTGGGTGGATTTTGTGTTGAGAGCTCTGCCCATCCTCCATCCCTTCCAACCTACTTGTTCAAGGAAGGAGATGACTGGGTTAGTAGCTTCACTTATCCGTATGCACCTGGACCCAGTACCAGGGATATAGAGCTGATAATGTTAGTCCCTGTGTTCTCTGCAGGGGCATGTAACAGAAGCCGTAAAACTGGAGAATCATAACAAATTAATGCCTTGACTCTCATTTTAGCTATCCTTCTGAGGATCTGGCTGTTTGCCAAAGCTGCTGCAGTCTCCCATGTGGGGGTTTCTATACCAACATATTTAGCCCTTCTCCAGATCACTCTATAGTTGGAACTTTCACCCCTTTTGGACATGGCAGCATCTGTCTTCCTAGCAGGTAGGTAGATGCACTATGAGCACTTGCTTGATGCTGCAAATTAGAGCAGAGAGCATGAAGCTATACAAGGATGTGAACAATGTTCAAAACCATAATGGACATGAGAAAGGTGATGTGTTGTGCAACATGATTTTTTTCCTGCAGCTTAGAGTCATATCTTAGTTCGGTGTCTAACAATGGGTTGGATTTAATTTGGTTGGTTGTTTTTCATCTACCCTCTTCACTCAAAAAAGTAAAGCCAGGTTTGGTGACCAAACTTTTGCTCAGACAGACTCAGTCCGTGGAGAGTTTGGCATTGGAGCAGATGGACATCTACATGTGTGGGAAGATGGAAAACACCACTTCCATCTTGTTTGCAGGTCAGCTGGAGGTGAAGGAACCTGGAGGTGAAGGAACTTGTCCCCTCTACAAGTCCCCCCTAGGAAAATGCCACCATTTTTTCAAGCAGCCCAAAAACACTATGTTACCTAATTTGCTAAGCTAGACAGAAATTGCTTTGAAAATTGAATTTCCCATTTGTGAAACCCATGCTGTGAGGACAGGATGCACTTTGGCTTACTAGAAAATTTACACATACGAAGGAGACAGCAGGCGATTGGGAGCCAGCCTTCTGGCTGCCTTGAATGCATGACATGAGCTGCAGGTGGATATTCCACACAGACAAAATGCAGACACCCTCTTCCCCACTCCAACCCTGCCACTTCTTAGTGCCTCACAATGCAGTGCGTTATACAGGTCGTAAAAAGAGCTGATCAAATGCTATTTGTTCTATGTATTGTTCAATCATCATTATGATTTTCTGTATTAAGAATAATTGGCATAACTTTATGGAGAAAGTGGAGCTACTGACCTAATCCGGAATAATTTACACACAACAAAGAACTGAGACCTTCGTGCCTGGCCACCATCAAATATTTACAGAGTTGTTTGGCCCCTCCCTCTATTTAAATGTGTCTGAGGATTCTGTAAATCCCTTCCAGCTCCTTTTTTTACAGTCTGTTTTTAATAAGGATGGAAATTAAGGCTATAATTGTCTTCACTAGATCTTAGTTAGATGCATGTTTTAAGAAAAGTCCTTTAAAAAGTATTGCTCATGGTTTTACATATTTATCTTGATTCTATTTCTTTCTCTGGGTTTCATTTATTCTCCCAGGCTTGTGTTACACCATCTTGTTAGAACAATTGCAAGGATTTGTTTGGATACTTATCCTTCTATACAACTTTCTTCCTTTTTTGGGTGGGTCCCCTAGCTAAAGGGGCATAGATAGGTCTGTCGTTAAAAACCTATCTAACAAAAGCTGCAGGATGAACACTGATATTCTCAATATCCTCTGTGTCGATTTCAAATGCAGTTGTAAAGAGCAGATCCCCACTTGTGGAAAGCAAGCACACAGCTGATTTCCTCTGAAGTTTCAGGCCCACCAGACCATGTAAATTGAACATCAACAATTCTCTTCTGGATAATGTTACTATCTGTTTATATCTCTCTCTGTCGTTCTCTGCACCTTTACATGATGTGAACAAAGATTATCATTGATTCCTACTTACAGCACGATCTTTTCCTTGGTTTTCCTCTTTTATGCTCCTTCAGCGACTTTGGAGAACTTAGGACATCTGGGATCAAAATTTCATGCTCTGCAGAGAGGAAGAGTAGCTAAAAATGAGGGACACATTAACTTGCAGCTGCCTTCATTTTTAAAGAAGCCAAGTTCATTGGCTTACCATCCTGAACGAGCACTTGGGATTGGAGGAATATATTTTACTGGAGCTGTGTAGAGAAGGATTGTTCAGCTCTTGTATAAAAGGACTTTAAAAGGCGTTCAATGCCCTCATAGCTAATAGAAGGAGCTGGCCCTTGTTTATAAAATAAAAAGCCTAGGAGTCCAAAATATTAAAAAAAAAACATTTTAAACAATTCTCAGTTAGGATATAAAATCAAACCAAGCAAGTTTACCTACACTGGCCAACCTTATATTATGGAAAAGCAAGAAAAAATACATAGAAAATATGAAGTGCAAGCATTAAATCTCAGGATTCCTGGTGCTTCTTTCTTTGTCCTTGTTAATATGTATGTATTTATTTTTCAAAACCCAGTAGAAACTCAAGAAAAACATATCTTTTATTAAAAACTCATTTGCTGTATTCAGTTAAGTTGTGGGAAAAACAGCAAACCTAGGACTATCCCTGGTACTTTAAACAATAAACCCCAAAATTCTCCAGTCCCCTGTGTCCGGGGGGGATTGTCTATCAACACACAGAATCCACTTAAAACTTTTTTGATGATCTGAGGACCTTTTCTGTGTTTCAAAATTTATGTCTTTCTGCAGGTCACCAAGTGTTATTTGCTTATGGGTAGATAAAAGAAGCATCAGAATACATATTATTCTTAATAAATATTAAGGATAGAGACATAAAAATGTTCCTGAAACTGTCAACTGAATGGCATCTACATGCCATTTTACCTTATTTGTTTTTTCCTTTAAATTTAAAATAGAATTTGAAGCGTTTTAAAACTAGTAAGTGGAAATGGCATTAAAATCACACTATTTGATACCAGTTTCTTTTTAATTTGAATTATTGAAACAAGAATTTAACCTCTTTTGTCTGTTTCACAGGGATAGTAATTTATACCTGCCTCACAGGCCTGTAGCATCAGAAAAGCTCGATGAAGGAGTGGATATGCAAACTGGTTTTTTAATTAAAGACTCATAGATCAAAGAGAGCTTCTTGGATTGCTTAGGCTTTACTGAGATACACCAGGAAAAACAGGTTTCATATTTCTGCTTGTTTACAGCAACACCATAACAGTGATGTTTAATCAGGAAGGAGGTCTGGTGACTAATAAAGATGAAGAAATGGTCAGAGAATGGAAATGGCCTTGGGATGGCAAGCTTGCCCAGCCAGTTATAGCACAGGTAATATTTATTGCTTTACTTTTCTTACTGTTATTCTTACCTCTTTTTTTTAGTTTCACATCTTTTGGTCTCTCTAAGGTGTCTTAATTGCAAGGAACATGATGCTTACATTTTTTCTTCTTTAACACATTCTTTACAAAGGATGGCTCTCCCAACAGCAGGTATCTCTGCATCCGTTTTACTCATGTAGCATCTTAGCGAGAAGAAGGAAAAGCAAATTGCCTGGAACTGGTATAACTCAGGATTTCAGTAAACCAGAGGCCCATCCTCCCTGCTGGAAGCATCTTGGAAGCATCTTTCCTGAGCTTGGGAATATG
Organism: Oceanodroma leucorhoa; assembly: GCA_030449065.1. Taxonomy (NCBI): domain Eukaryota; kingdom Metazoa; phylum Chordata; class Aves; order Procellariiformes; genus Oceanodroma; species Oceanodroma leucorhoa. The sequence continues at coordinate 2,661,230 of JASVER010000091.1, forward strand.
AACAAGCCATTCCTCATTTTTCTTAAGGGCATGTTCAGTAGCAGGCAGTCGTTTGCTTTACTTCAGGCCTGATCCAATTTCCACTGAAGTCCTTGAAAAGTCTCCCATTGCTTTGTAGTTAGCAGAGCTGGACCTAGCATGCTGCACAAATACCGGAAACAAAGGTAAAACTTTTGTGACCCAGGTCCATAAGTGTGCCTTCAGGCACGGAGTTTGTAAACACACCCAATATTTACAGGGGTTGGACCAGGTGATTTTTTTATCCCTTGCTACCTAATACAGAGCTGCTGGCATCATTCTTATACAAGGCATACATAAGGCCCTGACAGAATGACAGGTAGCCAAACCCATACCAGGTTTTCTTTACTTGGCTTATACTACCAGGCTGGCAGCTGACGTGAAGGAATAACTTCAGTCAAATGACAATAAAATTCTTAGAGCTGCCATGACTGTTTCATATAGGCAGATATTCTTATTTGGACTTGGATTTTTTTCTATAAACTGACTTCTGTTTATTCTGTAAAATCTGCAAGAGTTTGAGACTTCCAAAATATCATGCAGTTTTGGTTTTTACAAAGTCTGTAAAAATTAAAGCAGATAATTATTGAAACAGTTTGGTTTATCAAATACAGATTATAGAATRTTACAGATTATAGAATGTAAATTATTTTTACGTTCTTCAAGAGCCATATGAAAATGGAAATGAGTTTAGTAAAGCTGTTAGTTTTTGCAACGTAATACTTGAATGGGTAGGAGTGTCAGAGGCTGGAAAAGGCTGGTGCAAACTGGCTTTTGTATTGAATGGAATTGGTTCCAAGTCCCCTGCTTGGTGTCACCAGGGCATTCTTCATGGTCTGTATGCACAGACAATGCTAAAGGCTCTAGTGACTATGATTTTAAGGAAGTACTTTGTACGTGTCAAAATGCTAATTTACTGGGTACTAAACATTGTCCAAATCCTGCCCACTCTCACCAACAACAGTAGTGAAAGGGCAAGCAAGGACTAGAGCTTCCCGAGTCTGTCCATGTCTGACTCCACAGCCTCTGCCTCAGAAGCATACATGCTTTCCTGAGCAGTTTGAGAGGTAGGAGAGTTTCTCAGGTCTTCCTGCTATGGAGCATCACCTTCCAAAACATGCACAGCCTCAGTACACTTGCTTTTGGGCAAGAGTCATCCAGACAAAGGGCTGGGAGCTGTCTCTGTCCACAGTTCTTACGCTACAAGCTAACTTTGCAGGATTCAAATGAGAGTGACAGCGCTAAAACTTGTTTGTAGACTTAAGCCTATAGTAACTGATCATTCCCTCACCTATGACCAACTGTCTTGGAGACTTCACTCTGCGTCTTCCATCCAAACATAAATATGAAAACTTGGTGGAGTTATTAAATCTCCTTTTTTGCTCTTTCAGGTTAATGAATACATCACAGTGAGGATTGCAGGGCGCTTTGCAATTAGCTTGGTCTACAAGTGGCAACATGAAAGTGTGTGCTTGTCTTTGTCACCGCTGCAGGGTGTGGCTGTTCCACAGTTAGAAGAATTGGTATGTTGTAATTGCTACAGTATTGCATTTTATGAAGGCCCTTTAAAAATATTATTTGCTCTGCAAACTCTAGAATTGATGAGCTTTCCCATAAAATACACTTCCCAAGTTTATTTCCTTTTAAGTGTGCTAAGTGCAATGCCACAGAGTGATCAAGTAAGAGCTTCTAGAGATTAAATATGAACTCAAGTGGATTTATGCCAACGTCCACCTACTATAGGTCTGGCCCAAAGGGACAGTTATTTCTATGTACTTAGGTTCCTATTTCTGCCTTTTTTTTTCTGGCTGATTTCTTTAATTATTTAATGTATTCCCTGTTCACAACTTTTGGTGATTAAGTCCCTACCACCCTACATCCAGTGTTTATAGGTGCAGCTAGAACACAGATGAATCTTCATTTTTTGCTTAGAAAGGATGGTTAAATATTACCTGTAATTCATCTAGAATTCTCTGGTCTACCAGGTAGAGTACTAAGTGCATTGACAGCCCGTTCTGAGGTAGGTATAATTTATTGTGCTGCAGGTGGGGGGTACTGAATGAAGCCCCAAGAAATCCTGATCCAAATCTTTCTGGTCTTCACTTCTGTGCAGTGAGCTGGCTGTCCAGCTGGATTAATCATCCAGCCAACCCCTACATTTTAATGGCAAATGCTGTCTTACAGTTGGGTTGAAATACACTGTTCGTAAAACAGATTTTTTAGGTGATTTGGGAGTCAGGAAAAAGATAAAAACCTGTTACAAAACAGTTGTTGGAAAAGCAGAAGAAATCTATGATCCAAGTAAAACAAAAACAAAATTCTGTTTGTTCAGAGTTTATTTCCTTCTTCCTGTTATATATGAAAGCATTTAGCCTCGAAAATGTAAAAGCACACATTGCAGGTCTATAAGAGGCATGTATACATGTCTTATTGATTTTAAGAGAAATTTAGATTAACTAACTCCTGAACTTCTGAGAAATTAAATTTGTTGGAGTTACTAAATGGCATTTTGTAAGAGTTTCACAATGTGTAGCTCATAGGCTTAGATGTTAGAATGCAATCTGTGAAACTACTACAACTAACATCACCATCATCAGCAAAAAAAMCCCAACTTCTCACTCACACACTTTCTGCTTATGTGGGCAAGGAAACATTCTAAATGAGGAAGGTAAAAGTAGTAAATTAACATATTCAAAATCTAACCTATTTTTTATTTGTTTGGAAACAAAAATTCAATCTACGTTTCATAAGCTGGACCTTAGTTTTTTTAAACAGTGTGGCAGTTCTTTGATTAAAGAAGATTGAGAAGCTCTTAATACCTCCTTAATAAACTGTAATCCCTCTGTAACACTGGGATGAGAAACAATACCTTATTCCTTCTAATTCTGGAAATGGCTGGGCCATAACAATAATAGAGCTACTCCTGAGTCCCTGTAAGACTGCCATCTGAAATGCCACYAGAACAAGGCTTCCTGCATGGAATAATGGAGAATTTGAGCCTCTCTCAAAGTAGAACTAGGGAAGATGAAGCACCATGAGGAATTCACTGAATATCTTTCCCTGGTGGAATTGGAAGGATCACTGCTCTGAGGGACTACAAGGAAATAGCGAGAATTGGTATAGCAGGAATAAGTCTTTTGGTTCATTCAGACCCTTGAGTAGGTGTTTAGAATTTATACAATTCTCAGTTCAGACCTACTTCTTTACACACAAAACCTTCCACTGAGGTGGAGAATTTGGCTTTAAGAGGATTTGATTTTAAATAGCTGACATAGCAAATTCCACCTGGAAAAAATATAGCTAAGGTCTGATTCAGAGAGAACTTGTGTCTTCACTTACTCCAGTGGCACGAGGGTGTGTCAGTGAAAACGTATGAAGAGGGTATAACCAGAAGCTTTTATTGAGTCATTTTAGTTTGATTATGTCTCTACTCTCTAAGACTCCACATTGACTTATTTAGAGATACTCCAGTAACACACACCAGATGTATATGGTACTCTGCAATCTTATTGTCCTCCCTCTTCCAAGCAGATTTATGTCATTTTAAATGCTACTGGCCCAAAAGAACCAATTATTTTGAAAAGTCAGACTTTTTTGAAAATGGGTATGAGAAGGTGGCATTTGCTTACATCAGAATATCAGCTGTAGTTAGTGGCATTTTAAATTCTTGTACTTGTTATTTCATTATAGATTAACTGACAACACCAAAAATGGTCTAAACTTCGAGGTAAATCAGCATTTGTCTTTGTACTTTGCCCTTTGTTTCTTATTAACGAAAATGATCTTTCCTCTGAATTTTAAACAGTGCTTCTTACTTATAGTCAGCAAGAATCTCCCTCTCAATTAATCTTTTTCTCTTCCAAAAATAAAATAATCTCCTTTTATAGCAATTAAAATAGCTCTAATTATTTTTCAATTGTCAGCAATCCAAATAATTAAAGTCACTGCACAGTAAAACCTCATAAAACAACAAATATTTAAATGCCACACAATGAAAACTGTGGATCATCATAGCAGAAGTGATGAATACTCTCTTTAAAGCCAGTTAAGCATACTGGGTATTTGTCTTCAAGTAGTACATTCTAAGACTAATACCATTCTTTTTGGAGTCCCATTAGCGTCTGCTTTCACATCAGTCTATGCTCTCTATGAAGGTTCTTCACCCCAAGAACTCTCCTGCACTAGACATGGTCATCATTGCGAGGAGTTGGACAGTAGACAACATAATCCATATCCCACTGCTGGCTACACATTTAGAAACCAGTTCATCCTTCCAACTCTTTCTGCCCTAAGTAAGCATAGCATAATCAGAGATCATTAAAACCAGACATATTGCCACCACCTGTCACTTAGTAGTTCCCTTGCATCTATATTTTCCACCAGCAGAAAGTTCTTTTCTTCAAAGCTGAGATAATTTGGACAAACTATTGGAAATTTAGAGGAGATTAGAGTTCAACCTGAGGAAATTCTTCTGATTCTTGTCTCTCTAGCCCTCAAATATGTTTAGCCGCAGAGACTTTGTATTTGTTTCTCTGAAAGGGCTAGGTAAGATCTAATTCACAGGGGCAAATCAGAAAGAAGAGTATTTTCAGGTAGATTTAAATTAGTAGTCACACTGTGGCATGGTAGAATCTGTAACATTTTTAGACAATGTTGCCATGCAAACTAAGATTTTGTTAAAAAGAAATAAAAAATAATTACATTAACCCTCAGCAAGTAAGCTGACAAATTGCAAGGAAAGAAGCAGGTATTAGGTTGATTTTGATTTATGCAAGAAATTAACAAGACCAAAAACTGCATAGAATGAAAAATACGCTTCAATCTTAACTAGAGAGAATCCTACAGCTCTGGAGAAGAGTGGGTTATCTGGTATCTACTCCAATTTAAAGAATTAGGGAAACAAAAATAAAACCACAGTAGTCCTGCCATAGCTACCTTCTAGCTGAAAAAAAAAGAATCTCAAGGGGCACAATATTAAAAATGTTTATTTTTAATTTAAGAGTGTTTTATGTAAGGTATGAAGTAGAGATTCTGTATGGAATTAATCTTATATTAATTTGAGGTTACACGTGTACTTTTCAGAGTGGCCTTAGTTGTTAATTTTCATTTTCCATAGTTATTAAGGGCTCTTTCAAACATATCCTGATGTATGACTTATTGTTTGTAAAACGTTATTACATGTATCATGCCATTACTATGTATGTTCAGAACAAATTAAAGGTAGAGCATTTGTTTGGAATGCAAAGATTTAAATGGTTCTAGATTCAATGAAAAATCTAGCAGTTATAACTGCTTCATGCTTTTTTCTTGCATAGCGGAAAGTGCTGTCTTCTTTGGTTGCTGGAATTTTTATGAGCCCAGCCAAGCAGACAAATACTAACAGTATCTGCTCTGCTTTTCAGCATTTATAGTCTCCTTTGTCCAGGCTAGAAGAGGGCAGGATTCACTATTGCAACTATTCTCCAGTGATGGTTGAGTTGGCTAAAAAAGTTTCTTTTAAAATTACACCTCGTTCTATCAATAACTTGTACTCAGAAGGTGTTTGTATCTCTGAGGCATTTAATGGTGCTATGCCAGTGTCAGCACCATTAAACATCAGATGGAATCATTAAGTTCTTTAATTTGTTTTTCCATTGTTATTTTTTAAAGCCAAAGTTGACAGAGCTGTTGATGAAAAATGAAGTTCCAGAGGCAACTGTAAGCCACATAAATGACATCAGTGCAGCCAGAGAACTGAGGAATTTGCAGAGGAAGATTGGGAGCATTGTGGATGACTGGCTGCAGTATTATCGCAAAGCCCTAGGTCAGGAACGGTCAGAAAATAGCTGGGGACATGGTTTTATGAGCTTGTTTCTATATCAGCAGGTACCAGAGTAGACTAAATAGTGCTCTGAAAGTCAGCCCCAGACTGACCACCAGACACTGGTGGCTTGAACACTGAACTAGAAAGGAGGCCAATGGGTGATCTGTTACTGAAATTGATGAGCAGGTACTTGGGATACGTGGTTCCTCTGAAGTCAGCAGATATTTCTATCCTGAGTGTTTCCATACAGCATGGCATTAAAATTGCCAGGCAAGTGCTGAAGAAGCCCACTCCACAACTGACAGCGGTAGAGCTACGTCAGAGTGCCATGGCATTCAGACTGATCAGTCCTACAGGGGTTGGGCCATTTAACGCAGACATAGCAGCATGTTAACACTGACTGTTCCCAGGGCCAGGCTAACACCTCTGCATGGTACTGCACCGAGCCAAGCACATTGAGGTGGTCAGGGATCGCTGCAGTGAGGTACACTGCACAGTACAGACATACCCTGTGAGGATCCTTGAGATATATTTGGGCTGAACAGACAGTGGATTCCAGTCCTGTACCGAGGAAACTACTGGGGACAACGGGACAGGTAATGACTGATTCCCTACTTTGCTGGTAGTGCAGCTTTTGTTAGAATGAGACTGTGGAGATGGAGGAAGAAAGGTTTGGAAAAGAGGAGGAAAAAAAAGTGTGTAGTAACCACTAATGTTTTTTTGAAGACTGTTGCTCTCTATGCATTATCTATAACATTTAAATGAACTATCTGATAACATAATCCACTGTGAGTTCATATAACTCCTGACAGTATGAAAGCCAGGCCTGGGCAGAAGGCTAATATAAACTTGATTTCAGCCTTGAATAGAATGAAATTGATTTAGAGAGCTCATGCTGGTGCATTACATGCCATGGGTATCATTCTGTGAGTCCTTGATACATAAAAACCTCCTTAATGATACACACAAAAGCAGTAAGAACATGCTCTGGTTTACTGAACATGGTTTAGTAAAATTGACACTGCCTGAATTCTGTATCTTTACTGATTAAATTAGCAAAATATACATTCCATATAGTGGAGTCCTCTTATGGAGAAGACAGCTTGAGCATCAACATGTTTCTTTGGCAGGATTAATTTTCCCTCTTCTACCTTGTCAACATCATTGTCAACACTGACAATTTTTTCTTCTGGATTGTAATCTAGCCACCAAAAAAACCAACCTGCCAACCTGCCAATTAGTTACACCTAATCCAACAGTAGAAAACTGGTTCTGGGCAGGAAGAGGGAGGTATAAAAGGGTAAGGATCAGATTTAAGTTCTACCACCTGAGTTAAGACTTTGGCCTTAGCAGGTCAAGGGAGGTGATCCTTCTCCCCTACTTAGCACTAGTGAGGCCATACCTGGAGTACTGTGTCCAGTTCTGGGCTCCCCGGTACAAGAGGCATAGTATACTGGAGACAGTCCAGTGAAGGGCCATGAAGATGATTAAGGGGCTGGAGCATCTCTCCTATGAGGAAAGGCTGAGAGAGATGGGACGGTTCAGCCTGGGGAAGAGAAGACTCAGGGGGATCTCCTCAATGTATGTAAATACCCAAAGGGAGAGTGCAAAGAGGACAGAGCCAGGCTCTTCTCAGTGGTGCCCAGTGACAGGACCAGAGGCAATGGGCACACACTGGAAAACTGGAGGTTCCATTTGAACATCAGGAAACACTTTTTCACTGTGAGGGTGATCAAGCACTGGCACAGATTGCCCAGAGAGGTTGTGGAGTCCATCCTTGGAGGTATTCAAAAGCCATCTGGACATGGTCTTGGGCAACCGGCTCTAGATGGCCCTGCTTGAGCAGGGGGTTTGGAGGTCCAGAGGTCCCTTCCAACCTCAACCATTCTGTGATTCTGAAATTCTGTGAGAAACTCTAATTATTACTTTTCCAGTTTGGATCACACAGCATGAGTTACATTTATAAGTGCAAAACCACTATTATTTACCAAATCAGGGCCTACTTTGTCACTGATTTCAGCAATGGTGGTGTATTTCAGGAATTGACCGCATACGCCTTCAGAAAATGTCTGACCTTCCTCTGCGACTCTTAAGGAAGGGCATAATTCAGTCTGCAGTTGCTCCCCCAGTTACCTCGGGTTTGCAGAGATCACAAGGGAAGAGGAAAGAGAACAGCCAAGCTCCAAAGTCAGAAACTCCTCTCCTAGATCAAATGCAGTCAGCTCCTCCTTACAGCATGCAGCAGGAACCATACTCTTATCCTCTCAGGTAAATGAGGGGGACAAGGGGAGGAGATGAAAGAACTACTTTTCCCTTAAGTCACAAGTCACTAAATGATGATTTTATGATCACTTACTTATGCCACACAGTAAGAATTTACATCCTTTTTCCATGAGATGTTATTATCAGTACCTCAGAACCTTCATATATCCCTGTATGATACTGTAAAAGCAGCAACAACGATGAAGCAACAGTTGAGAAGGTTTGGTGAAATGCCTATATCAGATCTTTAAATACTATTTCAGCAAATAAGATTAACTTTTTTTATTATTATCTGTCACATTTGTGATAGTAGCATCCAAAAAACTCTGGGAACAATGTCGCCTTATACCAGCATTTATGAAGATGCAAAGTGTCATGCACTTGACTGATGCTCTGCTCTTCCAAGTGCCACCATCTGCCAATTATATAGAAAATGTGAGCTTCAGACTTGCTAAGAGGTTTTTTTAGAGTCGTAGTCATGCTACTTTGTTTGACTTCTTAACAATAAGTAAGGGAAGTCAGAGGAATGGAGGGAATATTGTTTTCAGCATCTTTCCCAAGTCCTTGCCTTTTCAGGTACAAAACAGTCCATTTTTTATTTCAAATTATCTGCTAGTCTCAGACAAATGTCTTTTTATTCAATCCATTAAAGCAAAGAGGTTTGCAATATCCTTAGCAATTATCTGAAACCTGACTTCACCTGTCCATGGCACATCTTGCTAATGCAAGATGCTTGTCTGTTTTTTTGCCATTGAACTTTCACTCAGTTGCTGTTATTTTCTCTTACAGCGCTTGTGTTTCACTAAATAGCAGTACCAAATCAGAGAAGCTGCATACGACTCGGTTCAATTTAAATAAAAGAAGGAATGTGCTGAATGTCATTAATTCACGGTAAGGAAATCTAAGCTAAGATTGGACAATGATGGCTCCAGTGTAAACATTGATGGCAGTAGTTTACTAGCAGTCCATTTCTGGATATGGTTAAGTAGTTCATCTATGCCTCCATGCTGTTAGACCATTGCATAGGATGCATTGCATGTGGATCAAAAGCAGTAGTAACTTTTCAAACCTAAGTAATCCACAACTGTCATTCATGCTGTGCCTGCAGTTTCTCATAACAGGAAAGCAAGGTGACATGATTTCTCACTGTATTTTTGGTGGCTCAAGGTTCCCTTGTGTCTTTGAGGCAAGTTAGCTATTATTGATTCCTTTCCTACAGGTGAATAGCAACAGTGCTCTTTTACAAACTCAACAATGTCTAAAAATGAGCAAAATTAAAGGAACAAACTACTTTTAATTTCATATGACTAGTCTGTAGCTCAACTAATAAAGTAAAAATACCATAAACCTCAAGTATTTTATTATAGCATGCTGAAATTTTAATCTTTACAGACATGTGAAGATGAAACCCAAGATTTTGCACATTCTCCTGCTGTCTGTGAGATCACTTACGGTCTCTTTTCCCTGATCCATTTATTTTAGACTTATTTCCTTTTTCCTTCTGCTCCCACCAGCACAATATACCCCCAGCAAACATCTAATTCAGGCCGGTGCTCCTCATAGCTCTCTCTGTTTTAATGCTTTTCTCTTGGCACAGCCATTTAGGGATTGATCCAACATCCCCAAATACAGCAACAATCTTTCCATTAGCTTCAGAAGGCCACAGGGGAGGCCTGTGGCCTTTAGAGTCTCTTTTTTTTTTTTCTGGTCCAAACCTTTCATAGGATTTGCTCTCACTATGAGCAAGTTGTGTCCAAAAGATACCATCACCTAGAGCTCTGTGGCAGGTTCTTATTGACGACATGATGTCATCACTAGAGGTGTGAAGATAAGGCTCTGGAACTTGGCACTTCTGCCACCTGCTTTACATGATCAAACAACCTACAGAATCCCCCCCAAAATGTCAAAGGAATTCTCAAACAAATTAGTCTTCACCACACTTGTGAAAGACAAATAATACCAACACACATAGCACGTACACATGAATATAAAATGAGTATACTACAATCAGCTGTCAGAGATAAGAGGTGCCTATGAGTCCTTCAAATAATTAGGGAGTAGCTTTTGAAATTTGCTCTTGGCTGCTACCAAAGCCTGCCTGGCTAGCTCATCTGGTTAAAGCGCATCCCTCTTTCTCCTGTCGGCGTGGTTTCAGAGGCTATGTTTTGGCAGAGCCAGGAGCTCCACAGCACTCATGGTTGCATCAGACCTTAAGAAATACCTGAAACATTGAGATGACTGCGTGCCTTAGATAACAGAGGATGGCTGGGCCTAGGCCTGTCATTTATAGAGATGATTTTAAATGATTCTTCAATCTGTACTTGATTTATTTGACAATCTAACTTGCTAACACTTTCCCCTATATTTTCTCTTCCTTGTGACAGGGACAAGCTGTGGGTCACATGCCAGGCTGCTTGTCCTGCTGTGCTTCGAAGAATTATGATGGGGGAGGAAGGGAAGACATGCAGGTGTAGTGATAAACGGATTCCCTATGTGTCAGACCTGGAGTATGATCGCCTCATTAACAATCAGGTGTCCTTTAAGGAGCAGATTATAGTRGTCTGTGTCTCATCTTCACAAACAAACAAGGATCCTAGTGAAGACAAGATAGAGCAGCTGTATGAAAGAAAGAACAAGAACAGAAGTATGCCTTGTGCTCAGGTGGGTTTTATCAGACAGTATACAGTTTTCCCAACACACGGATGAAAACTTTAAAGAATCTTTTTGGAATAATTTTCTGTTTATCTGGTTGCTAAAATATCTGAAAAGATCTCTCACCAGAAATGTCTAACTGGCACCAACTCCAAATATGTGTTCTACAGGAAATCTAATATTAAAAAAACACTTCCAAAGTAGGAAAAAAGTCTAGAAATGCTAGGGTTTCCTACAGAAAAGGGCATTTCAAAACAAATTGTTTCTGAAAACTAATGATTACTTGAATCCATATCTTTGAAGATGGAGTAAATCTCTAATCCCAACTTAGAGGAATTCTTCACATCATTCTTTTTTCTGGAACAGCTGAGGGAATAACCCTGAATAATCCTTTGATGTAGAGCAAGGACCTCAAACCTTGATTAAAAATCCCTAGAACTGAGTCTTGGTGGGCTTTCTAGCTCTGCGGCACAGTACCAGGAAACTCTGAGGCAGTGTGTGTGTGTGTGTGTGGCTGCTGTGGCATTGCAGGCCCCAAGGATTAGTAACCACAACAATCTATTGCATCAGTTGAGCAGAAATCTGTGATTTGGTAGCAGTGTGACAAAATATCTTTTTTTGTTGAAATATTTTGGCTTCCAGAAATCAGCACTTTCTAGTAAAGATGCATGAAAAAAAATTCCACACAGAAGCATGCTGCTGGAAAATTTCAAACCAGCTCATTTTCCTTACAGTATAAACTTACTGAGTAGTAATTTAATACAAGACTCTGTCCTCACATTCACATAGCCAAGCATTAAGGAAATACACAGCACAAAGTATCTTTGTGTAAGTCTGTATTTAGAAGGACTGGAAATACGAGCAACTTAAAGTTTGGAAGGGCAAAAAAGCAAAAGATAGGTGATACGATAAACGCTAAAAAAACAAGGAAAGTTTTCTGTTTCAATGTCCTCCAGACATTGTCTATTCTTATAATTACCTGAAAATTTCTCAATAAAGCTAACAGTGGAAGTGGCAGTAGACACTCAACAGGCATTTTTATCATCTTGACATAGTGGGCACAACAGTAAACATCAGTGACTGCTGTGTTCAAAATCTTTTGCTTTTTACTAAACATTAGTGGAGCTGCACTGAAATTAAAATGTTAAGAGGATTGGAGTCTGCATAGATGCAGCTTCGGTACCAATTAAGTCATTAAAATGACTTCTTTCACTATGTCTTATTTATCCATTCCTTGAGAAACTGGTCACACAGCAACTATCATTTCTGATTTGCATTTGAAAAAGTTAGCGTAGAAGGGGTCAAATTCTGGCCCCCATGAAGTCTTTGGGAAAACTCCCATGCATTTCAGTACCAGCAGGATTTTTAGTCCAAGAAGCAGAGGCAAATATGAATTAAATATCTACATTTTATATAAAGAGAAGAGCAAGAAAGTAAGGGTGTTTTCAGACTTAAATTTTCATACTATTCTTTCCTCCTGGAAGCCTGACCCGAAAAACTGTTTGGGAAATCAGTGGAAAAAGGCTTGTCTATTGTCTCCTTGTCTCACGGTGTGGTCCTTCATTTGGCCCCTGTCCACTAATGGCAGGAGCACAGACTTTTGGAAGCCAGGATTCCAGAGGATTATGACAAATCCATAAGGAGGYTGCACAATGACTAGCTACCACCCCTGTTCTCACAATTATGAAGTCTAGTTTTATAAATCACAGGAGCTGTTTCTTTTAAGAAGAGAGAAATACACCCACAAAGAGAAATTGAGAAATTTAGAAGCCTCTGTCATCAAACTTACAGTGTAAAGAACCATTGCTACCTGGTCTGAAAGGGAAAGATAATTCAGTTGAGTTCATAAGGACTTGTTTAAAAAGAATGTTACTAGCTTAATTGGTCAGGTAAAATTTACCACCTACTTAATTATATAATTGTACTTCCCTTGTTGCTTCAGGGTTGTCTGGATTCCTTTCGCCTCCTCAAATATGACGTCACTTCTGCAGATGCATTTACAGATCATAAGGGTTCCTTATTGGAAAAGAGACATCATGTAGCTCCTGGTGTGGTTTTGGTATGTTAAAACCATTACAGCCAATGATTTAACTTTTAATGCTATTACTGTCATCTGGTTACAAATGAGTGACTTTGGGATTGCCATGTCATGAGTATTTGGGCCATTGGGAGAGCAGAATGCTAATGTTCTTTCTTCAGGAGTACCGACTGTTGTCCCAGCAGCCCCAACTCTTCTTTATCTATTAGCAGTTGAGGATTTACAATGCATCASGTTATTCTCATTCCACCTGCAAAGGGCAAGAAGCACACGCTAGTTGCCACAGCATTCGAAAAGGAACATGATTTCTTCCTTTGGACTTTGTAGGTTAGATCTAGCCATCTATATGCACTTAACCCCATTTCTGCTTCATCTGTGGCAAAAAATCTTGAAGCCTATCACACAGCGGCGTGTTTTAGTCTTCAAAAAAAGAAAAAAACCTTTCATTTTCCAACATTCTGAGAAGTACTCTCTGCAAATCAGGAAAAAGTCTAAGACGAAACATGCACTGAAGTTAGTTTTAAGTACTTGTACAGTTTTCATATGTGGTCTGGAAACAGAATTTTTTGTAAGAGATTAATTCGTAGGTGATTTATTCTATTGAAGTTTTGCATGCAAAGCATACATTGCATGTTTTGAAATACATTATTGTTGTAATACTGTGAAGATAGGATTCTCCAGGCCTTGTCTACCTCTGTTGACAAGCTGTTCACCTCCGTCACAAGCAGTTATTAGGCTAAGAAAATGCAATCTTGATTTGCATCACACAGAACTGCATGATAATTGCATTTTAATAATCCTCACATCTTTCCGTAAACACCAGCACAAACTCTGTTTTGCTTGGTTACTTTAGTTACTTTCTCCCAGTAGGAGAGAGCGCCCAGTAATTATTGTTTCATTATTTGTCTACTTCCTAATAACGGTGAGGAACAAGTACTGCTTCCTGTGTTTGCTCTGTACGTTTTTAGTAGTGGCCATGGCATTAGAACAAATATCATCTCAACTACTGTAAAATTAAGGCTATTCCTTGTCAGGAACGAGATATTCCTGCAGAAAGAAAAACTTCTCTACGTGACACCTATCTGTGACCAACTTCTCTGTCCACTGGGTGACACCAGCAGCCTATCCAACATTGCTTAGCTGTGTATAGTACCACAGAACACATGCCTGAAGAAGATTAAATTCTTAACCACACAGCTTCTTTTTTCCTGGTAATATTATTAACATTTCTTTCCTCTCTAGTGGCAAAGTGATATAAATAAATAAGAAAAACAAAATTTCTTCCAAACCTACTACATGTAGTCTAAAAAGCTGAAGCAGACAAAGAGGGGAAATACTCTGTAAAATACACAATGAATTGAGGGCCTGTTGTAGAAAAAGATGAAGATGATGTGCTTTAGTATGAATGACCCCCAGCTGACGAAAATGATTGTTAACAGCTCTGAGGAGCTCAGGTAACCAATTACAGAGGTGCAGTTTGATTCTGTTCCATGTTACCTTCTTGCATTCCCATATGGAAACTATTTATTATTTTTGAAAGAAAAACCAAGATAACAAGCAATTTTTTGTGGCTGATGAACTGATTAATCCTTACTTATAAACTCATTGGGAAATCAGTGGAAATCAGCGCATAAACTACTTTTTTTTTTTTAAATCATTTAAAGACATTCTATGGTATATGTACAGCATTTTGATTTGTTCTGGTCTTGTGGTTTTTTTACTTTACCTGTAATTCACTGCTACAAAGATTAGCCACCAGTACAAGCTCAGTTTCAGTCAGTAGGTAGATGCAGACAGATAGACGTAAAAGATGCATAAGGAGTAAGACCTGAAACCTAATTAGCCTGTCAGCATGGTCTTAATTACTGTTTTTAAAAAATGAACGGTAAAGGCAAGGTGGCTAGTTCTTTTGCTTGAACAAGAAACTAACCATTGTTTAAGGAAGAATGGAGTTTGTTTCTAGAAAGAATGTGTTAATAGTCCTTTCTATCAATACTCCTAATGTCTCTCAGCTGACAAATAGTCAGTCCAAACAAACCAAAAGTCCCAAAGGTATGAGCCTATTTCACCTGGTTACAACCCCTACGACCTTTCAAATGATACAGTGAACATCCGATACAGATGGATGGAGCCGCCTTTGCTGTTTCCAGGGAGGGATTCAACCCATCCTCAAGCAATTCACGGACTCATCCAGCTGTTACCATGCCCAGCCAGAGCAGTCTAATCTACCAGCAGGAGCAGTAGCAATTCAGAACAGTTTCATGGGCCTGGCTTTGAAGGACAAGAGTTGACCAAAGCTGTACTGCAGGATACAAGCATTCTCTGTGGACCAGGGGCATTAAGGAAACCTGCCAGAGGTAGCAGCTCCAGCTCTCCTTATGTTATCAACGGAGAGTGGTGACTTGCAAGGACCAAGAGAAAGATAAGCTGCCAAATGCAACTCTACCAGAAGTCACAAATTGGAAAGGGTCACAGCATTTTATATAGTAATTTCCAGAGCAGCTCAAAAGCAAAACAATAAATAATGTTCAGAAGTTCTGGAACCTAAAATAGGCTATGGTTCTTTTCTGTTGGACAACAGCACAACCTCTGCTGAAGAACTGGGACTGCCCTGATTGCAGTTTAGAAGTAATAATCATTAAGAATGAAGTCGCTACATTTAGGGTAGAATGCAACTCTCATTTTTTTGTAGTTCTGAAAAATCAGTCACATGTCAGAGATGACAAAATTCCAGGTCACACCTGATTGTCTGGAATGTGCGAAGCAGATCACAGAGAGCTCCAGAAGGATTGTGCAATGCTCAGTAGTTACCAGTTGGTATATGAAATTCACTGTCAGTAAGTGCAGAGTAATTTACATGGGGGAAAAGAATCATAATTATTTATACAGATGCAAAGATGGACACAATAGCTCTTAACATTGAAGTAGGAGATCTAAGACTCGTTCATTGACATATCCCTGAAAACTTCTGATCTGTGCTCTGCAATGGTCATAATGCGAGCAGCGTCTTAGTTAAAGGGTAAATAAAACATTCTTGAGATTCTGGTACACAGCACGTGACTGTCTTCACCACATCTCAAAAAAGGGTAGAATGTGGCATGGCTGTTCGTATAAGGAAGGACTAAATAGGGTAGCTTACAAAAGACACTAAGATGAGATATGAGAAAGCTTTATAAAGCAAAAATGGTGTGGCAAAGGAATAAGAAATAATTATTCATTGTTTCTTAAAACAGAGGAATGATCAGGCACCAATGAAGAGATAAGCAGCAGATTTAAAACAAAAGGAAGTTCTTTTTCTTACAGCACATCATTAAATTGTGGAGCTCTTTGCCTCAGGATGTTGTGGGGGCCAAAAGCATAAGTGTGTTTGAAATGGAATTAGATACATTCCTGAAGGTTAGCTCCATTGGCAGCTATCAAACGTTATGGCCCAGACAAAGCTTTTGGTTGAGGAAATCCCTGAATTGTTAACTGCTTATGGCTGCTAAGGGTCACAAATAAATGCTCTTCCACTCCTCCCCCAGCTACCAGCCAGTCACAGGGACAGGATACTGGATGGGTTTGATGAGCCTTTGGTATAATTATTTGGCATAATAAATAAAAGTAGGCAGCTGCTTTTACACCAGTATGTCCAAGGTTGTTGATTTAATTTGGGTAAAACTTTAATAAAAAGATTAGGCGGGGAAATGCACAGAGTTGATAAGAAGGTGGTTCTTTGCCTCTGAAATCATCCTCAGCTACATATATCAAACAATTTTGAATATACTTTAATTTGTAAAGCTTCAATAAAGCAAAATTAATGTTCCCAGGAAGGGAAGGTCTCTCTCAAGCTATGTAAAAGTAGGATTAAAAATTTACTTAATTTTACATGCTTTCTGCTTGAGGCAGATAACTAATTTCCTCTGGTCCTTGGGAATTTCCTCAGATGATCAGGAAAAAAACTTCAAAATGAAACACAATTGTCCTCTGTGTCTAATGAATCAAAAGGCTACCCTTAGTATGCTTAGAAGGACAGAGTCCATCCTTAATTTCCTCCTAAAGTAACTGTTGTTCAGCTAAATAAATACAAGTGAGTTTCAGAGAAGGAATTCCTGGCTTCAAAGAAAAAGAATTAAGTTCAAGTTTTAATGAATGTATTAGGCAAGAAGGAAATGTTGTATGATATTAAACATTTGCTTTTAGACAGCTTTCTATATAGCCTTTTAGACGCCGCAAGGAAATGGTTTTACAGAAACATTACAATAACGCAGTTGCTCCCAGGGGCAGTTGCTTCTTTCTGATCATGGCATGCACTTCCTGCCATGTGGACAATCCCTCTCCCCTCCTGCCCCCCATCTAAAGATCTTCAGCCAGGACTTAATTCCTGTGCTTTCAAAATGTTAGGGAGTTGTGTCTTTGAGGCGCAGGAGGCAGAAGGGAACCAAAGTTTTTATTTTTTTTTGCAAGAAGTGGCTTTTCAAAAGCATTGTTTGTGCTAAGTTAAAAAAAACAACCACCAAACACCAAACATTCCTGCTGTTTTCTTTCCCGTAGGATTCTCATTCCTCTTTTTTCCAAAGTAGATGCCTTTTCTGTGTAGTTTACAAATTTRTAATGATACATTATTTGTTAAGACATTACTAGGGTAACAAACATATGAACCTAACAATAACAAAGCATGGTATGCTTACATACATACACACACGCAAACACACACTGCTGTTCCAGTTTAAGAATGAACTTAAGCCAATATACTTGCTTTCATCCATCAGTGCTGTACTACATGGAATCCTGCGAGCTAGCTGAGGGAAACTAGCATCGAATGATTACATTTCTAGATTTATAATTATCTCTGGATGTGACTACCTAGCAGCACAACTCTTAAAAGGTTGCATTTTCCAATTTCTGAAGCATGTCAGACCGACAGTGTGATGCAATGGAGAGGAGAAGGCAACCTGAGGTCAAAACCAGATCCATGGGTCTGGAAATGTGTTCCTGCACTTGAAGAATGCAACATGAGCTGTGAAAGTTACTTACGCTCACTTAGCTTTCACTCGCAGTGTGGCCGTGCAGTCACAGATGGAAAGCAGCAGCTCTAGATTTCAATCCATTAGTCCAGATTCTCTGTTTATCCCAAAGAACAGCAAAGGTAACTGGCCTCTCCAGCAAGCAGCAGTGTGCCTGGTTCGTGCCACTGGTAACCTTCTGCTAAGTGTGAAACACAGACAGAAGTCCCCCAAATGCGTGAGGAAGCTAGAATAGGAAAAGTGAAACAAAGGAGGAAAGGGACAAAGGTTGCCCTCAATAACACCTGCTGCATTTGCCAGTAGTGGTGAAATTCATACACACCTATAAACAGACGTCTGTAGAGAAATCAGCCATCCAAGCATAGCTGCAAGGCCAAGGTGAAGAGCAGAAGAATCCGTGTTTTTTTCCCCCCAAGATGTGAATATGCACAAGATTTTCAGAAAAGGTCCAGTGAAACCACAGCCTGACCTTAACCTATCCCAAACCTCCCCACCCCCAGCCAGCATTCTAGCATGCAGGTTTGAGATGGGAAATGTAACAAAGATTTCATTAAATCCACTAGTGACCTTTTTTTTTTGCCATTCCCAGATGACTACAGGTTGAAAATATTGAGACAGCATAGCGATAAGGGGCAGTACACATTTATAACCAAGTTGCACAAGTCAAGCTAAACTCAGTATAAGAAACTTCACAGATGAGGTTTTCATGATTCTTCTCCCTTGAAAAACAGAGTACTGCCCTGAAAAAGGTGAGGGACAACCACACCAATTTCATTCCAGCTGATCTAAAGATCCGAAACATTTTAAAGGAAGGCTGGGTTCTATAATTGTGTTTGCCTTGCAGTGGACTAAAGCCTTGCAAGCTTCTTAAGTGCGCACTTCAAGCTGATTCTGCAGCTTATCAAAAGCATGGAAGGAATTTGTGCTGTATAACGCCATTCAGTGAGTTTGGACTTCTCTAGATTCAAGAGTTGAATGGGAGTCTTCTGGGAATATAATTCAAAATTTATTCTGCCATTTTCTGCTGCAGATAATCAAGATGACAATGTTTTTAGTAATTTTTCTCCAGTAAAAATAATGCTTATTAAATGAGCTCAGGACGTGGAATCACTTAATTTAATCTGGAATACACAGAACCTAACAATACACCCAGCAAGTATTTGTACAGTTTTCTGTTTCACAAAAGCTGTTCTGGAAAGGCCATAGTCAGGAATTTACAGTATAGTCAGTCTTTACGCTTCTTCTACTCTTGAATTCTTTGACTGACTAAGAATGCTGGGTTGCTCATTGTGTGGTGATGATGTACTTCTTTGCTCATTAACAATTAAATTATTCATTATCTCATTCCAAATTATTCAGGCAAGCAGCCATCAAACAATAACAAATTTTTGTTACTGTCATCCTCCTGAACAGGCAACTTTTGTTTTCAGTTAGTCCTTTAGTTATGTAGACCTTCTGCAATGACAGTTCTTCATTTCCTTCATAGTCTAGAAACAACCACAAGAGGTTACCTAGCCTTGCCATTTTCACCAGTAGAAAATCCACTACGTAAGTGCTATGACTGACACAAGAGATGGTACAGTCCTGACAGAGCTTTAGACATCTACGAAACAGACCTTTAAACCTTAATTGGTTTTCTAGAGTCTTTCTTAGCCCCTGAAGAGAAACAGGCACCTCTGTGGTGTCATTCATCTCCTTCCAATGTATAATGGAAGTGGGTCAAATGAATCACATGCTGGAAATGCCTGCTTCTCTCCCATGGGATTCAGCCGTAGGTGAGGTGAATTTCACGCTTGCTGCTTAACCTGTTCATAAAGACGCAGTGACAGCGAAGCCACAATATCCTTACAGAAATATATCTGAATGCTTTATACTCATATTGCTTGACAGCTTTTCCTATTTAATTTTTTTTCCTGTAGTTAAAGCCTATTATTTCTTGCTCTGTTTATCATAGACATGGAAAACAGATGGTTCTCTTTCTTTCCGTAGCAGGTCATACTTTTATGTCCCTTCTGTCTCCCGTAACTATACTCCCACACTCAGTCTTCACGTCTGTATACTAAACAGGCACAGGTTATGCAACCTTTCTTTATAGGTCATATTTTCTGGAGCTCTGGTCATTCCCCTTGCTTTCCTGCAGATTCTTGCTGGCTGATGTGCATTTGGACACTCCAACACTGCTGAGCTTACAAGATATACTTTGCATTTCACAAGTTAGATTCCTCTTTGCACACCCCACAATGATTAAAAGTTGTATGTCATCAGCAGCACAGGTAATCCATAACATGACAAGGACAGCTCAACCATCTTGTTTGTACATTACCAGCCCAAGAAGGGTGTACTACAAAACCCAAAAAGATAATAAAGCTTTCATTAAATGTATTTCAACTCTGGCGATTAAATTTAAATGAACTTTAGCATGAGAAAATCTTTTTTACTTGAACATCTGAATGCACATGCACATATACACATGAATTTGTCAAGTTGCTTCTCTAAAGGGCAGTTTGAATCAACAGAATTGTTTCTATAATAAGAACATGTGAAGTTTGCTAATCTGCATGAAATATTCCTAGACAGAAGGAAGAAGGAAATTAACCTCGAGAATGACCGTCTCGGTCAAAAAAGCCAGGGAAAGAGAACTTGTGATAACTTGAAGACAGCCCCATTTTACTCCTTCAGTCAGCTGGAAAGACGCAGAAGGGCACATAAGGGGAAAAGTATGGGCTGAACTCCCAAAACCCCTACTGTGGATTGCTTAATGTCTGTGCTTAATATCTAAAAGTTCCCCTTCTCCGAAAGGTTAAAAGGAATCAGGACGGAGATATATATGCTTATAAAACCAACCTACTCTTGCCAATAATAAAACATCTTTTATTTTGACTTTTTTTTAATGTTCTGACATATTACTCCTCTGAAGTTCAGAATTTCATTAGTATTAAAGTTCATCTTTGACCTTTCACCTTTTTATGTGGAAGAATTAGTCAGGGAGAAAAAACATTCCTCTTTGCCCTGGCTTGCTTATTATGGCTCCCTCAAGAATTTCAGTTTGAGGCCATTTGCCAGAACTATGTTTAGCTCTGAAAGGAGAAAGAACCTCCCCCCACTCCAAAATGCTGCCATCCAAATTTATCTCTTGGCTTTCATTAAAGACTTTGGTTTTAAAACACTCTGGATTAAATTTACTCCAGTAGGGTAAAAGAGCTTTGCTATGCCAGTTTATACCTACTGAGAAAAGTTGACCTTCAGAGCTGCTTGCTGATGAAACTTCTTATTCTGTGAATTCCTCGTGTTTCAGGAGTGAACCAAGCCAGAAAGACACCCCGTAGAAGACAAAATTCTTACTCATGCCATAAAATGCCAGCCTGTCACATGCTACAGAAGGCCATACTGAGAGTGACAGGAACTTGAAAAACACTGGAAAACTTCAACTGCTAACATATCCGTATTATACAAGCAAAGCAAAGCAAAGCTTCAAGCATACTTGAATTTTATGCTGGAAGGCACAAATTGATTGCTTGTGGTGGAAGAAATAATGAAATTCCTCCATGTCATAACATTACAGAATCAACCAGGTGAATTGTAATGGAAAGGGCTACATTCCTCTGACAGCAATGGTGATTGCCAGAGGCAGCCTTCTCGTTTATATTCACTTAGAAAAGTTTCAATGCATTGTGTATTAATGCATCTGATCATCTTTGGAATAGATTTATCTACCCCTTCTATCAGCTTTTTCATTTTGTAAAATTACAGAACATATGTATCAGAGAATAGCAGTGTTATTTTCAAAGCATTCTGTAGGCAATCCTGCAGCGGCAAAAGGTTCCTTCCCTATCTGCTTGTTAGAGTTTTCATCATTAGCCACAATGAAACAGAGTCAGAGCTCTAAACGAAATAACAAACCTAATATGCACCCCACCACCTTTTGGCAGTAGGACAACGCCAGTGGTTAAACAGAGCCAACGTGAGAGGAGTGTTGTGTGTTGCTTCCTCATCAACGTGGCAGGGAAAGGCACTTAAATTAGACAACACAACATGTAAAGGCTTGCAGCAGCAAGAGGAAGCTAATTCAGATTATCTGTATGGGGAACCCAAAGGCTAGAACAGACCAGGGACTGGTGACCAAACCAAAGGACAAATTCCTGGCATACGGAGCAGAGGCAGTAAGCTGGGCTGTAGGTGGCTGGAGGTTTCTTCTCTTGTTCTCTGTGCTCCCACCATAGGCAAGGAAAGAACACGCAGAATTGAGGGAGAACAAGAACAGAGATACGGAGGAGAAGCATGAGAGACTGGACGTCAGGTCAGAAGGATCTGTGTAATGAGAAATACAATAGGGAAGGGGAGGTAAGACCAGTTATGGGAAGCAAGATAAGGCACTGATTGGGAAAAAAAGTAAGAAGCGGGGAAAGAAACGTATGTACAAATAAAGTATGAGGAAGAAACTGAAATGAGAATAGGAAAATCAAGAGAGAGTCAGGAAAGTCAGAACAAATGAATGCAAAGGATTTGCCTCAAGGGGAAAACACACAGACATAAAGGGGTACATATCGCCAGAGAATCAGTAGCTGAGGCCCGATGTTACTGTCATATCCACCTGCTGACATACACTCAAAACTGTACCCGAAGGAGAGCTTACAGGATTCCTTTTGTTATGATGCTGGCACTGCTCACAACATTGGATTTAAGCAAGGGAGCAGAGAAATGGGGACCTGTGTCGTAGTGTAACATGTGTTAAACTGTTCATCACTTTCAAATCTGCGCTGCTGTGAGTGCTCCTCTCACACTCGGGTAAATAGAACTTTTCATAGCAATGAGACAGGCTACTTGACTGAAAGAAAATGTTTTGGAGTTGAGTAAAACAGTGCTATCATAATAACTTTTGCCTATGAAACTGAAAAATGCATGACATAAAATGTTTTTTCCCCTCTCAATTAACTACAAGTAAAAGCAGTGTTCTACATCATGTTCATTACTGGTTATATTACAGATAAATATGTATTGGTGTGAGAATAAGATGAAGACAATTCAGTGGTCCTCTGGATTTCCTTCTAGTGAATACACCCATTGTTACTTGAATATGCATTACCCTGAAGTATTCAGAGAGTCTTGACTTGGGAGTCCTGCATGCTGAGAGCTTCCATGAAATAAGCCAGATGTTTCCACTTGTGTAACATTGGGAACATCCCACAGCACAAGCAGCTTTGGATAGTACATCAGCTTAAATGATTCTTACAGTTTTAAATTCAACGAAGCCAATTTTCACTTAAACAAAGGTTCTTTTACACTGCCAGCACAATGACACAGGCCTTCACATCAGTGAGAATCTGGCCCAACTATGTCACTGGTTTTTTACTGACTGAGAAAAGGCTGATGCTCTCACCTTCGTTCTTTTTATATCTAATATTTCAACAGGCTTTTCTTCAAGCCCTAATGCTGAGATCATCGATATACCCGTGTGGAATAGTCTTCACAACGTGTTGAAAAGTATTTATCTTTTCTTGAACTTGCTCTGGTAATTTTGGGTCTGGGGACATAAAAACCAAAAGGCCCAACCCAACAAACTGATCCAAAACCAATAGAAATACTCTAAAAATCCAGAAGGCCACCTCCTTTTGGTTCTTGAAATCTTACTACAAAATGCATCATTAATCTGAATTGTTTAAGAATTCTAAGTTCTAGCACAAAACACAATTTGGTTTTTAACTCATCTGTTTTGTTGAGGATGTCATGCCAGCTTCGGGAAACATGCAAATGATTGAGACATCATGAAATATACTTCAGAATCAAAAGCAAGTTTGAAACTGTGGAAATAGAGTTGGAAAATGTTTCTGGATCTTCTGAACAGCTCTGAATTAGCTTTAGTCTCCTGGTTTACTTTTCCAGGGAGAGAAAATTGCTAAAGTTTCAGATTTTGCCCACATTTTGAATCCTTATGGCCTTGAACATCAGGTCTAGTTAATTCCTGTAGGTTTAGAGTCACTTGTCAAATGACCTTGGTCGCCTTTCTTCTCTAGAAAACTGTTTCCAATGAGATACAGTATTTAAACAGGAAAGTTCATTGCTACTCATAAAAGTTTAGAAATAGGATACCCTACTTCTACTCCTTCTTAGTAAAAAACAAAACAAAACAAAAAAAAACCATAGAAAAATATTTAGTTAACATATGCAAAAGCAAAAAACCAAACAAACAGCTGTTTTTTCCTATGCCTAATGTCATTGTGTTCATCCTCAAATATGTCATGTTATGCTAGACCTAAACTGAAATATTACCAGGATGGATGGTGGTGGGTTTTGGTAGTCCATGAAGCAGCATGCAAAATGTTGTTTTATGCACTCCAGTATGCTGTGCTTTGAAATCTTGGCGGGACTAGAAAAATACAAGCTTTATTTTTTAATTTCTTAAATGAAATAAAATATTTTATATAACAAAGTCATGAAAGGTGAAAGCTGTAAGCCATAATAAAGTTGTAAGTCAGGCTACCTAGCAACCTTCTTTGTTTCTCAACATCTTTCATCTTCTTTTAGAATAAGAGGTTGCTCTTGCCAATTCTGCATTTTTTTTTGTTCTTTTCTTTGGCAGATGTATGTTCAAGGAAAGCTACTATTTGCCAACTATATTTACAATGGGTACAGCAAGTCAACTAAAGACCTTCAAAAACAAATAGCTAAGACAAGGAGTGATTATTGCATGGGTTACTGTCTTCCAAGTGATTTCAAGTTCAGGTATTTTACTTTCCATCACCATGGTTTTTAATCACTTCATTCTGAGATCTTTGGCTTCTTTGTTCAGTTTCTTAAATATAAAGCACTGTGACTCAGAGCAGCCAGTACAGCAGTCTCAACATCAAAGCATTTGCACCTTTTTGGTGTGTCTACAAGTTCTCCATCTTGTATATTCCTTCCTGTCCCATTCAACAGTTAGGACTGTCTAACCCTAACTGCTGAGCTACAGAATCTTCACTAGCAGTTACTGGCAAGAAGGAAATAAAAAAACAGAGGTGAAGGTCCTGGGCACATCCCCCATTTCTTTTGTGCATGTCTGACTAAGACTTACTTGTTTTATGGGCTGTTATATTTACATTTTGGCACTATCCATAAAAATTTAATTGCAATTAAAGGACCAATTACTTTAGTCAGGTGTCTTCTGGCAACTAGCTTCTTCCTTTAATTAATAGTTGCAGGGAAGCTTTAGAAGCATAACCTGGAGAAATAGCAGCAGATGGTCAAATACTTCACAGCTGCATACTGAGCATCCAGCTCACAGAGGGAGCATTCCCAGGAGCTAGAGCGTATGCATATCATTATTTTTAATTTAGTGGTGCTGCTAACCAGTAATCAAACTGAACTTCAGAGTGCCTGGTATGAATGCAAAGGCCACATTCCACTACTGATTTAACCAATACATCTTGCAGGGTGTGATGATGATGACGATCTATTAAACTACTGCTAATAGCTGATAAGCAGTTGACAGCAGAGACAGCAAAGAACAACACAGGATATAGCCCAAAATGAAGTGTGCAGTCTTTTGCTGAGCTGCTCTTAGCTAGCTTTGACAGATCACGGAAAGTCTGTTCCTTTCTTGTATTTCTTTTTAGTTTAACAAAACAATATGTTTCATTTATATTCAACACCAGCAGAAAACAGCACATATTATAGTTGTAGTCCATTTTTCTCTGAAGGAAGCTTGTCACTTCACATGTGTACACAAAACAATTACTGGAGTAGTAGAGAAGTCAGGGATTAAATATGACAGGTAATTAACAGTAGCATTTTCAAATGCATTAATTACTGGCCTACCGTGCTTTCCCTCCAAGTCAGTGGCAAGCTTTCTTGATTGCAGTCAGGACAGATTAGCTTTAGGCTGGGTGTTTTTGCAGGTGCTTCTCTGAGTGACTGGAAAGGCTGCACTGGCCTGTGGAATTCCCTGTGCTGGTTCTTCTCTACGCTAGAATTTTCCTAAATATTTCCCACTGTGGCATCATCCCTAAATGCAACTTCAGAAGCAAATGTATGCAGTCACACAGATGGGCATTTGCCTAACCTAAACGTGAGTATAACTGATGTCACATGTAGTCAGAGCCAGCATGGTTATTCTACGTGTGCTTCTGCTCCTTGCTACCACAGCACCATGACAACAAATCCTTAAGTGCTACCACTGGGACATTCCACAGGCTTCTTTCATGCACAGGCTGTGAGCACGAGGGGCACAAAAACAGTCTTAATGAAAGAGGGTGATGAAGAGTCTGAGAGAAAACCAAGGCTAGGTGACATAGCTATTTCCATATACACTACTCTAATTATATAGGTGGTGCTAAAAATGTGATTAATTTCATCCTTAAGTAAGTGTCTAATTACAAATGAAACAGTAGGTTCTCCAAGAGCAGATGCTCCTGGTATTTTCCCTCTTGCCAGCTGATCTCCCAACCTCAAAAATTGCCAAATACTCGACACACAAGTGCATGTGCACGTTCTGTTCACTTACTTTATTTCAATACCTTGGGTCCACTGTAATGGACCCTTGAACTCTGTCCTGCATACCATGCCGGGGAACAGACACTATTGAGAGTACAGCTGTAGGTCAAGGAAGATCCTGCACTGCTAAAAAGGGATTAGCATCAGTGAAACATTGAAAACCTTGCTTTTCCCTGGGAGGATAAAAGAAGCACTATCATTTCTCTATCTGTTCATGGAGTGATTTCTTGGGAGACGGCATTTTCTTGTTTGTAAATCAGCTGTTTCTCTAATGGAAGCAAACAGGTCCTACCCTGGCATTCATTTTTTCCTCTTCATCTACCTGGAAGATGAGTTAAGCACGGAGACAGCATAGAGAACTGACTGACTTAAGTTGAAGGCCACATTTCTAGGAAAGAAGTGCCCTTAGATTCCTCTTCCAAATCTCTCCTCAAAACTTGCTTCAGTCAGGAAGACCACAGGTTTCTTAGCATATGTCAGCAGAAACAACCATCCATGAGACTTTTGTACTTCATCTCTCAGTACATTTTTTGTGTCTTGTCCATTTGTTTATATCATGGGTATCCCCCATTCTACATTTCTTCTTCACTATCTTATAAAAGTATGGACTATGCTGCAAAATAACCCTCGGGAAGCTTAATACAGTAAAACTGATTACATGCTGGGGTCAGTGGAACAATATAATACAGGTCTGGATGACTGGCTTTTTAGGACTGGTCTGGTTCCATCTCAGCCAGACCCACTACACCAGACCAGGTTACCTGATATGGTGCAAGTATTTCCAATACGAAGCAGCACAGTAGAAGGATGAGAAGAACAGGTTTTAATGAGAGAAAGGAGAAATACAGCAATACAGCTGATACAAAAAAGTACACAATATAACACAAGTGTCTAATAAATTAGCAGAGAACTCGAGAAATAGGAAGAAAGTTTCAGATGGTTGAAGAAAGAGGCTTGCTCAAAAAGATACAATCTTAAGTCTTCATAGATATATATACATTCTTGGCAGTATAGGAAACGTACAGTTCTTACATAGAAAATATTGACTGTCTGAAGTGGTAGTATCAATTCCTGAAGAATATTTGCATATGGTACATTATGAAGAATACACACAGGCAATTTAGCATTCAAAAAATCTCCAAGTAAAGGAAAACATTACAGACCCCTCTTGGTAGACAGGCTTCTTCTAACAGCAGCAATTGGATCTCTTCAGTATTCCATATGAAAACAAACAAACAAACCTGGAAATAGCAAAGAATAAGCAAGACCTTTTGTACTGCACAACAAATTATGCACCGATTAGGCAGCAAGATTCAATACATAAGAATAAATACTCCTGCCTCACCAAGCTTCCCCTTGCCTTTCAAGATCAAATTATTTCCCTTCTTCCCCAGTCATCTCTAAGCTTTCCTTCCCGGGGATATGAATTAGGTGAGAGTAAGTCAAACCTAAGTAAGAAGAGTGGTCAACAGCTGTTAATCTTAAAACCAGGGAAAGTTTACRGAAGAGGTGTGCATCAGCCACAGCTCCTAACATCAGCAGAACACAGCCTTTGTTCTGATAATAAAGTCTAAGCATTATGAGGGAGCCACAAAGCTTCAGATAAAAGGAGCCAGTTATGTACTGTTGCCACTATTTTGGCACTTTCGAAGTGTACAGAGAAAGTCTGTTTCTTAGGAGTCATACAGCTAGACAAGTAGAAGACATCTCCTGCAGAGCACCTAAGCTTGGTTCCTAGGTTAAAGATCTAACTGCTACAGTCTCCTCAACTGATACTCCTCCTCTTCCTAAAGCCCCACCTCCCTAGCCATTTATGTGATGCTGAAAGGGATTTTGCTAATAGTTGCCACATGGTTGCACAGCATACAGGTCTCTGAAAGATGATGGGAAGGTGCAACTGGAAGCATATGACACATAGAAAAACATTCTTTCTTCAGTCGTCACTTATTTAGACAAGATTAACCAGTGTTCATTACTAAAGTGCTTGTACTAAGGAGCCAGCAAAATATACTGCAGAAACTAACTATTGCCAGGATTGCTTAAAATTAATTTCATCTTCAGGATGAAAGAGGAATTATAAATAAACTTCTGCATAAAAGATCAAACAAAGTGCTGATACAACATTTATGCGTCCCTGTAAAAGCATTCCCTATTCCATTCAATCATTACAAACTGAAGGATGGATAAGCCACATCCACGCCACCTAGGCAGCTGTCAGGGATACAGGATAAGGAGAAAAAGTGATACATGGAGTAGTGAGGCAGAATTTTACTACAGATGCTGAAGAAATAATAGAAACCAAAAAGATTTTGAAAGTGATTAGCATTACAATTGAGAAAACTACTTCTGAAAGTGGGGAAACCCAGCCAAAATTTTTTAAAAATGGATTAAAAATAATCCTGGTGGTGCACATCATCAAATATGTAAAAAAGACTTTAGGTCCTGATTCATATCCATGAGAAAGAGGAAGGAGGTAAAGTGGGAAAGTAAGAAAAAGAGAAACAAAAGCTTTGGGAAAATATCACAGGCAAGAAACCCTATCACAAAGAAAGGGCAGAACCCAGGAATGCCTTCCTCCTACTGCCGACATCCAACCCAGAACTTCAGTTCTTGGAGCCTTAGCCAGCCACCAGGCGTCATAACTGCTTTAAAGACCCGCTGATCTAAACCTGCCTGAGGCCRATCTAATCAACTGTGTTTAAAGCAGCGTCAGCAACTGGCAAGGTAGGTGCAGAAGAGGCTCCCAGTGGAGCCAAACCACATGGCTTTTCAGTGCATCTAAGGGAAGGGGCTGACGTCACACAGAGCTTAAAGGAAGAGATGTGGAGATTGATTTACATACAGCCTGATACACCAGCACAGCAGGACTGAGTCTTTCTGCAGAAACAAAACGTAGATAAAATAGAGGTTTTTTTGAGAGCTGCTGAAGACTACCAGTCTGGTGAACTTTTCCTGTCTGCACTTCACACTGAAGAGAAATTGTGGATCCTTCCCAGTGTCTGCAAACTTGAGAGTGTATCACATGTGACTTCCCTCTGTAGCCCTGCCAGAAGTCTCTTGCTGCAGTTTTCTCTTTTAAACATTTTCTCTTATATTTTAGCTCTCATTTATTAACCAGTTAAACAGCAGCTTATCAAGATTCTTTCCTTTCCTTTCCCTGTGGTTTCCTTGGCAATCTATGCTGCCCTTAGGCCCTGTTTTGGGAAACACTAAGACTTAGCAGGCAGGAAACGCTGAGGAACATGTATTTGTTTACTTCTTTAAGACGGGGCAGATGGGCATACAGGCACTCACAGCAGCTCAAGGTGCAAAGCCTTGATAAGAGAAAACAAGGTTAAATAGCTTTTCTAATTAAGGGTGTAAAATCAGCGTGTATTTTAAATACCTCTGCACAGCCTGCTTGGTAGAACAGAATTCAGTTCTTTTGCCATTAGATAGCAAGAATTAAGTTTTTGTTTACCTTCTGAGTAACTGGGAAATTTGATATGAGAAAAATACAACCTCTTTGCTAGACAAGACTTTCAGTGTGATACCTGGCAATACACATGTACAATATGAAGTGTGTGTGTGTGTGTATATATATATGTGTATATATATATGAAAACCTCACACAAACCCCTCAAATTAAGTTAAGAAACAATCCATTAATGCTGCTCAATAAAAATTCAAAATGGTTCAATTCAGGGGAGATTTAGTAGCAATTGTGTTCTGAAAACACATGCTCTTTTACAGTGGGAAAGGTTTAAGCACAACTGCTAGATCCCAGAGCTTCCAGAGCTCAAGGCTAGGCAGCTGTGGAGGCAAAGCACATTGGCAGAGCAGCTGGAGAGCATGTTTTCAGTCCCTACTGCAGGAAGAAGCAAGCTTATTCAGGGGAATGCAGACTCACCCCCAACTGTGCCACCCTCCTGTTGGAAAGAACAAGTAAAGTTCATGTAATGAGGAATGTGTGTTCCAGTCTTGCTGGGGCGACATTACCATCTTATCATCATTAGGGAGGGAGATTTCTGGAAGTGAATGTTCTGAAGTCCAGGAAGCAATAGGAGAGCCAGGTTGAAATGGAGGTCAAAGCTCCCTGGAAGGAAGGTCAGGACAGACAAGTTACCAGCCCTAAGAATCCTTTTGTTTATGAGTTTTTGACTGGGAATGCGCAGCAGCGCCTCGGTGTGGGTTCCCTCTAACCTGCCATTTCATAAAGTTTAGACAACGGGTTCAGAAATGAAGGGAAAAAGTGTCCAAGTTCTTAAAGAGTTGGCAGCAGAATGCTGGAAAAGAGCTGAAGACTGCTAAGAGGGAAGAGAGAGACCACTGGAGGAAAGAACGGACCTAGCAAAAACTGGAGCTTTGAAAGATAACTGCAGAGTCATTGAGCCTAGCTCAGCACCCCCATAGTCAATCAATCACCTCAGTACAACCCTTCCCAGAAGTGGTCAAACCAGAAGAGCTTCTCCAGCCCTTGTGTGCCCAGGCCCTGTGCTTTGCAGCGTGGCCACTAATGTTTAAGCTTCTACTGGAAATATATTACCTGGTGCCTTATAGGACAGTAACCTAGGCAAGAAACAAACAAAAAAACCCGTTCCACAATTGGTTTGTATGGTCTATGAAGAGGAAAGCTGAGAAGGAAAAAGTTTATAAGTGGGACTGCATATGGCATGGATGCTGCAATAGAGCAAGACAGAGACAATGAACCCTAAATGCTTTTGAGGCATCCCGCTCCTGTATAGGTTTCACTCAGGACTGTTCCATGATCTCTACAAGCTCTGCAGACCTCGAGCACACAGGTGGATGCAGACTGTCTGTGAACACTCACATTAGGACATTAAAAATTTTGAGTACAATGTCACGCTGAGCAGCACGGGAACAGACAGCATTAATTTGGTTAAATTTGACCAGCTGTGGCTTTGGATGAAAGATCTGGAGGACAATTTATAGATTTCTGGCTTTTATCCCATAATACACTTAAAGCCTTTTATTACTATTATTATTATTTTTGAAACACAGATATCAAACATTATAAACAGCCCTCATTTATGGTGCTTCTATTGAGATCAAATGCTTGACTCTCTGTTAGTAATGACCACTGAAGATATTAAGCACTGACTTCTCTCTTTTTGTTTATTTAGGAATGGACCTCTTTTTAACAGCACAAACTAATGGAAAGCATTGGTCACTCTCTATTTGGAAATTTGAGATTATTTTCAATTCTCATCCACGCAGCTGAAGAAAGTCCGGAAGCAGTCTTTAAATATTAAGATTTCGGCACAAATCAAGCCAACTAATGACACTTACTTTGGGACTTTGTACTAGAATTGCAGTTATTTCTAAAACACAGCGTGTGTTTTTCAGTAGGCCAGAATTACTTATAAAAGCCAATATACACCAAAAGTGTGGTATAAATTTGAGCTGCTATACATTATTATTTCTGTTTTGACTGTAGTACTCCCCATTATGGTGTCCGCCTTCTGTTTCAGTTCTCAAGTCGAGTGGGAAAGTCAGTATAGATTTCTAGATCTAGTCATTCCAATGCTGAAGATACAGAAAAATCAAGCTGTGTTTCAAACACACACAAAAAGAATTTGTGTATTATTTTAAAATCTGAACCTATTAAGAGCGGTGGTAAAGGGAGAGGACCATGAGTGTCAGAGGGACAAGAAGGGTGAAAACAGTAAGCAGAAAAAACCATGCATGATAATTTCAGTTTTACTGGCAGTATAATAAACAGTTCTTAGAGACTCTGTGGAATAAGACACAACAGGTCTCAGACAGCCTAGGCCTGAAGAACAAAAAAAATTGAGCCAAAATTAGTGAAGAAAATAATGAGTGGCATCATCCTCAATCAACAGAAAATATGGAGATAAAGGAAACAACATATGGTGTTGAGTTTATCCCACTTCAGTACAGACACTAATGATGTAACTCACAGCACGTAAACATTAATTCAAACTGATTTAAATTTGAGCTATGGCATTCCTCCTCATCACCCAGGCACGTATGCCCTCCTGCTGCCCTGAGATGCTACTAGTGCTCTTTCAACCACACGATGAATTAGTTGAGGGAGCCAGCTGAAAGCTAAAGCAGTGGTGTATTTTCAGCCAGATCCATGTCCTAAATCACTGAGTGCTTACAAAAGCCAGCCTAAAGGAGGGACTGAGACTGCACGGCCATGGCAGGGCACGGCAGGCCCATGGCAGCCTGGACCTAGATTGGTTTAAGCTGCTATAGAACTGCATCCCCTAAAGCAGACTGTCCGTGAGGCCTTTAAGATTTAAAGCTGAGAAGGTATAAAGGTCAAAATATGCTGATCATGTGGAAGTATTCAAGTTTTGGTCCTATTCAACCCTTTTAAAATAAGTCACTTTGTATCAAAGAAACAAACTCCTTTCCTCGTCTAGTAAATTATGGTCACTTCTTCAGAATCCTACGTTCAATTCAGGAAGTGTAACGTGGGCTAACAGAGCATTCAAGCTGTTGAGTCAAGCTTTACTCTGACAAACCTGCCAATAACTTAAGAGACGGCAGTATGAAAGGTGAGGCAGAATATCGAGAACAGCTACATACTGATCTGTAGCTCAAACTACACTGCTGTATCCATCTACAAAGCAAAGTTCCTGGTAGGTAGATTTCACCCCTACCTATGACCATGTCTTATTATCACAGTTACAGTACCATCACCACTTATCTGATTACTGCACAAATTTCCAAGTCAAATAAATCTTAAGTGTATTTTTTGGCATTTAAAACTCAAGGTGGTAAAATATAAACATATACACGAGGGAATTAAATATCATGAGAATATGAATAAAGCACACCTCCAAGCATTTTAAAAATTAGCCACAGAAGCCTTCAGTTTGATCTCTGATATCCATATATCCACTGCCATGTTTCTTGTGCGATAATATATTTTGTGATACATGCTTATTCATCAGAGACCAGAACAGCTCTGAAAAGTCAAGCTGAAATTTAAACAAGTGTTTTTTGGCATCTTTAGTTTGTGTTAGACCAGGTGGAAGCTGTTGGAAGATCATTTTGATTTAACAACTTTTTGTTTTGTTAGCAAAGAAAAACATTGTCCAGCCAAATCCTGCTGACAGTGAATAAATATTTCTTCTCCATTAGACCAAATATTTTCATTTGAGGTAAAGGTAGGAGTAAAAGATCTGAAAAGATTTTTTTTCCTATACGGACTCAAATATATTTGAATGGTTCAGTGTTTTATGGGAGGTGATTATTACTCCATACTCAGCACTGCTGAGGTTATGTCTGGAGTACTGCACCACACTTTGGTCATTATACTTCAAAAACTGGACAGATTTCTAAGGAAAGCAACCAAAAGGTGGAAAACATGACCTCTGCAGAAGGACTGAGAGAAGTGGGCTTGCTCAGTTTAAAGAAGAAAATTAAAAAACATCATTGACAAATCCTCTGGTTTGTAAGGGGCTGTAATAAAGATGAGCGCATACTGGCATTGGGACTAGTAATAATCGACCAAACATGAGACTGAACAAATTTATGGAAGAGAATTCCATCGGGACCTGTTAAGCTGACAGCCACCACCACCGGTTCAAGAAGTCCCTGAGCCACAAATTGTTGGGGAGTAGGCTGGGGAAACATCACTACATGATCTCCCTTTTCTCATACTCTTCCCTCAGCATCTGCTATGAGTTCCTGCCACAGACAAGATCCCAGAGTAGCCTGACCCTTTACACTGACCAAGTGCCTTTCTCACACTCTGCCTGCTTCTTCAGGCGAGACAGTATGAAAACCTGTTAATTCTAAAGAGTAATTAGGCCTGGGAACAAGCCACTTGCAGAGCAACAGCAGCCCTTCACTAAATACTTTAAAGAACAAGGACAGTTTCGTATACTTGACCCCTTGTTTCTGTTAAAAGAAAAAGGAAAAAAAGAAAAAAAGGGATAGACTACAAGATTACAAAGTTCAGTGTGGGCCAACAACTCTACACAGTCCACCATTTAGGTGTTTTTTTACTACCAAAGAAATTAATAAGACAGTTGCAGATTCTGCACTTCAGATACACATAAAATTTCCAATACTGTAAATAAACAGTCGGGTCACACAGAGATAGGTGTGCTCAGGACAAAGTCTGAAACCTCCGTAAAACTGGCTACTCTACCAGATTCCATCTTGTACTTACAAAACTAAGTGCAAGA
This sequence comes from Oceanodroma leucorhoa, assembly GCA_030449065.1. Classification (NCBI taxonomy): domain Eukaryota; kingdom Metazoa; phylum Chordata; class Aves; order Procellariiformes; genus Oceanodroma; species Oceanodroma leucorhoa. Next base: position 2,695,646 of record JASVER010000091.1, read on the forward strand.
TTCAGTGATGTCTAGTAATCCTGTCAGGAGTAAAACTGTCTCATTACTGCAACCGATAGCAGAAGCCTTCACATTTGTAAATCCTGCTTATAATTGACACAGGCACAGTTGACTCCATTTGAAAGATGCTTGATTATCTGTAATTCTCAAAATTTGCTTCCATTACACCGTTTCATTTCTGTCATGAAGACACACACTTAAAAAAAGGGACAAGTAATCTTCTTATCACAGATCTTTGCCCCCATTTAAACCTTTACCTAGATCTTTAGCTGTAAAGTTAAGTGACACAAAAGATGTAGTGCTAGATTGCAATCCAACCTAAGAAGCAAATATCGTCTTTGGAGTGCCTTCCAGGTAGGACAGCAGAAGAAGAAATTATTTAATCCTATATAATTGCTTGCTTCTTTACAACTTCACAGAGCTGCTAATTGGAAATGGAATACGGAAAATGCATTTATTGTTAGCTCTGCTCTTCACAAAGAATTTTGGCAGCTGATATCCTTTGGCATAACCCATTATTTAGTATGGATTTCCTGATTAACATGTTTCAAAAAGTTACAAAGCTCTAAGAAGTAAATGTTCTGTTTTCACAAAAATCCCTATCTAGGGTAATAAGCCAAAGAACACAGGACAGCACTCGAACCTCGACAAGCTCAATATATTAACACAACTCTTTAGCACTAATGCGCACTTCAGTGTGTTGATACATATTATTTTAAATGCAACAATAAATTAAGATTGCCAAGAAATCTGTCAGGTTCTTGAAGGAATCTATAGCATATAGGCACAGTCCTTTCAAATGACATAATTATGAGGAAATTTGGATTATAACAGACTATTTATATGCAGATGGAACCTGGTTATCAAATCAAGGGAAGCCATGCTTTGTGTGCTGTACACTGTTAGCCATATTTTTCTGCAGGGAGAATGTTAAATAAATCAAAATAAATGACCTGATGCCTGTTATATATAGATGTGATGAGAGTCAGAGAAAGCAAGTGAGCCCACGTGTTCATATGTGCAGCTTCTAAGACTGCAGTAAGTAAGACCATGGAAACCAGTTAAATTGGTTGTAGAAAATCTATTTGTTCAAAGTACGATCAGAACTTGCTACAAAAAGTCATCCTTTGATCATGCCCACGTCTAATGTCAAGGCCATAATTTCACACTGCACCATCTTTGCCAGTAATGTAAATGTGAGCAAACTGAGTCTCATGCCAGCAACACAGTGTGTGCTGATAGAGCTGTTTGGAGGTAAATGCTGTAAACTGCATCACTGCAATAAGAATGGTGAAAAATAACCCCTAGAAATGGTGGACTTTTGACCCAAGTGGACTCAGTGAGATGGTTTATAACATGGCCACAAAAACGTGTGTTGACCCAACTGATGGGTGAAAATGAACAACTAATGATGGATGGGGTTTCTTAGGCCAGTTTCATCACCAAGACCAGCGTATTACAAAACTAGGTCCCAAGTGAGCTGCCAAAGTAGATTCTCCAGGTCTTTTGCTAAGGCCTGCAGCAAAGGAATAAAGAGCTAGCAACTTTTATAAATGTGAGATCTGAAACCTATTTTAGTGGCAATGCAAAGCACTCATGCAACTACTGACTTTATCCAAAACTGTGAGGACCGTGATAATTCATATCCTAAATCTGATCATTTTTCCAAGTTGGTGTCATAGCCATACACATTGTAAACTATGATTTGGATTCCATGGGCAAAGTTCAGGAGTATCAGTTCTGGCATACACCACATCAGATCATGAGATGCTAGTGGATGAGTTAATGGAAAAATATTAATGGAACATACATTTAGGCAGTCGGAACAATTAGCTAGGAACAAAAATTATCTGGGCACTTTGTGAACTCAAGGATCTCAAGTCAAGGATGAGGAAGACTTCTTTTGCAGAAGCATAGACAATGCTTCAAACACATTTTATCCAAAGCAGTTGTTCTGGACTTGATAAAAAAATTGCTTACCACAGAGAAAATAAAACAGTATTTCATCATCTTAGCCTAACCTTTACAGGCCTACAGAAGAATATGCTCTACCACTAAGAGGAGGCTTAGCTTCTGAATACACTATGAGAAGCATCTTTTTTTTCTTTTACAAGTTCCCCAAGACATCATCCATTCAGCTTCTAGTCACTTATACAAAATTAAGGGCACAGAACACAGTGTTATTGGTTAATGAAGAATGGCAAAACATTCTCTTCCCAAAATCTGTGTGTGAGGGAGAAGACAGGCATAATATTGTGAAAGAACAGTGTAAGTCACATGCTCCCTTCTCTATCAGTTGATATTTACCTCTTTTCGGTCTGTGAAAAAATCCACGTATTTAACAGCGCTCATACAAAATCACTAATAGAAGAGAGGGAGGTTGAAAGAAAGCACTTGTTTTCTGACATATGGTCAAGAGTTCTACCCTAACCTGCTGACTTTTGTTAGCTTCCCCACTTCCCAAGATAGCATCCTAGGAAAGATATTGCTCCGAACCACTTGCATCTAAAAACCCCTTTATTCTATAGAATCAGCAAGAGACAATAAATACCCTAAATAACCGATGAGGTGTTTTGTGACTGGAAACGTATCCAGGTCCAAGTAGAGTATCCCATACAAAGAGGCAGCTCTCTCGCCATTAGAGATATGAGACCTTTGCTTCATTTTGTGTCACAGGGCAAAAGGAAGAGAAGGCAGTGAAACCATTAACCAGCTTCTCTGTGAAGTGAGCATCAGTTTGCTGCTGCTTGTAACACCACCACAGAGAAAAAAACAACCCACATAACCTCATACCAAACATCCAGACTTCGGTGTCAACTAAGTTACAAGATACACCTTAGAAAACACACAATTCTTGTTCTCTCATGGATTCTTAATCACACAGGTTATAGTTGTGATCTAAGGAAAAATGAAAGAACATTAGGGAAAAGCAAGTATGCTGTTTAAACAAAATACTGTATGTTGTTAAGCACTCAGATAATTTTGCTTTAAGGAAATTACTTCCGGACATAAAAAAAATGTACAATCGATCATTATATCAAATTAAACAATTATATTAAGGTTCAATTTACAAAAGGTTAACAAACAATTAATAGCTGTTTTAATAACTAGGTATTTACTTCTCATCTATTATCAGTTCAACAGATAGCTTCTAGCTGTCTACAGTACTTTCTACTGATGTGCTTATAACCCTCCCTAACACATACTACACATTTCTCTAACATGAATTACAACATCTAGAAATCATTTATTAACCCTTCATAAAATTCTAAATAAACCTTAATATGAAGCGTGACTAACTTTATACTATTTCAGCCCCATACCCCAGGACACATCAAATASTAACTCTTTCAAGTTTTTATTTAAAATTCTACATTTCAGTTGGGAGCCACATCACTAGCCACAGAATCACAAATGCCTACGGTGGCTTAGCCAACACAGTCCAGACACAAGAAGTGAAAGGAAAGTGGTGGGGGAAGATCACAGGGAACAGTTCAGGTTCTTCCAAAAGAAATGTCCTGGCTTTTTTGTTGGAACAAACATTGATACCATGACAACAGAATCAGAGAACAAAAAAATGGAGTCTGTTGTAATTCAAGACATTGTTTTTCCTTCTTTTTAGAAAAAAAACCCCACAATACATTATAATTTAAATAAATAAAACAAAAAACACAAAGGTAAATTCCAAAACCCACCACTAGGATCTTAAAAAGGCAACAGCCAGCTATTTCTTGGATGCAGCCTAAACTTCTCTTACCTGCAAATTTTCAATATACTTAGAAGTCCTATTTAGTGTATCAGACTTARGGAACAAGATGTATTATATTTAGGTCTCCTTTTCTTCCATCCAGTATTTTCATTTTCAAACCCCCACCTTAGTTTTTTCCATCAAATTGCCTGCTGTTTAACAAAGTTCAGCTCAGACTTACACTTTTCCTTCACTTTCAGAGCCTCTATCTTCATTCTCACAGTCCTCCACAAGGTCTTCATGCTCTTGTGTCTTCTCTTCCTCCTCCTCCTCATCTCCAAAAGTCTCTTCTTGCATTGTAGTAAAAGCGAAAGACCTGGCAGCAACTTGTGCAGCCAGACCAGATGTGAAGTTTAAATCTGTTGATATGTGGAGCTGGGCCAGTCTATGCTTGATTTTTGAATGTAATGCATCCTTAGAGCGAGACTGTGAAACCCCTACTCCATCCATATTGCTCGGCTTGAGTTCTTCAACTGCCCCTTCATGCTGATAACACATTCTTTCTTCAGCCCCTGTAGAAATACCTTCATCAGTAGTATTGTCTTTGTTTTTCTCCATCTCAGGATCTTCATACAAATATTCTGTCCTGCTTTTATCAGCAGCATTCACTTTTGGATTAGAGTCTTTTTCTTCAGATTTATCACAACTTTGGCTGCAGTCCTGCTTTTCTGTATCTGAATTCATATGTGATTCCAAATTATTTAGTAGCTTCAGCGGTTCTACAGGAGACAAGGGTTTCACTGCAGCTTAAAAAGGGGGAAAAAATTAAATGATAACTAAAAGCAAGCTGCCATATATAAATAATTTATTTGTGTCTGAAAAGATGCAAGATTGTAAGGGTCAAAATGGCTTAAAAAAAAAAACCACCAAAACAACAGAAACAAAAACCACAATCAAACAAAACTTAAAATAAAGCAATGTTTTCTAATTACAAAGCTGAAGTGAAATGAGAGAGCTACTTGTTGTAACTATTCCTTAAAATCTGTGACGTAAAGAGACAGCATGAAATTGCTGATGTGTAAAACCGGCATCAAACACGGATGATGCATTCAATGTTAAAGTAAAAAACAAGTACAACTACTGCACTGTATACAGATTTGAACTGTCTTTGTTTTAAACAACAGTTTACCTAATCCAATAGAGACAGCTGGTACATGAAAAAGTCCTTATAGGCAATATCTGATCTCATACACCACAACATATAAATACAACAAGTATTCATACAGTCAGGTAAGGTGTCCTCACAAATAAAGTGTGGTTTAATTTAGCCTCTCGTGAAGTTAGTAGCAGCAGCGAGTCCCATTGCCAGCAACGGGATGCTTGCCAGGAAGTCTCTCCTCCCAGTGTTAAGGGTTAGTATAACTCGGTACAATCACTTCTTGAAGAACAGACGTCTTTCTTTTTAAGAAAACGATATAATGTCCATTTCCAAGTAACAGATTCCCTAAACTGCAGTAGCTCCATTAGAGTAGTAGCACGAACATAAATGAGAGCGGCAACAGCAGATTCCCAAGTAGCATTTCCCTTTCTAATTCCATTCTGACTTTACCCCTGTAAGCAGAGATGAAAATAACTCTGGGAAATACACAAACTTTTCACGGGAAACAAAATTTAAGGTATTAGGATTTTTCCATCGCATCCCATTTCAGTAATATTTACTTTAGCTAGCTGAAGGCAGGCGCATCATTATAGTTGTTACATTGATAATTGTTGTCATTAGCACACTGAAAGACTGTGGCTTTGAACTTGTATTATATTGTTTGTTTTAAAACCTTATATACTGAAAGAGCACTGCACCAGACTCATCTCAATTGTTAATGGGGTAGTTTGTTCCCAATCTTGTAAAAAACATGCTGCTGCTTATTTCTGCCTATTTGCTTGAAGAGGCAGGAATATGCATAGTAGTCTTATCATTTGGGAGCAAACTTGTTGCCTACTTCCTCCAAAGAATACTTCCAAAGCCAAAATTTCTCCAAAAACTAAATAGATACTTCAGATTGGTAGCTGGCCAATTTGCTGAGTTGATTAGTTAATAGGCAAGGTGGAATTCATCAATTCTCGGAGTGCAGCTTTCCAAACCTGAGAAACAGCTGTATAAGAACTGTTGTATGGACAAAGTGGAGGAAGGGGAAACAACAGTACAGGGAGAAGGGTACAACGTAACCACTGACAGAATGAACTTTTTGGGAGGGAGAGGTTAGGGGAAAGGCTAGAAGTGATTTTGCACCAGAAGAAAGTTGTTTTACAATGTTTGACAAATGAAAACGAAGCCACTAACAACTTCACAGACCTCTTCAAAAGCACTTCCATTTTACTGGCTCAACAGGATACCAAAAGACCAAAAATATAAGCTCACCTATGCTCCTGTAAATTACCTACTGCGCAGACTGTAAGCAGTATTACCATGGTGCTGGGCCTGGGCAAATTTGCTTTAGTCTGGTGCTCTGCTAAGATGATGCTTTTCTTCTGCAATCCAACCTATCATCTCCAGTTGACTTCATGCTGTGTTCTTTAGACATATCAACTTGTTTGGAGTCGACCTCTTTTATGTGGAAGTCCTCAACAGCCCCTCCTTCAATGAACCAAAACCACTAACAAATCAGAATGGCTTGCTGGGTGCCTTGACTAACAGACTAAAGCCTTTGAATATTTCATGATCTTTTTTCACAATAATCACAAGTTAGGTGAACACAGGATTTCTGGATGTCCTGGTTTCAGCTGGGATAGAATTAATTTTCTTCCTAGTAGCTGGTATAGTGCTATGGTTTGGATTTAGTATGAGAATAATGTTGAAAACACACTGATGGTTTAGTTGTTGCTACGTAGTGTTTACACTAGTCAAGGACTTTCCAGCTTCCCATGCTCTGCCAGGTGCACAAGAAGCTGGGAGGGAGCATAGCCAGGACAGCTGACCCAAACTGGTCAAAGGGATATTCCACACCATATGACGTCATGCTCAGCATATAAAGCTGAGGGAAGAAGAAGGAAGGGGGGGGACGTTCGGAGTGATGGCGTTTGTCTTCCCAAGTCACTGTTACGCGTGATGGAGCCCTGCTTTCCTGGAGATGGCTGAACACCTGCCTGCCCATGGGAAGTAGTGAATGAATTCCTTGTTTTGCTTTGCTTGTGTGCCCGGCTTTTGCTTTACCTATTAATCTGTCTTTATCTCAACCCACGAGTTTTCTCACTTTTACTCTTCTGATTCTCTCTCCCATCCCACCGAGGGGGAGTGAGCGAGTGGCTGTGTGGGGCTTAGTTGCTGGCTGGGGTTAAACCATGACACTGGAATATGATCGTCCTGTAAAAGCAAGATTTAAGAGGGCTATGGCAAAGTGTGATATCACGGCCATCCATTGGCTTGTGTCAATGGAGACAAGAATATGAACCTTTCTGGGTTTAAATCTTCAAGATAAAGCAAGCCACAAATGTGGAAAGCACAGCTCACAAAAATGTTTCTTTAAGGAATGACTTGTGCATATGGATAAATTAAAGTCTACAGCAGCAATATGCCAGGGTCCCTTATGTCATATTTAACTGACTTGTGTTTCTTTTGAAGAAAGAATGAAGAAATTCCTTAAAAAACAGTAGAAGATGTTATGTCTGCTGTCCATATCAGTCTTTCAGATTAGACACACACAGCCTCTGAGCCAAAAGGAGACAATATTAATTACTTTCATGAACTGCCCTCATGTTTTCCAGTTTTGTACAGGATGGAAGTAATCAATGATTAGCCCTAGGCAGCTGGAGGAAATCACACTTTCCTCCCTCCCCACCATTGAATCTCTAACCCTAAACCAATGTAATATCTATACACAGAAAGGAAAGGAACCAACATAAGCCACAAWGGCTTTCAGGTGAACAGTTACTGAAGACTACAGGAGTCAGCTGACTCTTTCCAGCTATGGCCACAAATGGCCTGAGGATATACTGATGTGGACGGGTATCAGCTGCTAACCTAGATATGAAAATATCCTATGCAAGCTCTCTTGACAAGAACTCTTTCTGCAGCAGTCACTAGATCTGTCAAGACTTGAACTGGAGGTAGGATTCCTTCCTTCTCTCTTCAACAGGGAGGGAAGGAAGACTTGAAGAGTTTTATGTGAAGAGTTGTGTGGTGTTGCATCTAACACCAGAAGGATAATACAGAAATCCTACTCTTGAGCAGACTCTGCTGCAATCTGATGTCTTAGGTTTTTTTTCACTCAACTAGAAGAGAAGTCAATACTAATGACCAAGTGATTTCTTTTAGCATAGTTGTAGCTAAATGGACATAAAGAAGAAAGTTGTGAAGAACAGATATTTTTGTGGATTTGATATCAAAAGAAACAGTCTCATAAATAGGTATGGTCTGTTACTGTGGGTTCCCACGAAATTATTGAAACATGCAATCCATGGTCTTTTTTTCTGGTAGACACTGGCAGAGGCAGAATCCTTGGATATGTTGCCAGACTTGAGGGTTGTTTTTCATAACATAGAACATGAAATTTTTTAGAGGGCTTTTCCTAACCTGTCTTTAAGAGGAAGGAATGAAAATGGGAAAAAGAAGGGAAAACGGAAAAGACAAACTACTGCCAATTTTAAAGATTATAAACCAAACAGCTCAAGCAGTGAAAGGAATCAAGTTGTATCCAATCTTATTGCTGGAACAGACTGTCTTGTTGAGGCAAGAGAAATTTTCATATTCTTGCCTTCAAGTGCAAGTGGATGGAGCTACCCAGCAGTCCTCAGAGTTAGTAAAGGCTAGTTTGGAAGAACTCTTCTTGTTAGTGGTTTTTTTTTTTTTTTAAAACATATTCTGTATACTCACTCTCCTATGAAACAAAAGTCAGTCTTACTCTTTTATGAGCCTTTAGTATTTCAAAGTCTAGCTCTTCACTTTAACCTATATATTTTCGTAAGTCTGGGATAATTTCTGATGGTTTCTTTAAATTCTGAAAAGTAATTTATTTATGTACCCTGATTAAAATTCATATTTACTGGAAAGCCGTGAAAGAAAGTCAGTTCAGTTTGCGTGGTTTATAGCCTGACAGTTCTCTTTATGCTGTCTTAATATTTTGTGTGTTTAATATTTTAGCTCAATGTTTTGTTTAGAGCCAAATTCCCATCTCTCTGAGTTCTTTTCAATATATAATAAAATGATTGCTACAAGTAATATAAAGAGAAGGAATAGCAAACTAAGGCCACACAGCTCTATCAAACACACTACTATAGCTAAGCACTGTCCGAATTCTAACATAGTCAGAAGTTGATGGCAAACAGACACCTACCCTTTCTTAGAAAGGAATTAATTTTTAAAAGCAATACTTACCATGGTCACTGAATAGCAGCTGTTTCCATTTCTGTCTTTCTATTTCTGAAGCTTTAAATCCTAGCACAGATTTCAATTCTTGTAACACCCTCTTAGATTCCCGTCTCTCTTGTTCTTGTCTCTCTCTTTCCTCCTGGGAAAAGCAGTAAAAATCTTCCCTTTTGTATTCATCCTCCGTATCTGAATAATCAACATATGCTTCCAATTCCTAAAGAAAGAAAAAAAATGTTGATCTTCACTGTCGGTGTAGACCCTGTCCTACAATCTGGTGCACGAGCAAGTGTTCTCAACACAAGCCAACCACAGCAATAGGATGGAGCCCCGTTTGAGCAGAGCCAGTGGATCTGACACTGCTCTCAGTTATATTTGTATAATTTTGGAGCAAGTCCGCTCATTGGAAGTTAACATTACTGCAGTCACCTAAGATTTACTTTCATACACAAGTATGATCAAGTGATATAACTTGAAATTGGGAATCCATTTCCCCACAATTACAGGTGGAAATAAGCAATGCCAATGCGGGTTTCTTTTTTTGTTTAATTTACACCATAAGCAATTCTTCCTCAGTCAGGCATCTTGCTAATTTAACTTATGTAAATCCTTATTAAGAGGATGTTGTTAATAGCAAACTCCTCCTCCGATTTTAACTATATTGGCTTACAAGCATGAAAAAACAGAGCTCCATTTATGTTATAACAGACAGCCAGTAAAGTTATTAGTCCCAGCTCTTTGATATGTGAAAAAATCTAGAGAGAATACATGTGGGGCAGGCTTGGGAGAAGGCAAGGGAGGGACAGAGCAGAGTATGGGTGTTCAACCTGCTTTCAGAATGCACCTGCCGCTCAGTTCCGGGATGGAGGAGGCCATGCTCTCTTCAAGACAGCCCAACAACCATCACACACAAGTTCCCCAAACAACACAAAACTGTTCAGTGTCACAGTCTGTTTCAGGTATCCAAAAATGCAGCAATTACTCAAACTGAAGACAGGCCTGTTTGTTCTGGAGCTTGTCACTTTTGCAGCTGTGTCAGTTCATCTAACAATATGCAAGTAGGACTATTTTATACACTGCCTTTTAGCAATTCACATTTTTTTCTATATAAATCTGACTTGTGTTGCTGCTCTCCTTTTGTCACTTATATCTAATGATATATATCTGAGAAGAAGTGAATGCTCGTGATCTTTTTTCCAGGATGAGGAATACCTCCCCATGGAACAGCAAAAGGAATATACATCATTTTTTCCTGTAAGTCCAATTATGAAATGGCACTGGCTACCTACTTATCTGTCCTGGCAAGACAAGAAGGTCACTGCACAAGCAACTGAAAAAGGAATGGATACAGCAAACAAGCCCCAATTATTATTTTAAATGGTCCTATTTTTTTTTTACCTGCTCTTCAGGGATTGGATCTTTGTTTTCTATGTATATGGCAGGCTGTGTTAAAGGTACTGTAGTACGCTTCAGGTTGTCACAGGAAACTTCAAGTTTGCCTTTAGGGGGAAAGAACAAAAGGAATTAAAAAAAAGAAAAAGATTGAGTATTGAATAATGTTTTTGACTCACTCAGGCAGGGTCCAGGCATTTTCATTAGACAGGATTGGCACACGAAAAAAATGGTGAGAAGGCTGGTTAGAATACATTGAAACACTGTGTTAGAGAGCACTTAAATAACTTAKCTATTTTGATATAAGCTGAGTCTGATGAAACTCATCTTGAAATACTTCAACTAACAAATCTCAAAATTTTTACAGTCTTTAAAAACCTGCAGATGGCAAGAAAAATTGGTAAAACCAGAAAAGGGACTTGATGCCGAAGTTGAAAAACAGAAGTAAAATAGTAAAATTATAGGCAAATCAGCTTTGAATCATTGGAAAATATTGGAAGAAATAATCAAGCAAAATTTACAGGAAGCTATCTGGAAGGTAGCAAGGAGATAAGTGACAGCCAGTGTGAGTTTGTTGAGAATAAAAGATGTCAAATCACTCCAATTTCATTTTCCAATGCAGTAACAGGTCTTATGAATAGAAAGAAGCCAAAGATRTTCTGCATTTTGTTTTCAGTACGGCTTTTGACATGGTGTCATGACATACTCATAAGCAAAATGCATAGGCCAGGAGAAGTTGCTATTAGGTGCATAGAACAGTCTCTTGGATAATCAGAGTCTAGTTACAATTTTCAGACAGGAACAATATATTGAGTGAGGATTTGTCTCAAGTCCAATACTCTTTAATATTTCCAGTGGGTGGAAAAAAAAGTGTTTCAGCTCATTAAATCTGCTGACATTGGGATAATCTGCAAGGATACCGAAGGGCACAATTAGAATCGAAAATAATACTGGAAAATCAGTGATACAGCCCAGGAAGAATGGCATTTCAGATACAGCAGTTTGGTGACAGTGGCTGCAGATTTTTGTGCTTTGGAATAGTCAAATGCACAAATATATGACAACTGACTGGGCAGCACCACCGAGAAAAAGACGTGAGGAGCCTACTAGTCCTGCTGCAAGCAAAAAGCCAAACTACATACTAGTACATATAGACAACAGCACTGACTGTTAGACACGTGAAATTCCATTTCTGCTCTGGCACTGATCAGGCTGTGGATGGAACATAGTGCCCAGTCTGGGGCTCCTTCATTCAATGATATTGTGGACCAATGAGAGGGAGTCTAGAGGAAAACAGCAGAAATGATCAGAGGACTAAATAAAGTATAGCCATCAGGGAAGAGCTGAAGGATACAGAGTCATGTAGAGAAGACAGAAAGAAACATATTAACTGTCTTCAAAATGTAAGAGCTATAAAGAGGAAATGGATTTCCAYTGTGGGTGGATCAAAAGTACCCCTTTGAAATTGCAGCAAGAGATATTTATATTCAGTAATAACTTTCTACCGGTAATGGAGTTAAGTGCTGGAATAGATGTCTGGAAATACTGTAAAATGTCTCTGAAGAGAGGTTTTTAGGAACAGGTAAACATCATTTACTCACAAACACTAATTTACCCTTGAGAAAGGAAATGGGCTAGATGACCTCACCAAGCCCCACCTATCCCTATTTTCAGTTTCTAATCTATACATTGAATACTTAGGGGTGGTATTCTGAAAGTAGGCAGTTCACATTAATGACAATTTTAGTGGTGCTCAGTTACCTGCTTTTGCAAACAAGGAAAGTACGTAATTTCCTAGCTGACTGGGCTGAGCTAAAGATTTGATATTCCAGAAGTATCTAAATGCAAAGTTTAAAAGAAAGGTGAAGCATGTAATGAAATTTGAAGTCAGTGGAAAATTGACATGAGATATTTATTTTATAAATATCAAGCCCCCTTGTCCATTGCATAACTCTGCCTTGTAATAAAAACATTTTAATAGTAATAATGACAGCAACAATGGAAATATGCTCCGGAAGGTACGAAGACAAATTTGGAAGAGTATATGGAAGTTACCAATTGAAAGCTTGCCTTCCGAAATCAGAGAAGTAAGCCAGCTGCTCTAATATGTACAGACTGCTTTGTTTGTCACCTATATGGCATGATGCCATTGCTAAGGATATGCTTCGAGATCATGAATTCACAGTGTTTAACTACAACTGCTGCTGCTTTAGTTCCTCTCCAGTGTCAAAGGACTGCAAGATCCAGGAGCTTGTAGCAGAGTACTATGGCCTTGCTCTTATAAATATCTAAAAAAGTTGTATACATTTGCAAAGATAGAGACAGTCTAAAAGGAAAAAGGATGGAATTTAAACAGTTTGAGGGATATTATTTCAAAGATCATTAAAACAACATAAAGGGTATTCCATTCTGTAAAATTAGCAGTAGATTACTATATGCTTAAATTGTCGAGGCCTTAAGTGGTAAATCAGTTTTATCAATACTGAAAAAAGGTGAAAGAATAAACGGAAGATGGCTGAAAGTCTAGAATCAACTCATGTTGGAAATGAGCAAAGATCTACATGTAGATCAATGATAGATAAGTCTACCATTGCCCAATGAATTTAAGTAGAGGTGAATTCCCCTCAAGGTTCTAAAGCCTCACTTGCTCTCAGTCTCTGTTCTGTATCCAACAGGATCAGTGACTAACGGCACTGGTTCTAGAAATACACCAACTCCTGTAAACAAAGAAGCCAAACGGCATTCACTAAAGTAACCATATACTATACTATATGCTAGTGTCACCACCCATGAAAGGCTGTTGGGAGTGTATTAATGTTCAATCAGTTAGACTTAAAGGCTTTGCTTTGACAGAGTTTGACACAATGAACTATTTAATGTAGCTGTAAGAAACCTGATTTGATACAGAATGATTTAGGGCAAGAAGCATGCAGTCCTTGCTGAAGGAGACTCATCTGGTTACAGAGAAAACAATTAAAGATATGCAAAACTGCTCTGAAAATAAGTGATAGGCAGCTATGCAGGATGCCACAACTAGGATGGCCCACAGTTCAAAACAGCTCCTTAGTGGTTGGAAACTTTCAACTCCTGGTTCAACAAGAGCACTCTGATGCTGGGTGCACCAATGAGTTCCCAGATGTTTCCTCTCTGCGGAGCAATGTGGGCCCTTTGCCGCTGCAACTGCTGAGCTGACTTCTACTTCTCAGGGAAGGAAACCTTTCCGTGCTGAGAGCAGTAGGAACTGCTTGGCCAAAAAGGACAAGCAAAGATATATTTTTGCTCAGTATATAAACATGGTAAGAATGAAACCCAAGCAAACAGCAAATTTAAATACTGGATACGTTTTGTATTTATAGATGAAGAAGCAAAAAATACTTATTTTGTTTAAATATTAAGCAGAATTATGAGATACTGCTAAAAACATTTAACATATATATACAGCTTTTATGTAATGAAATACTTCCTCTCAAAGCTGGGTCTAAGCCATCAGAAACAGCTCCCTCTTCAACACTGTTCATAACTGACATTGAAAACTGTCAGGTTTTGCTCTGCTGGTTGAACTCATTAGTTGAACCAAACATCTATTGCAGCAAAAGTGCTGGGCATCCACTTAGACACAATGTTCTAGAACCATGGGGTTCTCGCTACAGCTCTTGTCAAAAGATTCATTTGGTTTTGGATAATAGTGCACAAAGACAAAAGAAAGATGTGCTTAGCTGCTATATTATTTCAGCAGGAAGGTATCTTCTTCCAAAGAGCTTTCAGGAAGTATTGAAAAAAAMCCAAGCTAATTTAATGAAGTAATTCATATAATCATGACCGATAGACCAGCTATTAAAATTTGTAGAAAGACAGATGAAGAATTAGACTTGATTTCATGCACAGCTTGAAAAGGTCAACTCACAGAAGCTGGACTGCTTAGAAATATATCAGGAAAGTCAAATGTATTCAGATAAAAATAGTTTTCAATGACCAACATAACTTAAAAGTAGCTCCTGTGGAGTAATTCAGTAAACTTGTTGCAAAATAAAGAATCAACCCCAGCACATTTCCAGGAAAGTCATTGGGCAAAAGTGAAAGTGAAGGATTTCTTATTTTTTATTTCCCACGCAAACCCTCCCTTCTAGATCACACACTAGGTTATTTTTGTACTGACCTTTAAAAGGAAGCAAGTTATAATAAAAGTGCCTGCTGTGAAATTTATACACAAAGTAAAAATAAAACTAAAATAACTAAAAATACTATGGTATACAGTCTAGAAAGAATATTTAAGGAAAGGGGAAAAAAAAGATCACTGAAACTGCTGGTTGTGGAGGGCATCAACAAAACACAACAGGCTAGCACATGTAAATGCATCAGACTACATCTAATATCCTCACAGGTTGTTTTACGCACCACTGAGAGGGAAGTTGTAAGACAAGACTATCAGGCAAAGTACACACAAATTTGGTTATACCATGTCTGGACCTGCACGGAGCCTGCATGAGGCTTCCCAGTGCTCCCAGTTCTGATGTAAGCATGAACAAGGTCAGCTTGCACGCCTCTAGGCCCACAGCAATATTCATCCATCTACTGGATATCCCACTTACATATCATTAAGAGCTTAGTGCACTACAAATCTGGATTTCTGTAGGTAACTTGCTGACATCCCAAGTCATAATTTTCCTAATGTAGTCTCCATTACCAGCATTTTACAGATGCTGGGCTATGGCTTCCTAGGACAGTAAAAAAGCTCCTGGAAAAAAGAAAGATTAGAAATTATAGGTTCAACTCCATGTCAGGAGAGCCTAAGTTCACTTCCATTATTTAAGCTAGTTGTGATTCACAAGGAGAACGGCATGGGCAGTAGAGGTCACTAAGGAGAGGAACATAAGGCAAAATGTTGGGATATGCTGCTCAGTATGACTTTTAAGCACACAGAGAACTAGCTCACTCTCTGAGAGAGCAGGTAAATAGGTATTATATGCTCAATACATACTCTACAATTTAAAATGTTCCAGGAAATCATAGAATCATTAAGGTTGGAAAAGACCCCTAAGATCATCAAGTCCAACCGTCAACCCAACACCACCATGCCCACTAAACCATGTCCCAAAGTGCCACATCTACACATTTTTTGAATGCCTCCAGTGATGGTGACTCAACCACTTCCCTGGGCAGCCTGTTCCAGTGCTTGACAACCCTTTTGGTGAAGAAATTTTTCCTAATATCCAATCTAAACCTCCCCTGCTGCAACTTGAGGCCGTTTCCTTTTGTCCGAATGCTTGTTACTTGGGAGAAGAGACCAACACCCACCTCRCTACAGCCTCCTTTCAGGTAGTTGTAGAGAGCGATAAGGTCTCCCCTCAGCCTCCTTTTCTCCAGGCTAAACAACCCCAGCTCCCTCAGCCACTCCTCATAAGACCTGTTCTCCAGACCCTACACCAGCCTCGTTGCCCTTCTCTGGACACGCTCCRGCACCTCAATGTCCTTCTTGTAGTGAGGGGCCCAAAACTGAACACAGTATTCGAGGTGCGGCCTCACCAGTGCCGAGTACAGGGGCAAGAAAGTTTCATGACAATGTCATTGTCATTTCAATTAACTATGTAATTTTTATGCCGTAAATAAATGAAAATCTCACAGATGATTCATCAAAATCCTACCCCTTCACATGCGATTCACCAATCAAAGGCAAAAAGCCACTACTGGTCTACACCTGGAAATGTAAGAATCTGAATCCACAGGTCAAACAGACTGAGTTAACACGTTTACATTTTTTGCTGAAACAAAAGCTTCAAGGTCATCACAATGAAAAAGTCTGACATATGTATATAGTTTTTCAAAGTGTATGGTTGTGAGACCTTCAGCTAAAATTCTGATACACAGATTCTGATCCATTTGACCATTCAATTTCTAAAGTGTATCCCATTAGTTGCTAAATTAATCTCTCACATTTACCTTTTTTATTTGGGTTTCTTCCACTCATTTTTTCCACCTGAGAAATGGCTTCTTCCCAGCAGCTGTTGCTTGCCTGGATATGAGGCTGAATAAACTTTAGTTTTTGTTCCAGAACCTGATGGGCTTCTGTTGTCAACTCAGGTGTCTCCTTAGTGCTAACAAGTTTTTCAAGTTCATCCTCAAGAATTATTACCCTAAGTGATGAGGAGATAAACAGAAATAAGTAATAATAAATATTTGAGTTCACCATTCCTTCAAGTATTTCATTTAATATCCTGTTATTTTCTTCAAGTTTTAAGAATCTAACTCAGCCAACTCCTCAAAGATGCCCCAAAATTTAAAAAATAAGGTCCTTTTCTCCACATCAAGATACATTGCTTGCCTGCATTCATTATAGTAATTCTTATATGTAAGGTTAAAGGAGTAGGACAGTTTCAACTATTTCACCAAGGCAGTGATGAATCTTTAAAAATATCTACTAGGTAGTTACTACGAGCTGAACTTTCTTATAAAGCATTTGGTATGTTGCAAAATCAATGAAAGATAAGTATGTTTTCAGTTTTTTTCAAGGGAGTGACAAAAGCAGGGCAAGATCTTAATACACTGCTTAGCTTTGAATTTTTACCAGATACTTAAAGAATAACCAGGAAACAGTATCAGATTCCATATTGAACCAAGGATCTTTGACCCCATACTATATGAAGATACGTCTATGATTGCAATGACTATACGTATCTGCCTTTTTTGTTTTTAATCTGGGATATAAGCTGACAACCCAAAGAACTCATCTGAAGCCTTCTTCCTACAGGCATATTCTCTTAATTCATGTGTAAACTTACTCATTGAGCAGTGCCTTGAGATGAAGCTGCAAGCTGCGTACCGCTGTCTGAAGACTGTTCAGCTCTCTTGACTTCTGCCTTGTTCTGGTTGGCCGTTCAAAACCCGACTGATGCTGAGTTTCAAAGTACCGATAAAACTCATAGCTTCGCTTAAGCTCTTCTAAGCAGGCAGCATGTGTATGAGGTAGGCCTTGAGTCACATCAGACAAGATATGATGAGGCAGCCGTTCAGGGGAGACCAAGGGCTTGGGGGGCGCGTTGGCTGGGGAGAGGAGCAGCACCAGCCTCCTGAAGAATTCTGAACTCTGCCCTACCCAGAGCTGAAAGAGGACCTGAAAAACAGGGTAGGGTTAGCTCTGTGCACCTGGGAAGACAGCCAGCCTCCAGAGTAAATGTACAGATACACCATGGGAAAACATTCCTCGGCCAGCAACAGGAACTTTGAAAAACTGCAAAAATCCGCTGAATGTTTTTGAAGGGTATCCCAGACCGTGTGAGGTTCAGATCTTGTGAACCTTAGGTGATGTTAATTCTTCGATGAAGGATATTATATGCAATTATGCTCAGAAGGTTGTCAGAGGCCTAAAAACTCATATTCTCATCAGGCAGTTTCATTATTTGTGATAATCTCCACATACGCTACAGCTCATAAAGGGCTGCCAAAATTCCAGTGGCAGCAAAGACATTTTTTCCTTTATAATGCCAAGCTATCATTTAAACGATCTACTAACTACTGCATTGCCCCAGACCCAACCTTGAAACATGAGTCTAATTGCACTGTACTTCAACAAAAACCATTCTACATCTGAAGAAAGCTGAGCTAACTTAATGTTTTTTTCAGCGAAAGTGAGAAATTTCACCAATATCACTAAGGAGGGAAAGGCTTGTAAAAAATTAATCAATTCATGTTGTTATATATTGTACAAAAGAGGTCAGTCCACCTAGGAGCAAGGAAACCCACAATTTCAATTTCTTGAGAACTTCCACTTCCAATGAAATGAAAAGAACTGTTTTCTTAGTTTAGAGAAGACTGTTGGCTCAGTAGACCATGACAGAACAGTAGCATCTTATATCTCTAAAATGAAAAGGAAAGGTTATGACACTTTTCTCTGCAATACTGGCCCTTATTAAAAGGGATCAACTGTAGGTGACTGAGGTGTAGTCTGAAATCTGTTCTCAAGCATTCCAGGCTGAGGAAGACAAGTTAATTACTCATCATGCTTTTTTCCATCCCCCTCATCTACAGAATAGGACTAACAATTTACTTGTTCTGAGATTTTGGATCTACAGGATTTGAAATAATATATTTACATCTTTGTACTCATACTACTATGGACAAGTAGCAGTTTTTTCCAGTGTGCAAACAATCAAGAGCAAAACATTCAGAATAGTAACACAAAAAATTAAATGCCTTCAGACAGATGTGGTCTGATATACCCCAAGGGTATACAAAAAATACTTGGATGCAAACTGATAAAATATTCCAAAAGAAAAAAAAATTCTCAATTTACAAAAGATGGTTATGAGAAGAAAGAACACAGAATGATATTAAATTAATTTTGGGCACACATGCAAGACTGTGATTTGGCTGGGTGCTAAAATAAAAAGCAAACAAATGGGCAGCAATCACCCAAGTGTCCCTGAAGGTGTGGTGCCCTGGATAGAAAGTCAAGAGCTTATGCTATAATAAGCACAAAAGACCAATCCCTTCCACCAGACATAAGGCAAAAGCAGTGAAAAAGTAGCACACAAAAGTAGTGGACTTCAGGAATTGATAATAATAATCCAAAACCTACCTGAAAAAAGGCACAACGGTGAGAGAAAAGGAAATTCCAGATGGATTTAGGGTTGCAAATTGCTTGCTCTGCAAATGACTTCTCATGATTTTTACTGATAATTAAATTTCACCTAAAACATCCAACTGGCTCTCCTCAGCTTGAATCGGTATTTTTTCTCAAGCCAAAAATTTTCACTCTTTAAATTGATACGGGCTACATTTGTCATATGGCCTAGACATGAGCTTGAATGAAAATTAAAATATTAACCAAATATGCATACATGTCTGTGTTCTACCTGCATTTTAATATAAAGACAAGTTCTCTCAAATTAAAAAAAAAGTGAACAGGACTGC
Organism: Oceanodroma leucorhoa; assembly: GCA_030449065.1. NCBI lineage: Eukaryota > Metazoa > Chordata > Aves > Procellariiformes > Oceanodroma > Oceanodroma leucorhoa. Next base: position 2,714,992 of record JASVER010000091.1, read on the forward strand.
ACAGAAATCCAGGGCTCACAACACAAATACGTCCCAAGGTTATCAAAGTATATCTATTTTATTATCTAGGCAGGAATCTGCTTAGGACTGATTTATGTTAATTTAGCTTGGTTCAACTACACCACACCCAGCCTACATCTCTGTCTGTTATGAGTTAACGTAAAATGAGATTTACTAGTTGTGAGCTTAACTGTACCCAGAAAGCATCCCAACCAGTTTAACTAAAACAGATTTCAGTTAAATTGCTGCAAATTGCAGGTAAACAAAGACTTAGCTTACAAGCTTGGGCACCTCTGACTGCCTTCTTGTGCTTAAAAAGAAGTGGGTAAGTAAGTGGTCTTGCATGGTTGCAATTAGAACTTCAGCTAATGAAAAGGCAAGAAAAAAATCCCGAAAGCTTACATCTGATGTAGCTCTTAGCTTACAACTAATTGGACAAAGCTTCAAAGCTTAGCAATCACTATTACTGGTAACATTTACTGTCAGAACAAAAGAATTCAAGGTCTAGGAATTAAGTGAATAAAATGCAACAAGAGCCAACCCCATAGAAACATAGAAGTCACATAATAATTTTCCATTTAAAAAATAATGTTAAAAGGGAACTGCCTTGGCAGAGAACCACTAGAGTGTAGAAGGCTTGCATTCAAATTAGATCTTCTTTCCAATTGAAAACATTGACTCATGCAAATTAAAAATACCTAACATCTCAAAACAAAATAGATAGAAAGGCCATTATATGGGTGTCATTCTGTTCAGTTAAATGTTTTTCAAAGATCAAAGTACCACACTGGCTCATGGCAGCAGGGGTCCACACTTATGATTTCTACTCCTCAGTGTAACTAAATGCAGCTATTCCCTTCGGCAATTACAACTAATTTATATCTTCTGATGTCTCTCTTTTTATTCAAGTCAAGAGATTAGCTAAAAAAGATGTCAGTACAAATCTGGAAATTACTTTATTCAGCTGGGATCAAGTGAAATCAGAGAGCAAAAAATCATGTTTAAGAAGGAGATTGATCAAGCCGATTATAAAACAGTGACTTGAATTTACATGATTTGCAGAAAAAAGTCCTAATGTTGTATTGTGCAACTTCTCTTCAACTACATGCAAAAAGAAATCACCTAAAAGCCAATAAATGTAGAAACACATGATATGACACTGATTACATGTCCCCCTCAGTTGACAGTGTTACTACAGGCTAGTACGTACAAGCCACAGCGCTTCATGACAACTGGAAGAGATTTTCACCAGGAGTCTGCGTGGATGCGTGTCCTTCTAGGAGAGGTTACCTTGAGCGCAGGCAAGCTGAAGCCATCGGTGAGATTGTGTGCCTCCTCTTCAGAGACCTGCTCTTCGCTCAGTCCCAGACCCAGCTCCTTAAAGGGGACTACACAGATGTAGCTGGTCACGTTGTCACTCTCTGAGTTCAGAGGGTAGGTTTAGCTGGAGTTAAGGTGGTTAACAAAGCAACGTTTGCATTAAACACACAGAAAAGGAAAAAACACCTAATAAGGTTTCTTGTTTCTGGCAATTTGTACGAAAGCACATACATTCCACCCAAATCCGCCTGAATCCTGTTTAATTGAACATTTTGCAATCCTTATTCAGAGCACAAGTTTTAAAAGCCCTTAGAAGGATGAGAGATAAGACACTGACAAAACACCTATGTCTAAATACAAACACATAAAAAGAAACARGAGAGACTGATGAAAAATCCCTGCATCCGTTTCAAGTGAGGAAAATATTTTATCTTTAAATATTGTTTCCAAGAAGTAGCTCATGTCAATCTTAAACCAGAAATCATATATTTAACAGAGGAAAGAGGAGAACAATTGTGCAATTTTAAGTTTCAAAGGTAGCCTATGTTACAGACCAAACTCAGGATGATGGGAATTCCCTGCGAGTTCTGTCTGTGGAGGGACCACTCAGAGGTCTCTACAATAACTGCTCTTTGACACTTCAGATAGTGCTGTGAAGAACAGGAGCTCCCCGATTGTCATACCATTAATTTTATTGATTACATCACTGTAAAGCCACCATGATCTTGGCAGGAACAGCAGCAAACTGTTATCTATCAACACTATTCAGCACATTTAAATTCTGAGTAGGAAAATGTACATCTCCAGTTCTCAGAAATGCTTAAAAAGTAGGAAGCAAGCACAATATAACTGATACCAGAAGACAGATACAAATAATTCATAGACTAGGCAGTATTTATTTTAAAATGGCACTAATTTTAGGCTAACCTCATGCTGGGGAAAGGGAAGGAGGAACAGTTCAAGATTCTGCACATTTTGGATTGTTACCCAGTCACAAAACAGTACAATTTGCTTTAAAACAGAAACTTACAACTTATGGTCAGAAGCACATTTGTTCCACAGAAATATATATATATATAAATATTTGTAAAGCATTCATGAAAATAAGGCCTTAATTTAAACTATGGTTTTTTTCATTTATATTTTGATGTACAAACTGAATGCTCTCATCTCTTGGGGCACATAAAGCCAATTAGAAGCACTTGTCTCTTGTCCAACTAGTATGTTTTCTGGGGAAGCTACAAGTTCCACCCGCTTTCACTCCCAAATTTTCCACGTGCTAAATTCTCATAGGATTGAACCTGTAAAGGTGATTTGCTCAAGAAAATTTTTACCACTTGAGTAGAGGAACATTGCATTAAAAAAATAATATTCTGTGTCCCAAGAACAGCAATGCTAAGTGTCCAAGGTCTAAACAAACAAATACATTTCTCYCTGATTTCTCCCCAAAGTCCAGGAAGAAAGAAGCCTATTAAGTGTTCAGACAAAAACCTGCAATGCAAATTAATTAGGAACAGAATATTATTGTTGCCACCAGCAGCTGCCTCACATAAAGTGTCTATTCTAAGTTAACCTGACAGCATGCCCAGCAGATGGAGCACATGGGATGAGGATGGTAACACCATCAGAGATTGAAAAGTCAGGTCAAAACCCTTCAGGACCAGTTATCTCAGAGACTAATTATATTCCTTTTTAATTTTTTCCCACAAGAAAACATTTCCAACAGCATGAACACCATAAAAAGCAGTGTGGACACAGGTGAATTTCTAAGTCATGCTAAAAAAAAATTCCAGGCAACATCTCTAATGAGTGGTTTGACCAAAGGAGCCGCTTATCAATACTATGTCTCAGCTAGGGATTCCCAGCGGACTCCCGCACCTCCAGCCTTGCCCCGCTCTATTGTGGCCCTCCCACTCCCATTTCTATGTATATACATACACACAAACACACTTCCTTCATGCACTTTGCTTTAAAACGCAAGTACTTTTTGTGCTAATGTTTTCCGTTAAAGCCAAAATACAGTAACTAACCCTAGGTTAGTTAAATTTTTCTGTCTTTGTGAAAATATTTCATTCATCTGTTTAACTTACAATCCTTATTAGCTTGGAAGAAGAGACGGCAAAGCTACTTAATAATAAACTGTCAAATCCAGAATAAAATATCGGTACAGATAATGAAATATCTTGTATCAGGAATAGTGTGGCCAGCAGGAGCAGGGAGGTGATTGTGCCCCTGTACTCGGCACTGGTGAGGCCGCACCTCGAGTACTGTGTTCAGTTTTGGGCCCCTCACTACAAGAAGGACATTGAGGTGCTGGAGCGTGTCCAGAGAAGGGCAACAAAGCTGGTGAAAGGTCTGGAGCACAGGTCTTATGAGGAGTGGCTGAGGGAGCTGGGGTTGTTTAGCCTGGAGAAAAGGAGGCTGAGGGGAGACCTTATCGCTCTCTACAACTACCTGAAAGGAGGCTGTAGTGAGGTGGGTGTTGGTCTCTTCTCCCAAGTAACTAGCGACAGGACAAGAGGAAATGGCCTCAAGTTGCAGCAGGGGAGGTTTAGATTGGATATTAGGAAAAATTTCTTCACCAAAAGGGTTGTCAAGCACTGGAACAGGCTGCCCAGGGAAATGGTTGAGTCACCATCCCTGGTGACTCATTTAAAAGACGTGTAGATGTGGTGCTTCGGGACATGGTTTAGTGGTGGACTTGGCAGTGCTAGGTTAACGGTTGGACTTGATGATCTTAAAGGTCTTTTCCATCCTAAATGATTCTATGATTCTACAGTGAATGTCTAACCTCTGTCAGGAGGCTGATCTTATTTACCTATAGAAAAGCAAGAACACTAATGTACCCCTGTACGTAAGAATTTAATATTCATAGTTTGCTCTTCAAAAGCACATTCCCATCTAAAGATCTAACAGGGGGACCTCACAATATCCCTGAGAAATCCAAGCTGCTCTTTTATAAAATTCTCACCTGCTCACCAGGCAGGAAGGGATGAGCTAAGCATGTGATGAACTGGCTGGTCAAGGAAGAAACATCGCACKGAAAAATGCCCAGATATCTTTACTCGGACCTTCCAGCATTGGATTTCTGATTTAGGCTTTTATGACCCAAAGAGGGTACTACTTTTTGTTTAGCTTACTATTTTCTTGTGTGAGCTTTCTCTTTCCCAAGTTAAAAGGTATGTGTTTTTCTAACATTTCATGATGCAATAACTAAATTTTTACAGAGGAGAAGGAACAAATTTTTACTAGATTTACTAGAGAAATTTGCAAGTTTCCCTGTGCTCAGTGCATCTCAAAGACATAGAACACATTTTATATCCGTTCCACCTTAATGGGGTAAGATAACATTCAGTTTAAAATACTGCTATCCAATGTCTGGTTTTATAACACTATTTAAGCCTTGCCATCAGAGAACGACACCTTACACTTACAACAAAATTCACACTTTTTCAATTTATATGGTCCAATGCCCAGGTCCTACCTATCAATATAGTTCAATGGAAATAGAGTATCACACCATCTTGCACCAGCTGAGGATGAAGCTATTAACATCATCCAGTAACATACGCTAAAACATTTCCTCCATCCAGCTTGCATATAATTAAATCAGTGAATAAACCATAGATTACCATGACACAGAACCCACAAGGCTCTTAAGTATAAAAATATTAAGCAACTAGCACGCCAACCCAAGTATTGCCTGAGTTATTACACAATTCAATGGAGCATAGTGCAGAGATTTGTTGAACTAGTAGTGATTGGTCTGCACAACATCCTGTAAATACTTAACCCAAAATGCCTAATTTCTAGTTTAAGCTTTCAGCCATTGCATCCTGCTATACCCTTATCTTCCAGACTAAAAGATAAATACTCTTCTCTTTTCTCCCTTCTGTCTTTTTCCTCTATGATTTTGAGCAATGTACCCTTGCCAATATGAACAAATCAGAGTAAGAACGGCATGAGAAAATGCTGAATTGTTTCTGCAAATACACAGCTGTCCCTTCACATAAAATGCAAGGAATATGACCTTCCATCTCATTAAATTACTGGTCCACCAAGTTTGATACAAACGCCTGGTATAAGGCTGAAGTATAATTGTATATTTTTTCTACTTTATGTGGGAACAAATTTTAATTAGGACAGTATTCATTTATTCTACTCACTGAAGGCAGCTGTCTAGCTAAAAGGGAGCACACTAGCCACAAGCAAATATTGCTAAACTTCTAGCTTTATTGAAGCGAGTAATGATAACATATCAAGTTTATGCAATTTGTATTGCCGTGAATAAAACTGAATTAAGATTTTTAATTCTCTGTAACAGGTTCAACAGACAGATCTCCCTCTAACACATTTGAGATATACATTGAGATATAGATAAAAACCTAATTTGCTGCAGATAGTTTGGTAGGAGAAATAATACTGATGGCTATAAAATCTACACTTAATGGATTAGCATAGATCCACATATCCCTTAACATTTGAGATGTTTTTACTAATTTATTTTTACTTAGTCACTCATTTATGTCTACAATTAAGATTAATACTTAGATTACCCAGTTTTTAGGACAGCCCAACAGTTACCAGCTCAGCCCCTCAAGTATATTTCCTTCCTTGTCTCTCTTGAAGTTATAACATAAAGCAAGTGGCTTAAGTTCAAAGCAGTTTCCCTTTGGCTTCCAGTAGGATTAGTCTTACTGATTCAAAGTATGAATTTGATACTTATCTCAGAAACAATCAAATACATTAAAGCATATGTTTAGCAACCTACTTAAGATTACTAACAAAAAAATCTCTCAAGGCAGTGTAAAATAAAGCAACAATAATCTTTGCAGTTTGCATTTGTTGACAAAATGAGATACAAATCTATAAATGTTTTTACGATTAAACCTTTCTCTATTGTATCGTATTGTTTTAGAGGTCTAGATTTAAAACAATGTAAGTATGAAAATTCACAGTAGAATTTACCTCAAACATATGTCTGTACAACATCATTCACTGAAATGACTTCTTCTGGGAAAAAAAATAACCCATTGAAATAGATTTTGCTTATTTCTGAACATTTTTTTAACTTAACGTTACATACATGCAACCTGTCTTAGAAAACAGTTCCTATAAGAGGCTGTTTGGATGATTTTGTTAAGCACATATAAATGCATATTTTCAAAGTAGAGAAAATTATCAGTCCTTATTAAGCTATAAATGAGTAAATTGATCTTCTTCCAAATTATTTTCGAAAGGGATATTCTGACATAGTAAGCTTGAAAAATTATTCAGCTACAGATATTTCCTGTAAGTTCTGAATATATAAGAATGTTTTAAATGAAAGCTTAAATCAAAGTATAGTTTTTACTACATTAGTAAATTTAATACCATTTTCTAGAATACTTTAGCCATTATATCTAATAATAGACATGTGTCAGTTCAAGATATATTTACCATAGCCTTAAGGCAACAATTATCTTCACTGCATTATAAACTTCAATCTCAGATTTCCAGATGTATTATAAGAAACACAAAGATGAAGCAAAATAGGACATACTTCACATTATCATCCTTTTGTAGGCCTGTATACCACTCAGAAGGCCCAGTCACAGACTAGGACCTTATTTTGATAACTGGACATCACACAGAAAGGATCTCTGGAGTCAAAGGCTCACTACTGTTGTTGAATGACAAGTATCACACCCACGTTGCAGTATCAACTGAATACCATCAACCAAGGAAAGGAAACTGTAATATGGAAGTTTATTTCCCATTTATACATGCACATAAATGTTTCCATGAAATGCACACTCTGTGGTTCAAAGCAGTGCCTGTCCCATGTACTTGCTCACACTCTTAAGAAATTACTTCTTCCTTATTCTTTAAAGAGACAAATCGCCCTAAAGAATGATCAGCCATCAGTTAAAATGAAACTAAGATTTGATCTTTGGTGTATGAGCTGGGAAGATTCAATTTTTGTTGCCCTTGAGACTAGGAGGTGTTTTGCATATTAAATTCCTATTGAAAATTGTTCCAAGCAAAAATAATTCAGTTTTTCACTTGCTTAAATACAGAGATACATCCGCTCTGCAACAAAAATACAAAGCAATATCCAGTAAAACAAAAAATGTTTATTTAAAAAGTATTATAACTAACCAGGGAAAATAGGTTTGGGTTTTTTTTAATGTCATTTTATAATATTAATCCAAATTTTAAATATTTGGTATGTTTCTCTAATATCTTTTTCGCTAATAAAAGCATTTTGTTTTGCTGTTGCCAGTGTAAATCACTAATAGTGCTACTGGATTCATGTATCTCACAATGCTCAGAAAAAGCTAATTTCAAATAGCAATTCATTAATTCATACTCAAATAACCTAGAGGAGTTAAAGTCGAGAATATCTTCTGATTTTGTGCAAAGCAGAACTTACTAAAAAGAACTGTAAAAGTCAGAATTGGGATCTCATTTCCAGACTTTGGATGGAAGTTCCTTTCCTTTATCAACATTCCTTTCCTTCAATTTATCACCCCACTCCTTTATTTAATCTCTCCAGTCCCTCTCCCTCCTTGCTGTAGGCCAGATTTGTGCTAACAATCTGATGACAGACAAGGGCATTAAATTTGTCACAAGTGGCAGCTGTGAATGTTTTCGACATGAAGGAATCTTTGGCCCCCTCCAGCATAAGAGTACTATTTAATTGCACAAGGCACTGGAATCTATTTGAAAGATGCTCCTTGCCATTAATACCCATGTAATACACATAGCATTTTCAAGCATTCACAATATGCAGGGGAAAAATCAAACCAAGGCAACTTGGAACTACCTTAAAGCTGCTCTTAATTATCCTGGTGAGAAGGAATCCTTTACTCACCTTCCTTACATTTAAATTCCTTACTTTCAGTTTTCATGCACTGCAGAATTGGCCAGCCTGCATCTCAGCTCACATGCTACCACTGTTTTTGACACTACGTTCTGCACAACATAATGCTTCTCTTTCCATTTGTCAAGAACCTATCTATATACAAGCAACTTCAATAAATTTTTGGCCATTTATTTCTGCTGGCCCTTACTACTGTGATATCTGCATGATAATTTGGTATAATGGAACTTCCATCTTAAAAATTTTTCAAAGACAGATATAAATGTCAAATTATCCAAAGTAAATGAAACTTTCTTCTCTCCCATTCCTTAATTTAAAAGCCATTCCTTAAGTTTAGTAGTTATGAAATTAGCGGACAGTCTAATACACACCAATATTCCTTGAGCCTGTAACTTCCCCAGCCACAGCAACAATCTACATGCCTGTCATAACCACTGCTGGACTGACTTCCTTCATGCTGGAGGATATTTGGGAAGGCCATGTTAACTGATCCTATTGTCACATCTCTCTTCCCATGTTCTTAGAAGTGATTCTTGATTATTTCCAAGCTAGGTATCAATTACTCTTATCAACATGTCTGAACCTGTGAGAGTATTTTTTTCTTTCTTTACATAGCAAATACACCTTATTCCCCAGAGCTGAGTGAAGTCTTGAGCCCAGAACGAGGATGCCTACCCCTACACAAGTTATTATTTTGCAAAGAAATACTCATTTCCTTCAAAGTGAATGCACGCACTTCTAGCTTTGTGTGTGCCTCTGTGTATGTACACGTTATCACTCAATATATCCATCTATTTGCCAGGCAAGATATATTAGTCAAATATTATGCTCCAGGAAGACAAAGCAAGTAATTTGTCATGTCAGATTTTCAACACTTGCATTACCGCCAGCTTTTGTTTCCCTGCATGTGTTTTTTAAGATCAGGAACATACCTGTTTTATTTTTTGCTGTAATACAGGGTGAAGACATTGTTATTTCCTATATAGTATAATAAGTACAATAAACACAGAAAAAACCCTTGAAATGCTAATGCCATTAAAGAAAGTATACAATTCACCAAAGAAATACAGATGACACTTCACAAAATGGAATCTGACTAAAGTGTTCTGCTTTGATTCAGAGTAGAAACTCCTTGCTCTTAAATGTGCCTTTTGGCTAATTGATGTAATCAGAGCTTCACCCAGCTTGTCTGAAACAGGAAATCAACTTACCTTTRAACAAGGGGATGTCGAGTGAAAGGCCGTGTTGTTCAGAGAAGATGGTATTTTGGTGCAAGGGAAAAAGATGGCTAAAAGGAATTATAAAACAAAATCCTGAAGGACTCTGAAACACTTTATCAGTACTTACACCAAAGGCATGGGTGTCAGTAACTGGGACATTGTTTTCAGTGCACAGAATCTTATCTCACACTGCACAGTACACAAAAAGACAAAAATGTTAAGAATGTTCCAAACCAAGTATAAGCCCCAATTTACTGTGCTACCTTTTTTTAATCTTGTTTAGATATGTAATTAGATATTATATGTTCATAGACATACTAACTCTAAACATTGGCATAATTACAGGTAAGTAACATGAAATATCTGAACTCGTGGGTTTTTACAAAAAGGATATTTTTTCAGCATGTATAGAGTAGCCAGTCTTGAAGCTCGAAAGTTGGCTCTGACAGATCGATAAACGGCTTTCCGGAGACCAATAAGATGCTGACTAGGATGCTGTCCAGCTTTATTAAATGGGCAAGCGGCACTGACCCTGTCAAGCAAACTTGAAAAGTAAAATGTGATACAACTGTACAGATGTCCTAAAGTATTTTTAAAAGACAGTACATCAGTTTTCATTTCATTACTTAGAAAACTTTTTCAAATGACTCAGTAAATATGAGAGAAAAAAAAAATCCATCATATCAATGATATATTTAATCACAATTTCAGATAAGCAGCCAGGATTCCTCAGTAGACAGCCTGATTCTATTCTCATCTGAGCCATGGCAAAACTCCTGAGGACGTCTGTTTTCTCCAAAGTTTTCCAAAATGATACACTAAGGGTAGACAGGCCATAACATTACCTCTGATAGAAAACTATTACAAGCTCACTGTAAGCTTTGGAAGTTTTAACACACAGATATTTAACATATACCTCTTTATATGCAGATTTTCCTCAAGTAATTTTTGCAGAAAAAATGTGCTAGTACATATTGTTTTTCATGCAAAACACTATATTCTTTCAACCTTCTCCATGCAGAATCTTCTCTAAGTCAACAGAAATATTGAGTGGTGACATAGATTTTATCATCATGCAATGAATGACAGTTGTGTTTGTGGGAGTCTGACAGTAGACACATGGAATGTATGCAACTATACAAGCATATTTGAAAATATATTTTGGTGTCCACATATTCAGGTGAATACACCATTTAAAAGAAACTGCCATTTGCCTATTAGAGTATATTTCCGAATGGCTTTAGAACTGTAAGAAATTGCCTCATCTGGAAATAAATTGAACTGTGAACTGGGTGAATGTTAAACATGTCTGTGCAACATTAAGCTGTAGAAAAGGAAAAAAAGATTAATATCCAGTTATATTATTCATATACAGTCTGATGCCAAACCTATGACTGAGACACTGAAAATAGCCTAGGTGCACTCTACTTGCTAGGACTGCTTTTACTGGAATCAACTCAGGAATGAACGCAGTCTGGACAACAGGACGATAAATTGCGATGAATTGTTTGAGGACTGGAAGCCTGCTTCTGCTCTAACCTTTCCCAGGGCATGGTGAGGAGGCAATTTCATGTCCACAGTCACTTAAAAGGGAAAAGCATACAGGGTACCGGGCACGACTGAGGTGGGTTGCTGCATTGGTGACTATTTCTGTAGCCCATCTGACTGAAGAGCTGACTAAGCCAGCAGACCTGACTCTGCTGGAAAAATGTCAGTCCTACTGCATGTGCTTAGCAGGACCATGCTGCACATTGACCGGGAGGGGAAACAGCTTATTGCCTTCACTGTCACATATGAAAAGCAATGCAGCCCACCCAGTGAGCGAGGCCGGACCCATGTCAGTATGTTAAATATGATTAACACAAAGAGATTCATGCCAAATACTGCAGTATATTGAATACGCTAGCTGAAATACCACATTAAAATATCTGCGTACCATATTAAATTATGTGAGTGACATTAAAATGGTTTATATAACATCTCATAAAGTACTTTAAAATCTGAATAAAATAAAAACAAATTGTGTTAATTTCAATTTCTAAACGTAGATTCAAAAAGCTAGTCTTGCCATACGTTTCACTAGGGAACACAGCATGTAATGTAGTACATGCCAATCTCTAACGTTTCCCTAGCTTTTGAAGGTAACAACTGGAAGTGCGTATGGATAAACTCTCACATCAGTTTGTAGACTCAAGCCCTGGGTGAATTGTCAGAAGCAGATTCAAAGAAAAGGAGCAAAATTCTTCTACTGTAAAAAAGAGAGAGAGAACTATGTTCTGCTACAGCGATGTAAGCATTTCCAGCTCCTATACAGAACAAATATAGCACAACTCATGCACAGCATATACTGCCAGTATTCAGCAAAACAATTTGCTTTCCTTCTGGGAAGGTTTGTTTCAGTGTTTTTTATAAAATAATTCTTCTTTATTCCAGTAATCTTAAATTAGTATAACCTGCTAAAAATGTCTATGTGCCAGACATGCCATATCCCTAACTTCCTAATATTCCATTTATCTTCTATATATTTTAATTGGACTTACAAAATGTTATCAGCTTTGCATATCAGCCACAAATAGCATGAAGAAAAAAGGGTTAAGGGTGAATTTCCTCTTTCCTACTTCTCCAAACCCATTTTACTTGTAAAGAACAGTGACTTATTTCTCCATTAATCTCACAAGCCAAATTTTAAATAAGCTCTCAACTTTTAACAAACTTGTACAGACACATTAATAAAAACCTGTTATGGCACTCCAATGTGAAAGCAGTTCTATAAAATGCTATATACACCAATATGTGCTCGTAGAGCTTGATTCTAGTTCAAAATACAGTAGAAAGGGAGCATTTTGGAGAAAAGCTAATTATTTCTGTGACAGACAAGGAAATAAGTACCTGTCGCTCATTGCTGCAGCCTTTCATTACATATTCCTACAGTTTTCATTTTATAATGTGCAAGACAATGGACAAACTTTCATTACCCCATGGAAATTCCAGGCTGCAACCTGTGATCAGGCTTCATTTGTCTAATTGCAAATTAAGCAATTAGACAGAAATACTGCCATTATGCCTTAGTAGAGCACTGCCCTACCTTGGCTACACAATTTCTGTAATCCAAACTACCCTGGTGAGGTCTCGGCCACCTCTGAATGGCAGAGCTTGTACCACGCAGACATACCTGAAATGCCAACAGCAGCGTTAAACATTTCTGAAGGCCATTCTGAAATCAGAATATYCAATTGCTTTTGAGAGCAGCTAGTATAAGAGAGGCCTGACAGGGTTCTTAGTTCCTTTTCTAAGTGGTTGCTGTGGGGTTTTTTGGGTGGGAAGAGAATGAAGGCAAAACGATGCTTGAATCGGTTAAGCATATAGCAGTCACTACCACACAGTAGTAAACCAGTGAACCAGTGGACAGCTGACCAAAACCTCATCAAGAATATTTTAACATTTACAGAGACAGCCAAATATCAATTAACAAGGGGCAAATAGGGTACAATAAAGCAAAGCCACAGATATTTCAAAGCATATGTAAATTAGCCTATGAGAACATAGCAATGGATGGTGCAACAGGGAGAAAAAACAGCAGTGGAACACACGGAACTTCAGGCCAAAGCTGCAGACCTGGGCTTGCCGTTATCAGAGTTTGGTTAAGTACAGCTAGCCAAAATCTGAACTCAGTACTATTTAAATGTCAGCTTCAGTATCTTTCCATTCACAACATGGTTAATGCACAGTCCAAACTATGCTGAGCTAGCAGTATATTAAAACAGCAGCATACATATCACTGAACAGGGTGCTGTGCTACCTGGTTGAAACCCCATTCCTTCAAGGATGTAAAATGACACAAGAAGATACTCATTAACTTTTCAGCTGCAACCATTTCTGTTGCCATGTGACTCTTTCTGAACAAGCATTAAGACTTTGACGAGGTTACTACAGGAGAACATACTAAACTCTGTTCTGCTAAGGTTTATTGTAGCAAAATTCTGGAAGAAAAAAGGGGTAGCTAGTTTTCTGGATCATACATGAAGCGCACTACCTCAAGCAAAGAATTTCATGGTGCCCTGTGCAGTAGCATCTCTTGCATATGTGGATGCAGAATAGGACACTCTGGAGTTAGAACTTCCTTGAGGCTAAAGCAAACCAAAACCTGTACAGCACCAACTTCTTCATACTAGACAATTGTTCCAATGAGGATGCTGACACAGTCAGACTTCTCCCACTCCATCCATACTCCAAAGTCTTTTGAAAAGCTTGCCAAAGTTTTAAGTAAAGAGGCTATTAGATCAAGCATCAGCTTAAAGACCAGTCTGGTTTTTGTTAATCTGTTATCTAAGATATGTAGTAAAAGAACAAGGCACCAGCAATTTAGACATTGACCACAAGTTCGTTTGCTTAAACTTAGGATAAAATCCAAATGTTTTTCTCATCTGTAATTTGGACAAGCCCTAACAATAATTTCTTTTAAGAACCCGTTTGTGAAGATAAGGCTGCCTATTGCTTAACTATATGCTTCTTCAGCAAAAAACCAAACCAAAACAAAATGCATAGCTAGGCAGAGGCAGACTGAAGACATGCTTATGCATTCCAAAGGGAGAATGAAACGTTTCTTCAATGAAGCATACTGAAGGTATCTCAAGCTAGAAAAGAATTCAAAATGTTAAGTCTGCAGTTTCAAGCTTGCATGTAAAAACATGTGCCTGAGTGCAGAATAGTTGGTCTGGCATGAACAAACAATTTCTTGTTGCACAGAAGGGAATTTTTTATTTTTAGAAAGAAGTCGACTGGATTGTAGCTGTTGGCATTTCCCACCTCATTTAGCCTTAAGTCTAACTGGCACAGGTACATATCTAACCATAGGTTGTTAGAAGGGAAAAACATACATGGCAATGAGAGTGCACAGAAACGGGCCTGTTGCCTGGGGATCATTGCATACACTGAACATGTTCTGATGTCCTTTCACATAGAAAATAAGCAAAAATTACCAAATAGCTAAAAGAGCTAAATAACCAGGAACACTTTCACATCCCTTAAGTGGATGAGAGGCAAATTCAGCAGTAAATACTTTAAGAATCTAAACATCTCAACAATTGTATGCAAGAAAAAAGAGTAATGTAAACTTTATTTGGGGTGGGAAATGACCTTTGATGGTCTTTGCTGATTGCTGTGTTCTCATCACTTCAGACTGTTATTTGTTAAATAAAAATAAAATGGGTTTCATGTCATCTTGTTTTCTAAAATATGAATGATTACTTGCAGGTCAGTTTATTTACATAGATTTGGTAATATAAGATACAAAAAACCCTCAAACAAATGACCCTCTAAATGACTTCCCAAAATAGTTAACTAATTTGGTTCAAAATCCATTTCTTCATGTATTTCATTGCTAGCAGAGCAGGAGGTTTCAAAGGCATATGAGTTTTGTGAGACTTAATTCTCCTTCAGGATGCAGGGTTCTAACACTGGGTTGTTAGAATTCATACTTTTAGTATGAATGGTAATTATACTATTTTATGTAAATGAAAAGCTTTAAGTATTATGTTTTTCAGTAATTCCACTTGTTATGGGAGACAGTGTAACAAGACAAATTTAGAAGACATCTGGCTTGAATGGATCTGTGTATTAAATAAAGTGAAATATAGACTCACAGGGTAAATCCTCTGGAAATTACTTCAGTCTCTTGAATGAGCCGTAGAGCTTTCCTCACGAGATTAGTAAAAGCTCGGCTATTTGCCACTGTTTCTTCCAGCTGGATACAGTATTTTCGCAGGGACATTTGCAGCTTGGCTGTCCTCCATGTGCCCCACACTCGAAAGACTGCATAGACAAGCAGAACTAGTCCCCACAGCAGCCACGATGATTCCTTCCACCACGAAGGCAGCATAAGCAGTGCACTGACAAAGGCAAGAAACAGCGAGACATCCCTGCAAATAGAGAAAGTATCATCAGCCACAGATTCCTGAGGTCAAACAAGTGGGAAAATCATGAAGCTTTCAGTTACATTTGAGATTCTGACATCTTATTATTGGGCTTTTATGAAGTTCTGAAGGGAACCGTGACACCGAAAACTACTCCTAGTGGCAGATTTAGATGTATACGTACATGGTATTACTTGGTCGGTATACTCTAAGGAAACAGTTCTCTGGCTTTTTTATGGCACGAGTAGAAGAATAATGTACCACTTTGAAAGGTCAGTTTCTCTTACACATATGACTTAAAAAAAAAAAAAAAAAAGAGAAGGAAAGAAAATAGAAAAAGAGAAAAACCTGACTACTCAGCATTATAAGCCAGGGTGGGTAGGAACTGGAATATCTGTACTTCCAGGTTCAAGAGTACAGCAGGGAAGGGCATGTTTCTTTTGGTAACAAAACCCTCAAGTAATGCCAGCTTTATTTTTTCCAGATTCTGACTCATTTAACTTGGACACCAACACACCACTAGTTTTTAACACATATTTTATAAGGAAGGCTTGAATAATCATTTTAAATAATTTGGCAGCTTTTGAAAATCCTTAAGGAAACAGAGTAACTAGTATCTCAGTTCAGTTATTTCTCAAGGACATTTTAAAAACTTCATAAAGCTGTTATTTTCATCTAGAAAAATTCAACAAAAATAAGTAACTGCTAGAAAATACACTGTGTTTCATATATAGTATTATAGTTGCAGTTTTGTAAACTTATGACAGTCTTCAGAGATGGGTGGGTATCGGCTTCAAGAGGTATAACAACTTTACTATTTCAGGATTTTTTGAAAGAAAAATATTCACTTTCTTCACCCCTTAAAGCTGCGTATCCTGTAGTTAGTTTTGGAAGTATTCACAAACGATATTTTCCCATTTCTAAAATAAGACATGATCTCTGGGTTTCTATTTTCTGGACAGTTTTGTGGTCATATTTCAACAAGCTTTACAAGTGTTAACTCTTCAGGGCTACTGATAGGTTTCAGTAAAGGCCCAGGGTTAAAATATTCCAGATATGTAATTAACTTCAAACAGGACAGATACACAGTCGGTAACTTCCTTGGTACATTAAAAAAAAAAATCACACACACAAAAAATAAATCACAACAATGAAAGACTGGAAGGTATTTAAGAGCTCACTTTGTCCATTTTCAATTTCTCGTTAATCCAGATCATCACGGACAGACTGAAGAAGAAAATGGAGACTCCACAACCCACCCAGGTACCTATTCCAACTCGTAAGTATCCTTAGAGCTCAAAAGATTTCCCCCAAGTCCAGCCTGAATCATTGGCAAATTAATTGCATTATTTTTTCTCATATCCTTCCCTTTTCTGAAAAGAATAAACAATGACTGATCACCACCTTCTTATTGACTACCTTCTACACATCGTAACACTGTTCCATCCCACCTCAATTTTCTCCATTTTGGCCAAATAATCCTAGCACACTCTAATGTTTCTGAAAGATTACATTTTCTAAACTCATTATTCTTCTTGTTCTGCTCTGGACTGTCTCTAAATTACCTATGCCTCTTCAAGTGTGGCACCCAAAACCAGATGCTGTAGTCTAACACAAGGCTTAGGGAAACAGACAGAAAAGCAAACTCCTGTGTCCTGCATATAACAAGGACATCAGGATGAGATTTCCCATTTTTTTAATAATTTGCTGACATATTCAATTTATGCTCTGCACTGAAGTAGTACTGCCTACCTAATTATTCACCAACTTTGTGTTTGTTAATTTGATTTTTACTTCCCTAGTGTAGCATTAGATTTTTGTCTTTATTGACTTTTCTGTTGATTTCAAGATATTTCTCCGAGCTACTTTTGAACTCCATTCTGCCAAAACACTTACAAACTGGGTGTCATCTGTAAGCTGAGCAATATTCACAAATTTTGTAAGTGTACTTTATAATCTGAACAGTTAAAGAAACAATGAATAGTGCTAGGACCAGGACAAACCACTGGAAAAATCTGGTTCAAAAGTTCTCTTTTTTGACAGAGCATCAATAATTACATATTACAACTTAAACAGTGGGGTTTTTTAACCTGCTGTGGCTTTATAATAATTTTATCTATTTTCCTAACATATGTATGAAAACATAGCACTAGGCTGTGTTATGAGATATTTTTATCTACTGATTCCTGTCCATTTCTGAGAAAGTCACTCTGTCAGAACACCCACCATCCTTGTTATTTTTCAAATACAGGTGGTAGCTGTTCAGACACTGCTGCAGCTAGCTCCTTCAATATTCTAGGGTGAATTTCACCAGCCTCTGATGACTTGAATGCATCTTATTTAAATATTCATTAGTTTGTCCTTCTGGTATTCTACATCTGAAAATTAATTGCACATGCCCTCTTCCCCCCCCAACATATTTTATGAAGACCACAGCAAAGAAAACAGTCTTCACAATCATGTCTCATCTATCAAAATCACCATTGTATAGCTTTAGAAATTCATGAATTCATCAACCATGTTAGTTCTTCCTTATAGCACATATTAGGGTTTGGAAGTATCCATTCATGTTCATGTAGCTATCTCAGATTAAAACTCACTCTTTCAGTAAAACGGCTGAGGAAAAAAACATGCTTATACAAAAATCTGGGGACTACTGGACCAAAGACTCAAAGACCTGAGAAAAAAAATAAGTTACTTTATTGATGCATTTTATATAAAGAACACACAATATATTTTTTGCTTGTTTCTCCGTGAATAGAGTGGTAGATATTGTCTGTACAATACCAAATATTAGGAGTTGCTAGGGAGCGTAGCGTTGGAAGCTGTCCATTTTCCTGTTGCTTACACTGCCCTGCAGACAGGATACTGGGGTCAAGGAACTCAATCAGTTCCACATCCTCCTGCAGCAGAACTTCCTGTTGCAGGATGGTACGGAGCGTGTCAAACCGAAATCCAACATCCTTACCACAAACGGGCAGGAGAAAAAACAGGCATTAGTAAAGAATATGCAAATTCTTAAAATTAAGTTAGCAGAACAAGGAAAACACCCAGACACTCTACACTTCCCTGACAACAATCTGTTCCCAAAGACTACAGGAATGTTTCAGGTATATCACAAGTAGCTACTTCATTTTTATTAAACTTGCTTAATTTTAAAAACTCACACACTACCTAACAGTTCAGACTTGCACGATGCATCGCACTGACTTTGTGATCTGACCTAGACTGTAACAATACCKGGAAACATGCCACAGATTATGCCAATATATTTGCATAAGAATCAGAGAGGTACTATATCTATTAGAAGACCATTAATAAAACAGCAAACACTTTTTTTTTTTTAATGTCATGACATAATTTACGTCATTAACAAACAAATAAAAATTAGAAAGAGCAGAGATGTTACAAATTAGTTAACAAAAAGTCACCCGTGGACACTTAATAACTCAAGCCCCCAGCCAAGGCAGTGAAGTCCTCTCCTGCAGGATTCTGTGCCTTTCCCAAGGGAACTCGACCCAAACATGAAGCAACATGGGACTCTGAAGACCTCACACTTGCTAAACTCCAGGCAAACTTCAGGGAGTTACTTACTCATGGATTTGATGCCATGATAAGCATTTGTTATTTTATCCCCTACAGCTACAGCTCTTCAAGACAAATAAACAGCTCTTGAAGACAAATACTTCCATCACAGAAGCCCCCTGACATTTTAATTTGCCTATTGCACCAAACTATGATTACAAAACACTTTAAGTTAAGAATGTCATAACAAAACCCAGCAAACACTGAACACGTACATCTTTGCATCTAGCTGGACTACAGGAGGGAAAGGAGAATACTTCTGTAAAACCCTCTAAGAGGAGTTGTTAACAGAAGTATGACATTTCACAGTACAAAATCTGTTTAGTTCTGTCATTGACAGAATGAGATTATTTATGAAACCATAAGATAGCTAGCCAAAGTTTAATTCCATACATTGATGACACTCGTGATAACTTGCATTCTACTTTTAATGGAAAACATTTGTTTGAAGACTGTGTGCAAGAGGAAACTCTGCCCTCCTCTGACGCATCCTGTGTCATTTCAGTACCCTACCGTAGCATGCAGCAGGAGAAACATGTTTTCCATATTCTTTGGTCATGTCTCCATGTCAAGAAAGTAAGGCTAAAAAAAGCTGTGAAGATAATACTTTTGATTCATAGGGGAAGAGGGAGGAAGAAAAAAGACAACCAAAGATCACTAATGAGAGGTTTCAGAGGAAATTTTGCCCTCTTGAGATAAGGGAGAAGAGATTGTAATTGGATTCGGCAGAACTCTCTGAGAAATGGAAACCCCTAACTTCTCATGTTGCTCAACTTTTTTTTTTTTTTAAGCTACTTTTGAAGACATCATCCCTATATCATAGTAGAAAAAAATAAACCAAAATTCTAACTTTGAGATTCTGTAATAGTCTGACTAATGTGACATTTGCAAGCCAGACTAGAAACCTGAAGCAGCTGGGTGCAAGTTAAAGCAGATCTCAGACAAGCCCAGGCTAGAGACTGAACTGGCTAGAAAGTGATGTGGCAGAGAACAGGTGTAAAGGCAGCATAAAACTATTTTTAACTATCTGGGGTAGAACTATCACCCTTCAGGTCTACCCAACACAGGCTGACTTGGGCCCTAAAAGTTCCTGCAGGCTCCAGGAGTAGGAGAATACAACTTCTGGTGAGGCAGATGGACACCCAACCTGCTTCTGAACTGCTGAGATGAGAGCACATAGGTGGTACAGAGAACTGTTCTTGCCCCTTCCTACAGCCAGACCGCTACACGATGTCATCTGCTCGTAACGTGTAACACTGTCCTGAAGCATTATAACAGAGGTGCCTTAATTTGCTTCGCTTTTCCCAAATGCAGAAGCACTGTGGAGAGCAGTGAAGAAACAAATAGGCCAGGATGGGTCCAGGGGTAGTACAGCTGCACTGCGTTTGTGCTATGCCCGAGCTAACAAGCTGAAGCAGACGGTGAAGCAATACTCAGATGAAGCTCTAGAGCCTTCTGTCTTGAGCTGTGTCTGCAAGGTGCTAGGCTGCAACATACGGACTTTCTCAGTCTCCATGCTGCCTTCCACTGAATGGGGTAGCTACACTGTAGGTTAACTCCTTTCAGCTTTCAAGAATTTCTTTAATTTCTCACACATTTTATTTTAACTTCTCTTCCACATTTTTAACATCTTCAAGCTAGCTACCGATATTTTTTCTGTTCTTGTGTGCCCAATTTGCCTGGCACAGTAACTCTGAAAACCAGAATCAATATTATCTGAAGAAAAAGTAAAATTCTTAGAGCCAAAACCAACAGTACAGACCAAAGATGGTGCTCAGAGGATGAGGTACAAAGGAAAGGAAGACTTGTGGATTAGGAAAGGAAATGGAAAAAAAAAAGTGATCACTTACCAGTCGGTGAAGTATGTCATCATTTTTCTTATATTGTGGAAAAGGAAACCAACTTCTGAAGAACTCAACTAGTTTTGACAGGATGCCTTGCTGAAGGGAACAGAAATTACTCCAATTAAAAAAAAAAAACAAAGCCAAAAATAAATAAATAACAACAGACAATTCCTTTATTTCTGCATTTGCTTTTCTTGTTAACTCAGACCAAAGTACCTATAAGGAAGTTTCGCTTACTGTGTCTGGCCTAACTTCAGAGTACGCTAAGGGAACATCTGCTTCCCGTCAGTTTGCCCATACACAAGAGCGTGAAATAAAGCTTTCAGTAACCCCACCTATTTGGAGCATAATGGATTGTTATGTTGTACTGTTAAAAATAACTACAGCTAGAATTAGTTTGATCTCAAGTTGGCACCTACTGCATCGATATGAAAGACTTTCTCTCTCCTTGAGGATAACAAAAGCAGTGAAGTTAAATGGCTGACAGGAACTCAAGAAAAGTAAAAGACCAGGAGAGGGACAACCTCTCCTTGGTAGACCACAGCAGCTTGAGGACAAGGCTCTGGAGGAGTTGTGAACAGAGACAGGGAAGAGTGACTGTAAGAAAAGGAACTGTCCCAGAAACTCCCTGTCCCAACCAGCACGTGCTATCAGGTACTTAGTCTCCATGCTGCTTCCCATGCAACCTAAATCCACACTTTCATCTGAGCTGTAAACATAACTGAATGCCACTAATTAAAGGGACTCCCTCTCGGTCATCACACATTTTACTCGTGTATCTTCCTAAAATATGATACATGAAAGATTATAATTAAATAGATGCATGATTTTGCTTCACTCTGCAGCCATTCAATGAGAAAAAAATGGAGTTTTTGACACACACTGTATATCTACTTTCCTCAGACTGAGTTGACAGGAAGTATTTTTCAAAATATTTACTTACATATACTTCATGAATTCTGAGGYCCTACCTCTTAATCTTCAGACTGCTGACATGCAATACAATCAATTGAAAAGTATGCCAAAAAAAATTAATTGTGGAGCACTTACATTTTGTGGCATACTGTTTTAAAATAATAATAAAAAAAGCCAAACAGATTATAATAGCTTAATGTATAAAGGGTGTCTGCATTCAATCAGCTTCTTCCATTCCTCCCTGTGTTTTTTTTTTCTTCACCCCCACCCCCTTGTTTTTTTTTTTCTTTTTTTTCCCCCCAACTATAAGGTGGGAAATAGAAGAGTAAAACCAAGCAACAGGAGTTTGGAGCTTTGCGGTTAGCCCTGACAGCCCTCTGAAAGGCAGGGTGACACAAGTCTGATGCAGCAAGCCAGGGCAGAACGGCTTTGAGTAACCTCAGAAATTGTCACCCTAAAGCCCTTAAGCTTCAACAATTTTTGAAATAACTTTTTGGGTGTCCATTCAAGTAACCTAACTCAAGTTTTTCTTTATGTATCCCTCATCCTTCTGTGTACAGTCAGAATTGCAGACCTAGCCAAAAGGAAGTTTTTAGGTCAGTGGAGAGAGAAACCAATAATAGGGGTTTCATAATGATAGCTCTTCCCAATACAGAGACAACATCATGGCTTATTAGGAGGAGCGATCCCAGCAATCCACACATCTTAGACTATGGAATAAATCCAAGTGATTGTATTCTGATGTTGCTCAAGGGCACTGCAATAAGTTGGAAGAGAAGAGTGTCACAACCTGCAGCACTAGCTTATCCTCCAAGTTTCTTGTAAAGTGGTGCAAAATAAAACAAAATTTTCCAATTACAATTTGTAGGAAATTGAGATTAAATAAACAAAGGTTCTTGCTCTGCATTTGAGTTGCAGACAGATACTTCATTCAGAAGTACTTCCCCCAGTACTTTGAAAGCAGAGTACAGAAAGAATTGTCCATTTACTATTTAAAATTATGCCTCTTGGAGCCTACCATTTTCAGCTGCTTAGCCTTCATAAGTCTTTGGGTTTTTATCGTGAACATTTAAATCTACACCAAGGATAATTTTAAACTGCTACCAGCTGACTAAACCAGACTGTGGAATTACTGAAAAAAACGCCATACTAGTGTGCTACATAAGCAGTCTTTTGGTTTATTTTTTTKTGTGTTTTAGTTTAAAAATAAAAACCTGAGCTTGCATAAACACTCAACAGGCATGTCAGTGCTTGAAAACACAAAACAAGACAACCCACTGTCTTGGGCTGTGACCCAGTAGAGTACAGTAACACATTACATTATTCAGATCCTTGGAATAGTGTCTCACAGTTTGCATTCCCATTGGGAGTGTTACTGACAAGTAAAACAACTTTCATCAAGACACAAGTCAGGTCATGTTGCCAATGCTTCTGGAGCATTATTCTTACAAATTTAGAACACCACTCAGTCAAACTCTCTGTAAACTGAATTACAAAGATGCATAACTCCTAACATTTAAAAAAAAATAGCATAGGACATGCACATTTTAGGTACATTCATTTGAATCTAAAATAAAATTCTAAGGACTATTTCTCTTTTGTACAGGATGAACCTGAAATGGCAAACTAGCAGGTACCTGAAATATCATTCACATTGGCACCTTTCAATTCTGCACACTTCAGAAAGAAGATAATGCTACATATTAAATACCTTCCAGCTACCCAGAGCTAGCATTAAGTGGGTGGGAGCCCTAGACAAAGGCAAAGGACTGGTCCCTCTGCCTTTCCACACCAGGTCACCTGCACGGCTACTGAGGGCTAGCCCCAACACAACCTTCAGTAGCTGCCTCCAGCACCAACCTCGTTCTAGTGATGAAATATTATCACATCTAAGATGGGATAAGGTGTGACAGTATAATCAATTTAAACATTCAGCTATGCACAGCAGTCTAGGAAAATGAGTGAGAAAGGAAAAATGTAAATGGGAAGAAATACATTCCTTAAAGATCAAGCAGTATTACCCAAATAGGATTTAATTCCAGAAAACAGGTCTAGGAGCTCTTGCAAACAGTGCTTTTGAGTATCAAGTGGTCACGAGACCAGAACTTTAGCTGTAACTTTCTCCGGAGATTGGTACAGCCAGGAACACTGCAGTTATAATTACTGTGTTAAATCACATCTCTATACTCCCTCAGATGGGAGCTTGGCATTTCATCAGCCCTCAGAACACAATCTTGAAGCATCTTTACAGCTTTTCAGCTCAATGTTCATTAAGACCATGTTCCGATTAAAAAAAAAAACCAACAAAACCACACACACACAGAACTATTTCAGATGTGCTTCAAATTCAACTGATGCCTCTGCCTTTCATTAAGCCTGAACCATATGCTCGGCATGGCAGAGGACAGCAAGACACAGCAGCGACGTTTGTATCAGTCACTAGGAACCTCTTTTTTTTCCAGATTTGTTTTTTCAGTCCCTGAMGATCCCAAACTAGATCTTTGCCTTGTCAAAATCTTGCTACCTGTCACCAGATTGTATCTGCACAGGGTTCCTACTCGACTGAATACAAGAGCAGTAAACAATCTCAACTCAAAGACAAAGCTATTCTATTTTTATTTTCATAAAGTGTTTAAGGCATTTGTAAACTTGCTTTTCAGAACAGAAGGAAAACGATACACACATACTAGGCATCACTCAGCATGAAACATCATCTACTCCCTGTGATTATGTTTTGCATTACATTAAGCCTCAACTAAGATAATTTTATATTAGGACTGTGGGTAGGTACATATTCAGAACTCAGAAGCCATTTGTTTCCCAGACATTTTATAATTTCAGTAGACTAGGCCAACAAAGGCTGAAAGAAGGGAAGTGATAATAGTCTCATGTAAAAATGAGGAAATGATTGGATGGGAATGTACATGATTTGCCTGTATGTCATACAAAAGTTGCAACAAAGCCTCAGATCCTCCTAAATCCAGTCTACTTCTTTAAATGTGTGGTCAGCTGCCTCTCCCTCATTCTCTTTCCTTTTGAGACACCCTACCAAAATGGGCCACAGAAATCAAATGACAAAAACAGACTTTCTGACATCAGATTACAAAAGAAAAGTGTTAACGTTCCCAAACTGGTACTGGAACAGCAGCAGTTTACCTATGACATTTTATCACTAGAAATTACACACAGGTCTCTTCCTCATTTCCAGTACATATCCTTGTCTAGACAGAGATGAGACAATGTGAATGTCATCCTAGTATTTGTAAGAAATGGACAGCCCATTTTCACACACCCACTCCAAGTTCCAAGGCAAACCATGACAAATTACTTCTACATCTGACACAATACTGGGGGACTTGCTCCCAACACAATAAAATTAAGTGTAAAATCCTTGAGGGGAAGGCAGGGGAAAAAAYAGAATACTTGAGGCTTTTAAAAGCAGTGTATCTTAATACTTTTGAGGTTCTTAACTCCACAGCACTTTCGTATTAAATTTGGTGGAAATTATAGACATGATGACATACATCATACTGCTTTACTGACTTCCACAAAAGTAATCATGTAAAATAAAGTAATGCAGCTAACAAGTGATAGTCCATGCATTACTTCATAGTAACACATAACCAGCCAATGAAATATGTCACCCTAATTTTCAATTAACAGTCATTTAATTAAAGTCTTCTTGCACTAAGCCAGAACAGCTATCTTCAATGTAAATGTACCACAAAACTGCCAATAGCTTTAAAGGGAAAATATATTTTCAGGTGGTTTCTTGAGGGCTATGGTGAGTGCCAGCTGACAATTCTGAAAAGTAAGGGTAGCGGACCTAATATTTCCATGAATCCTTTTAAAGTTAGTGTAAATTAAAGTATAAAAAATTGTGAGTTAAACCCTGAATTAAATTCAGCCTTGCCTTGTGACCACTGATAGAAGCAATCACTATTACAAATGTAATTGCTATCCACATCAACAGTAACTAGAAATCAATTTATTAATTAAATTTAAAATAATCTTACATTAGAGAAACCAGCCAATGTAGCATGGAGACACTGCTCTTTCTCCCCTCAGTTAATCTGTTTCTTAGGCTCACAAATCCTCAGTATACGAGACTGGAGCTCTGTATGAAGATGCTTGGTAGCTTTTTTCTACATGATTGCTGAACTCTCTGAAAAACTGTAAGCTCTACAAGAGCACGGCTGAACGGTACAAAACTTAAGGATTATGACGATAGCATGATTATTTTTTACAGGCTCTGTCTAATCCATGCGCTAGGCATGCAGTGGTACTCACAGGTCTGCTCAATGTATACGCACCCTGTATCTTATTTACATGGTCATTGTTGATCAGAAAGTGGGTCATGAAAGAAGGGAGTCATGACACACTTCCATAGGACTACAAGTCCCAGAAACTGCGGATGAAGGCTCTGAAGCAAAGCGCACAGTGCACCTGCCCAGCTGGTAAACACAAACTATGAACAATCTATCCATGAAGACAGACTCCAACAGGACTGAAGACCAGAGCAAAATGTTTCATGTTTTATTACCCTGTCTTTTCAAATGGACTAATGAGTGTGTGAGGACATTTATGTAGTCTATAGAGTGGCTAAAACGAATATCACTATATGAAAATATGACCTACCAACATTTCTCTGAATACTGCTAGATGAATAAGCTTCACACTGCAACTTCTAAATTTCTAATTCAAAGACTGTGCACGTCAGTCCTTGCGAGTACACCATAGTATTGCAAACATTTAAAAAAACACACATTCTTCCCTCCGATCAGAAAAAAAAAGACTGATGTTATCCACATTAATTCATACACCTCTGAATCCTACCCCACCTAAGATCCTACACAGAGCAGAATAGATTAAAAATCCCACAAGAAAAAAATACTTCCGACCTAAAACAAAGGAGGAACAAGAGGGACACATACAAAACTGAAAAAACTTTGTTGAAATAAAGCCTAACTAACTGTGACTATTACTTGGCTAATTCCTGAAGCATCTTGAGAACTGAGCAGCAGATGTATGTTAAGATGGCATTATTTGAGAAAAGATCCTAAGAAAAGCATTAGTTCTCCTCATTTGCCATATGATCTCCCATCCACCATCATCTGCAGGGAGACCTTCTGGAGATCTCAGGGCCACTCATATTGCCTGTGTATGGGAAAAATAGGATGCTCTCCCCAGTTCACTGCCAGCCAATTGGGAGGGTGGAACATTGTGGAGCAGGGAAGCAGCAGAGCTTACAAATGAGAGGGAAGGGGTTGTGAACTTCAGATTTGAAGATAGCTGAAGAGGTATAAAACAGGAATGAACAACAGGAAAACTGAGCTCCAGTGGAAGGTTAAAAGCCACAGCAGGCAAGAATCAGATGACCTAAGGTGCACAAAGATGGAAGCTACTGTAGATGGTGGGGAGAGAGGAAAAAGAAATGGTAACTCTTCAGAGGCAACGCATCAACCCATGAATGCTTGGTCTGGGCTCTTACCTGTAAGATGCTGCCCACCTCAGCCTGCAGTGGCCAGGACAGAGAAGTCGGCATGGAGGCCTCTTTTTCCTCCTGGCTTAGCACATAGCTGGAGCATGTCCACTGAAAACTGAACTCTCCACTGTGGAAGTGAAAGAGATAGGCAGAAAATAACTGCTCTCTGCACGCTCCATCTAGGTGCTAAGGAGAAGACAGACTGACTGCTGAATTTTCAATATGCTTGTTGCAAAGAGATTCCTACATTAGCTGCCTCAAAAGAGGAATTTCCTCACCCACACTACAGCTCCTCATCAGAGTCACATTGCTCGTACACTACCAATAATAGTAAAATACCATTTATTTTTAATAAGGAAAACAAAAATGGTGTAGGCCACAGTAGGTGTTGAACAGCCAAATTCTCAAGCATAATTTAATAGCAAAATGTTAAAAAAAAATCCACAAGCCTTTACTTAAAACGATAAGGAAATAAGAAGTCTATGCTAATCAGTTGATAATCCTTGTCAGCTGTTAGAAAATTGCCATAACCTAAGCACAGTTCTACTATCTCACTCAGATTGGTTATTGTATTTATAATTCCCAGAAATCCTCTTTCTTAATATGTTTTGCCACAGAGTAAGTGATATTTAGCAACTGAATGCCTGAGAGGGGCTGGGAACTATAAATATTCTGTTCCAGAAAATTACAGGTTTTGTTCCCAGAATGTCATGCTAAGCTAACATAGTAATATCCAGTAAATAAGATAATTTACAACACTCAAAAAATTCACTATCAAAGTCTCTTGCTTCCCTAGCTTACATAAGTGCAAAGAAACACTTCAAACTATACTGGCAAACCATGCATTTCCAAACACATTGGCAGACAAGATATGACAACTGGTTGGGGTTTTTTTGTATGTTTGGTTTTGTTTTGTTTTGTTTTGTTTTTAAATACAGTAAGAGATTTATCTCTATCCCCTCTGATTTTGCCTATTTGTGAAGTAATGCAGTTCTCTTTTGAGGAGATAAATACACAGAAATAGGAGATTGCTCACTTTCTGGGCAGCATGCACAGTCCGCTCTTTTTGGCTTTCTGCTGCTGCACATTGCTCTGCCTTCTGTGACACAGATGAACATACTTCAAAATCTGTGTGTCCCAAATCCTGCAGATATTGGTAGAGTGGGGAATTCTGAAAGAGAGTTAAAAAAGAAAAATGAGAAAAAAAAATGTTAAAAATCATTCCCCGTTTCCCACAAAACACAACTGTGAATACAGCAACCACACAACCAGCAATGAATGGATTGAGAGCAGCCCCGCCGAGAAGGACTTTGGGATAGTGGTGGATGAAAAATTGGACATGAGCCAGCAATGTGTGCTTGCAGCACAGAAGGTCAACTGTACCGTGGGCTGCATCAAAAGCAGCGTGGCCAGCAGGTCAAGGGAGGTGATTCTGCCCCTCTACTCTGGTCTGGTGAGACCCCACCTGCAGTACTGCGTCCAGCTTTGGAGCCCTCAGCACAAGAAAGACATGGACCTATTGGAGCAGGTCCAAAGGAGGGCCACAAAAATGATCAGAGGGATGGAACACCTCTCCTATGAAGAAAGGCTGAGAGAGTTGGGGTTGTTCAGCCTGGAGAAGAGAAGGCTTCGGGGAGACCTTATTGCAGCCTTCCAATAATTAAAGGGGGCTTATAAGAAGGATGGAGACAGATTGTTTACCAAGGTCTGTAGTGACAGGACAAGGGTAACAGCTTTAAACTAAAAGAAGTTAGATTTAGATTAGATATAAGTAAGAATTTTTTTACAATGAGGGTGGTGAGACACTGGAACAGGTTGCCCACAGAAGCTGTGGACGCCCCATCCCTGGAAACATTCAAGGTCAGGTTGGACGGGGCTTTGAGCAACCTGATCTAGTGGAAAATGTCCCTGTCCACAGCAGGGGGGTTGGACTAGATGATCTTTAAAGGTCCCTTCCAACCCAAACCATTCTGTGATTCCATGCATCAGGAAAAAAACCAACACAGTTAATAGCAAAGAAGCCAAAATTTTGCTTTAACTCTCTCTCTTAAATTTTATCCTGACAATAATGAAAGAGGCTGCAAGAGAGTCAACATACAAAACAATGTGATGAGAAATAAGGATGCAACCGATCAACTTTTCTCACAGCAATATTTTTTCTAGGTTACCTGATAGGGTTCTTTAGCTTATAACTTACATGTTTTCAATAAATAAACTATGTATTTGCTAATATATTTTAAAATATTCTTGTGTGACTCCAGAACGCTTAATGATACTGTTTTTCTGAAGTTTATAAAAATTGAATAGATTATACTTTGAACCACTTCTACTGAAACAAACTTTAAAACTAAAGAACTTTTCAAACTCCAATAAATGAAGCCTCAGTGTAACCTGATTAGCTACCTAGAGTCTTTTACAGAAATGGAAAAAAATTAGAAAAAGGCTTCTGCTCTCTCCACAGATGGTAGTAGCACTTCTGGCAAAGGAGTATCACAGTTATCTGAAAAAAAACAACCAACAACCCCCCCCCACCACCTTTTTTAAGCTTCTGGCAAAACTACTAATTTACAAAGAGTCCTTAATAAAACTTCTTAGTGGAAGTATGRAATTCTGATCGCCAAATAGTGGGTTTTTATATGTTTAGATATTTATCTATACAGACTTCTGAATTTTCTTGTTTTCATCTGCATTAGATATCTAGGTTTACTTAACTGTTATTCTTCTGTTGGCATCCACATATATGGCAGTATCTATGATAGATTTGATGGAAAGGATATTTATGCTAACTCCAGTTCTACTCAGGAGATGTAAAGAGACTTCTTTTTTAAGAACACCTCTCAACAATCAGTCTTAAATAGCCTAGTTAGGGATTCATTTTGACCTCTGAAAAACTTGATCAACATCCCACACTAGTACACAAACACTAGCAAACTGCATAGGAAGAATACAAAAAATTTTAAGAATTCTAACGTGCTATTGGTGAGATAACAAAAATACTTTAAGTAAAAACTTTACAGTAAATACAGTTGCAGAGGTCTGCAGAAACAACCACCAACAGAACACCTGCTAGAAATTGTTACGTTAATTATCATTAACTTGCTGGTGCAAGCTGTGGAAAAGGCACATCTACCATGACCATATACCAACGTGGCCAAATCTCCAATGACTGCTTGCCATACAATAAAATTTGGAAGCAATCATTCATACTAGCTGAACAAATAAACTTGTTACCTCTAAGGATTTTTTTTAACCCCATCACCAAAGTGCTATTTTGATCCCTGTTACCTATTTAAAGCATGCAAATTCATAGTTTTGCGCGCTCTTCTTGAGTTACTCACAACAGATTCAGTGCCCAGTCATGACCTGAAACTCAAACATTCGTACCAGCTCCCAGCTCTGTGCAGGTACAGACAATCCCCCTCACCCACAATGACAATGATTGTGCAAAACGCTAGGATAGGTTAATGACTCATTTCCTTGTGGGAATTTTTCCAGTGTGACAACTCAATCCTATCTTTTTTCTAAGTACCTTTCCTCCATGGTTGAGTACTTTTTCAAATGCGTCTAACTCTAGTTAAATAATGTGCCATTCTGGACTGGCTGGAAAGAAGGTATGTTTCTCTCCAAGTAGAACATGCCACTTTACCAGAATTACTTAATTAAAATGGAAAAGAAAACATAATAGACTAGAATACTTCTCTTATTTAAGACATTGTTAAATTTGCTTAGTAACATCAGGACATAACTCGGAATATGAATGGATATGCATAACCTTGTCTTCTTAAAATGGTTTTCATACCGAGCCAGGCTGCACAGTGCCAGCACACCTGGAGCAACCTGAACACCCCCACACGAGAGGCTGTAGGGTAGCATGGAGGTTTCAGTCAGAACCAGCCAGAATTTTCCCCGTTTAGATGAAGACACATAGACAGAACAGTGGGTGAACAGAGAATGTTTTATTCAAAATCATACTTTTGATGCTCGCTCCAGGCAGGCCTCCAAGGAAATTGTATCTAGGCTCTCGGCAGACCTGTCTATCATCTTGACCAGAGCTGTCCATCATCTTGATCATCATCTTGATCATACTTGTCACAAGCAAGGCCAGCCATCATTTGACACATGACTATTCTTGTACTTTATTGGTACTCACCTACATACAGACAGCTGGCAAAATAACCCAAATACACCAAGGAGTTTTTCCACTAGTTTCTCAGGGTGCACCTCGCTTTGGGGTCCACAATGAGGTAATTTTCTAAAAGCTGACCAAGAAAACCGGTCTAATGCTGTTTAGATTGGTTCAATTTCCTTACAAAAATGGATGAAGGAAGGCAGACAGAGACAGAGGCAGACAGAGACTCTGTCCACTGGAGACAGAGAGAATTAGCTAAAATCCTGAACGCTACATTTAGTCAGTGAAATATTACATAGATGTAAGAATGCCCAATTCTTCCCTCTTACTGGGTATTTGGCAACATCAAAACCTTCCATCTAACTGTAGTTAGTACATTTTCTACTCTACACAAATAGTAAAAAATACACCATGTCTCCAAATGTTAATGAAACTTTAGCCCCTAGCTAGGATGAATAATTTTACTTGTTCTTGTAATCAAGGTGGAATACAGGCACCTTACTAGTTTTTATACAAATTCCTTCTGATTAACTTTTTGAAGGCTTTTACAGGGTCTCATTATGGGTAGATTTGCAATTTTTTATCACTGCTCGGAACTGGAAATCAGTTTTCTGATTATTGAGTTAGCAAATGATAATTGATTAAAATGTAACTTGAATGTTTATCACATATTCCTTCAAGTAGATAAGGGTTCTCCTCTTTCAGTTTCTCAGAAAGTACTCAGGCTACGACAATCCTCCCCTAACACATTTCTCTCACTCCACATGCTTTCTCTTTCCCATTCTTTTCTAAAAGATTATTAGCGGAATTTAAGTGCACATTGGAAAACCTCATTTTTCATTAACTTAAATGACAAAGAACCATGCTGTGACTAAAATCCCTTATGCTATAAGTAAACCCACCATTGTTCCCCTTTCTGAATCCATTAGTAGCATGTAAGAAGCAGGTAAGGAAAGCACTGAATAAGAAGTGGGTTGAGGCCCTAGTGAAATTAGATTGTTAAGAACCTTAATGAACCAATCATAAAATTCTTCCATTAAGAGTGAGGTCTCTTGCACACTCAGCTTTACATTTTGCTCAGAAAATTTGAAGATTACACTCCTCTTCTATTAGAAATATCACTGATGGCATGCATACGTTAGCCTATGCTAAGATAAAAACACACACTATTTATTTGTTTATTATATTTTATGTCCTAGATACTGCCCAACTTTAAATGATACCAACAAGCCTGTCACTTGTAAAGCTGTGTGGTCTGTATAACTCACTGAGGGTGTCTCCAACAGTCTATAGCAAATTTCTTCCATGACATATGTAGGTAATGGCTATAAAATCCAGTAAAGGAATTTTAAAAAGCTGAAGTGTAGATTTTATGTATGTGAACATTCACACAAAAGTTCCAATATTATCAAAGAATCAGAAAATTATTAATTATGCAACCACAGAATTGCAATATACCATTAAAATATCCTATTCTATATACTGTTGTTTCAATACTTAATGCTTACAAAGCATTTTTAATCTTCACAAAGCTTTAAAAACAATAATTAAATCTCATTATGTGTCTGATGTCCCACAAATTATAGCTCTGAATTTCTAGCTTACATCCTTACCCAAACCTCTCACTCCTAAATGCCTTCTTTCCCATAAAAAAGATCACAGATATGCACATATTCTTGCACATGCACTTCTAACTGTGAGAAAGGTTCCTTGGTTTCAGTTCATGCCATCATTCGTCAGCATTGTCAGGCTCAGCTTTTTTCACCTGCAAATGCCATGATAATATTAAAAAAAATCTACTTCTTGGTTGTGGAAAATAGGAGGAATCTGCCTTTTTCCCTCCTAATTTTCTTTGCCCAAAATTCATGCACTCCCTTTTTCAACAGTCCAACATTCCAACATTAAAAGAAAAAAAAAAGAGCAACTGATTTTACATTTTTGCATATATTACAGGTACTACACTTTTAGCTTAAGAAATTCAGGACATATCAGAAAGTTTATCCTTGGAAGTAGTAATAGGTTGTAATTTTAAAAAAAATATAATTTAGACTTGAAAGAAAGCTTTTATGTTAGAATGTGAGGTAAAAAGACAGCAAGGTTCTTTCAGTGGACAGCATGAAAAGGAAATTTAAAATATAGAATCTCATCTTAATCTCATTAATACAGCATCATATTATTCTAGAGGAATCTATTTCCATGTATTTTTGAATCTTTACTTTCAACCACTCTCAACTTAGATAGTAACTAGAATAGTTAGTATTACTCATGTTTCACGGTCAGGTTCGTTTATTTCTAGTTGTCTCTGGTAGAATGACATGGTAATGAATCATTTACAAAGTAGAGAAGAAAAAAAATTGAATAATTCAGCTTATTGGTATGTTACCATCATACTACCAGTTACTGATAGGAAATACTATTTAAAGTAAGTGAGGATACCAAGACAGGGTTTTTCAGCAATATGCTGTATTTATTTTTGAAGTTTCTTCTAAGTTTCTTCTTCTTCTAAGTCACTTTCTGAGACCACCTAGATACAAGAGACAGGCATTACATTTACAGCCAGGGCATTTTTTTGTCCAATGCTACTTGTCCAAAATGTGTGCTGGAAATGGAAAACAGTTCCAGGACAGACAGAAGAAAAAATGCCATTATTCTTTGGTGTACTTCATACAGATTATACATAGAAAAATCTCGTTAATAAGTGAAGCAAGGTAGTCAGAAGCAGTCGATGTACTGAGTAGGAATATATATTTTGAAAATTTTAAGAATTAGGGTTTTCTCAGGACTGAGCATAGACTGACAACAAAAAACCCACTTATCTTTCTTACTTTTCTAATTCACTACAGTCAGTCATAGTGCAAAGCCATTCAATTGTAACTAGACATTTACAGTATAGTATAGGTTTATATAAGCTCCCGTTTCCAGAATCAAGAAAGAAAATCCCCTCATTCGTAGCTCCCTGAGCATATTTATTTCAGGTCCATACTACTAAAAATTATTTCACTCGCATACATATGTTTAACTACAACTCTCCTTTTTTCATTGTTGAAAGTGGTTGAGTCTCATTCTAAACCCAAGATATATTGTGCAGGATTAAAGAACAGTCCACTAAATTAGTTTTGTTCTTTAACCCTTTCCCAATGCCTATTTTAATGCCACTTGCCATACAGCACTGACTTGGTTAGAAAAAAACATCACCTAAACTGAAGACTAAACATCATGTTTGCAACTCTAAACCTACAGTAAAAATAGATACAAAAAAATCAAAACCAAGCCAAATATTAGAAGATAATCAAACATTTATAACATTGCCTACTGCTATGTGATGGAAAGGCTGTTATAGTAGAGAATTCCCTAGCTTCAGAAAAGAGCTTACTTTTGATAGATAATCTACTCAAATACTTACACCTATTGCAGCCTTGCGAGCACAGATATTGCACTTTAATATGTGAGGCATTTTGTGCATATTCTGAAAAAAACCTTTGCAATCACAAATCAGATTAAGACAGTTAGCTTTCATAGTCTTGTTACAATAGCAG
Source organism: Oceanodroma leucorhoa (assembly GCA_030449065.1). NCBI lineage: Eukaryota > Metazoa > Chordata > Aves > Procellariiformes > Oceanodroma > Oceanodroma leucorhoa. The sequence goes on from JASVER010000091.1 coordinate 2,749,803, forward strand.
CTGAAAATGAAAGCCACACCCAAATTATTTTTGCTGATGCATCGTGAAGTAAATGACTCAGGATTTCTCCATTAGAGACAGGAGCTTCCCATACCCAATGTTCTATACTATGATAAAATTTACTACCTAGTAAAGCCCTGCTCTAGTTTCCAAACATAGCTAATGGAGCAGATTAACCTTAACAATAATATTTAATGCCACTGCACAAAATAAAAGGTTTAAAGATCTCTTCTTAAAATACGGATATGTTTTTCCAAAGCTGAGGTTTCCAACATGCCAAAACCACTGTGGGAGCTTAAACCACCTCCAAAATAACTACAAGTTATGAATTATCAGTTAAAAAAAAAAAAGATTAAACATTTCTACCACAGTGACAGCAAAGGTTAAGACACGCTGAACAGGTGGCTAAACTCAGAACAAAATAAACAGTATTGAAATCTGCCCCCCTTCTCTCAAAACACAGATTTGAAGAAGCTGAGCTAACACTCACAGACAGCGCAATCTTTGTCTCCTGGAAGAGGGTATTCCATTTTTCTCTTCGGTACTGCTCCCATGCACCTGACAGAACCTCGCCTGCCTCCCCGTTTCTTTCCGCTTGTCCCTCCAGGATGACCCGAGCCGAGGATGAGAAGCAGCCGTCAGTGTAATTGCACCTGTGCCCCTGCACAGTAGCATTTTCCTGACAGCATCAGCGGATGCAGTTTGAAACTTCCCAGGACCGTGCGATTTCTCCTGACTAATGTGGCTTTATAACTGGGGGGAGGGAGACGAGGATGACAGATTGCTAAAGGCTTTTAAAAAGATACTGCTTGAAAGAATTATTGCACATCGATCTTATATGCAGCCATTAATAAGACTTTCCAAGCAACAGTATTTAAAAGCCTTGGTCATATTCTCCTGGCTGGTAACCACCTCCTCCTGTGCTCCAACTGACAAAGAGCCAGGCGCTGACAGGGCTAATATTAGACAATGACTTCAAGGCAGCGAAAGAGTCATTTAAATTTCCTATTCTGCCTTCACTACCACAGGAGCGTAGACCTTGGTTTCTCCAGCACTACTGTATCATCTGATTTAGAAGCAGGCTCTGAGAACTACTTTGAAGCCATTAATCTATTACTGTTCCCGGACATTTTCTGATGCACAATATATATTTAATTCTGCACGCACCCACGTGTCCTGAAGAGTTAGGAAAATTTTCCAGCCTGTGTATAGTTCTGTATCACTGGATCTCTGACATGGGAAAGCTCTTTCCTTCGCATTTTCAGCAGGTGGTTGCATATTACTGCCATCATGGAAAAGTTTTAGAAAGAAATATTACGTACTAGACAAAGCCCTGAAACTCACTGAGAGCTCTGGATTACCTACCCACTCAAAAGTGGACCTGCGAATACAGGTGAAAAGCTGAGTGGGAGCTTTCTGACAAGGACAGAGATGAAAAATACCTGAAAAACTGAAAGCAAAAGTGGTAAACGTGACCCTCCCTGGAGGACAGGGTAACAGGCCAGCCAGACGCTGTACCTGGAGCTTTGGTGGGAAGTCACTGATCATGCAGGTCATCGGACTAGACTGCTAGAGGAAAACTGGTTTGTTTTATACCAGTTACTAACAACTCACAGATTTTACCCTTCACTTACATTCAAAACTAAATTAATGAAATCAGTGCATCTGACTGGTAAACTACTGGAGTATTTCTGAAACAATTTGGAAACCTCTTTAAAACACCAGCTCCAAAGCACTACCTTGTTTATCCATTACAAACCATGTTAATTCTGACTCCTAATGACAACACACTGTAAGCGAACATTTTTACTGAAGTGAAAAGCATCCTAGAAACAAAAGAGACAGCCACATTATAAAGACTAAAAGAAAAGTACAGTGAGTAATTTTTTTTATTCAAGTGTCTAAAGGAAGTTGATTCATGACTTGAAGTTCTGAGAGCAGTACTGCAGTATTAACCCTCCTGTAAACATGACCCCAGAGTAATTAATAGAGGAGGATTAAAAAATTTTTGGACCAACAGACCTCAAAATTTACTATGGATCATCAGGTACTTTTGTCTTCAAATATTCTATTAAAAATAATAAAGGCAATATGGGTTCACACACCATATGGCCCATATAATACTTTCCTCTATCCATTCAGATAGGACATTAGTGTTATCCAAAAACGCCTGATGAGTTTACTTGGCCTCCGCAACAACCAGACTGTTCTTTACACATTTTTAAGCTTGCAGTTTCTTTTATTTTCTCTCCGGTATCATCTGCCTCCCAGTCATGCGATGGAAAGGAGCACAGCCTGTCCTCCCCTTCCTCTTAGCGGACTGCTGAGAAGCAAAATATCTGAAACAGTCCATCCGTCACTAGTATAGGTGCCTCTACAGTACACTGCAATTTGCAGCAGAGATATCTCCCCAGGCTGCATTTACATGGTCAATTTAATCTGCCATTACCAGTGGGCGCAAATGAAAGGTACAGTACCATTTTAGAACACTAATGGTAATATTTATACAGCCAAATGGTGAGATGGAACAAGGAACTGATCTGATTGTAAAAAAAATAAAATCCATCTTTTTTTTCTTTCTTAGCCAGGTTAGTTTATAGTCTAATCAGTCTCCTGAGCCAGCTTACAGCATCACCCACAAATCCAGATGCCAGCATAAGGAAGAGGATGGGAATAAGCTGGAAAAGAAGAGTGAAGCCCAAAAACCTCTTCTGGCAACAGCCCACATTTCAGGCAGACAAAGCATAGTCTCAAAACCAGCTCATCAGAATGACAAGTGAACTGTGGTTTTGACAGAATTGTATATTTAAAACTGGCATTATTTCATGCATATGTATAAAATAAGAGTACTACATCTTTAGTCCACCCAACAGTTGGTGAGAAAAATCCTGTTGAGGGAGCATTACTGAGACTACCATTGAAGTTGTGTGAATGTTCTTTTTCAGCTTCTTCTTTTTCCTAATTTATAACATTTGAGACATATTTTTTAGAATACAACATTTATAAGCCTGATGCTTGCAAGTCCTAAGTTTTCGGGTTTTTGAATGAATGTGACTTAAAATTTTCATCACAACAAAAAGTTTCTGAGGTTAGGTTTCCTGGGGGTTTCATTTGGTTTTGTTTCATTTTTTAAACAAAATAATTTTAGAACAGCTCAATTTGGGTGGAGAAAGCATTTGTGAAAACAAACATCACTGAGCGTTTTGATAAAAGGTCCATTTGGTTTAAAAGGGTTCAGATGAGGATTTGACTATCACAACTTAGTGATGCACCAGTATTCTAAGCAAAGAAATACCATATTTTAGACATATTTTACCAGTGTAGGCACAGAGAACACATCAGCTAAAGGCTGTTCTGAATATAGTTGCATTATGCTGGGAAATGGTGGTGCCTCTTGCTGGAATCTCTCTTAAATCTTACAGAAATATGTATATTGGAACTTTATATGTAGGTATCCTCCATGTCCCTCAGCACCCAGCAGCATCTTGGCTTGTTGCCTAAATAAGCAGTGAGAGTTCCTTTTTGAACCTGACATTTGAACACATTATGATGTTGCCCATTATTTCCCAAGCACTTTTGCCCCACGTCCCTCCTAAACGGGCTCCACCATTCCTACCTCCTCCCCACACAGACCCGACCCAGTGCCATGGAGATGCCAGCTCTGCTGAGCCCTGGTGCTTCCTTTCTCTCTCAGGATGGCACGCTGCTTGTAAAGCACTTCTCCGCTCTTTTCAGGACTCATTTTTCACATTAGCTTCTTCCACTACAGCAAGAAGACAAAGAACACAGGCCACGTCTCTCCAAACTCTGGAAAGGGTAATTCCACTTCTGTGAGTATTTTCCCCCAAGGATGGGAAGATGACTGCTTGAGAAGGGGCTGGCTGTGAAATGAAAGTACCTGTTACACGCTCAAAATCTTTGTTCTGAGTTTGTGGGTTCCAGTTCCAGGTTCAGTAGAGCTGTGTTCAATATTTTACATAGATATAAACTTTTGAATTTGGACATGAGATTTTTGAGTCTCTTTGCGTTCATCCCCAGATTGTTTTCTTTTTAAATACAGATTAGTATGGATTCTGAGATTTGATGCAGACAGGTCAGCCAAAGAAAGTCTCATTTTGTTAATTTGGTATTATTCTCCCATTTGAACAAAATAAAATTTGAAGTCGGGAAAGATCACATATACAATTTATATTGTATTTTTCAGTCTGAGATTTCTAACAGGACAAACAATAAATTCCAAATTTAAAATTCTGGAGCCATACTAATGATCAGATCCCCTAGCTCTAGAATAAAAGATTAGATTCAACAGTGACACTACCATCATGACACTCAGCCAGCCTTTAGTGGGGCTATTCTTTAACATGTATTTCCACTAGTACTGAAATAGCTAGTGAATAGCAACTTTAAGTAAATAATATGGACAGAACTGGTTGTAGGAATGGTACAAGACTCATGAGTTAATTAAAACAATGTCTCAAGTAAGGAAAGCTTTCTTTCCTAATTAAAATTTAAAAAAATGGAGAAAGATGATTAATTCAGTACTATATTTTACACAATTCTACATGCAAAGCTGTATATTTCAAACATTTTGTATGAAAAAGCCCTTAAAAATCTAAGGTGGTGGCAGTTCGACATTGTGGGTGTCAAAATCTTATTTTTTTTTGTGCAATCTGGTGAAAAATCTTGCATGGATTAACTTTCTTCTGCAAACACAGCATTAAAATGGAAAACAACAAAAGTCAACTCCAATCCTTCCACCAGAACCATATAGCTGACACAGTCAGGAAGACTTTCTGGGATTAGGTTCCAATGATGGTCTGGGTGAACCTGAAGGAAGGAGTATCTCACAAATAAGGAAAGGCTGACAGACCTGGGACTGTTCAGCCTGGAGAAGACTCAGGGGGATCTCCTCAATGAATATAAATACCCAAAGGGAGAGTGCAAAGAGGACAGAGCCAGGCTCTTCTCAGTGGTGCCCAGTGACAGGACCAGAGGCAATGGGCACACACTGGAAAACTGGACATTCCATTTGAACATCAGGAAACACTTTTTCACTGTGAGGGTGACCAAGCGCTGGCACAGATTGCCCAGAGAGGTTGTGGAGTCTCCATCCTTGGAGGTATTCAAAAGCCGTCTGGACATGGTCTTGGGCAACCGGCTCTAGATGGCCCTGCTTGAGCAGAGGAGTTGGACCAGATGACCTCCAGAGGTCCCTTCCAACCTCAACGATTCTGTGATCATAGCTTTAATAGCTACCCAAATGTAAAAAACAAACTTGCACAAGTTCATTAAAATATAGGACAAATGACTTAGCTGGGAGCAGAAATCGGGAGCTGAAACTGCACTCAAAGAACAGTGTTTGGACCACCTTCATCCCAGTGTTCTGAAAGAATGGGCACAGGAGATCAAAGATCCAGCAGAAAGGATTTTTAATAAAACTATAAACTCAAAAGGGGGAAAAAAGCATAGTGCCTATATTTACAAGGAGAAAAAAGCAATCAGAAATATGTTAGGCCTATGAATCTTACCAAAAGCCAGCATGCTACTGAGAATAATTATTCTTTCTTTCAAAATTCAAAGACAAAGAAGAAAACAGATGATCATCAAAGAAGTTATCACATGGGTTCACCAGAGGTAGATTGTACCAAACTCACTCGACATCTTTCTTTGACAAGACAGCTAATTTTTCTAGATAAAGGAAATGCAGGAAATTTATATGGACTTTTTATACTGTGCCATATGGGGTATGGACTTTTCATACTGTGCCAGATCAGTTAAGATGAAAAAGATGGGAAAGGACCCAAATATGTAGATGGCAGAGATAACAGTGGGTTATGCTGAACGGAAAGCTATCACATCAGAAGGAGGTTACTAATGGAGTTCCTAAAGAATGAGTCTTTGGTTAAAACCTTTGAATTTTCCTTAATTAACCTTATACCAAAAAAGCATGCTAACAAAATTTCCCAGTAACACCATGTAATATCATATATGCAGAAAAGGATTGAAACATCATACAAAAAGAACTGGATGACCTTGAGTGGGTATGATAATAGCATGCAATTTAACAGCAGACAACAGCAAGACCTTACACAGAGGGACTAACAAAAACAAACTCTCCAATAATGTGGAAGCTGTTGATAAAACTAAGGATAGACATGAGTGGTTATCCTATCACATTACAACTGAGTCAAACGTATGAAGACTTGAAAAAGTTGTTTGTAGACCTAGGATACAAGAAACAAAGTATTCCCAGCAGAAGCAAGTGAAAATAGTTGTACAAGACCCCAGCAAGAACGCCAAGTACCATGCTGCAAACTCAGGTAAAGAAAGATGAACTCAAACTGAAGTAGGTGTAAAAAACCCCCAAAACCAGCCAACCAAAAAACCAAACCAAAAATGAAGAACAGGAAAATCTGTTTTGTAAAAGGAAGCTAAAATGTATTGGATTATTCAGTTTAGCAAAATCCTTAGCCAGGGTAAGATTGCTTTCTATGAATTCACTAGGAGAGGTAAATTCTAGAGAAATATAAGAACTATACACACTAATGGACAATATGAGCAGAAGTACAAGTAGGTATGAAGTGGCCATGAATAAATTTCAAGTCAGAAATTAGATGGCAGTTATTACCTATCAAAGCAATGAAGTTCTGACACAGTCCTCCCAGTGGAATAATGATGCAGAAATTTAGCCAGTTTGAACAAGGGGCTTCTTTAATTTATACATTAAAAAAAGAAAAAGAAAACAAGGAGGAGATGTCATTGTCCAAACAACAACAAAAAAACCCAACACAATTCCAGTCTCATATCAAAATACACAAAACACCGCAATTTTCCAGAGGACTCTGGGATACACTGTAACTGCAGTGCACAGTACACTGTACTACAGCATTCTGTCTTCTAGCCCATTTTGTAAAAAACTCATCTCAAGCAACTTAACATCAAATTTCCTATCTCATGATCTCCCTTAATAAATTAAGACAGACAATAATAAAGAATGTCATTCATTGTTCTTCCATTTTTTTTAGTATAATCTGCTCCACACTGCAACAATTTTTAATTTGACACACTGTTGGCAGACAAGCCCAGGCCAAGCATAGCAGGGGCACCTCTGTGTTTCTTGGGTTCTGTCCCCTCCCCCCAATATTTGTAGCATTTTAATTACAAGAGCACCTGGTCGTAACAAATGCAAGAACTGAAGTGCTGAGGACTATGCAGCCAGTGAATGAAAATTGCTGGGTGCCGTAGGAATTAATTTATAAACTGGATAGAGTATGGCAGCACTTACTGGGTAGAGTAAAATGCCCATCATTCATTATTGTTCAATCACAATGATCTGCAATGGCTCTTGAACTGGATGGAAAACACTGCATTCCCAGGGCAGTGATGCCATGTTTGTGCTTCCCTTCCTTCAGAGATACTTTAATGTAAAAGACATTTTGATAGTGAGAAAAATGATCCGTCCTTGGAAGCTCATAAATATCTACCAGCGGGCCATCATCTGTTTGATGCTGCAAAATTTGTAATGTGGTCAGCTGTCATTGATGTATTCAGGGCCTGTTGGACAGAGCTATGACGTGGAAAATGTGCAGAAAATAACACCGGGCATAACWGTGATGTGGAACAGGTGAAGCATACCCCACTTGCTTCTCTCCCCTCTCCTACCAATTCTACTGGGTATGAAAAACATGAAGGACCACTTCTTTCCTGATTATGCATTTGTTTGCACACCACTACTGCTTGTAATATTGACCGGTATCTTGTTCACAAGAGCTCCAAAAGCACAGAGAAAACAGCTGTTCACAGTAACCTAGGTCTGAATGTTGAAGGCCTCCTTGCAACAGCGACCACTGAAGAACAACAATGGAAATGACCTACTGAGGTGCAGAAAAAATGTAGTTGCTTACCAGAAACCAGAAATAATGAAGGGGGAGAGTTTGGGGCCCAAGAAAAAAATTAAAACTGTAATTAAAAAGAAAACCTTGTAGCATTAACTACCCAAACACTTTTCGACTCCTTGCTAATTCCCATCTCTGGCTCATCTGGGTGGAGTATGTTCATAATTCTCTGTGGAGCCTTCATTTTACAATAGCATGAACCCTGCTGAGCACTTCTGAAGATAATTTTTGTGGGTATTTCAAGGTACCCGTTATCATCAGCGGGTTTCTCACCCAGCTCTGCACCCCAATCAACCAACCAACCAAAAAAAAAAAAAATCTCCGTATTTTGCCTACTGTTGCTTATCTGATGTTATAGTTGTATCCTAATATATGAAAGATACGTTACTATGTCACTCAGTATACCTCTGTTTATATATACCACACACACTTGATACAGTAATGTATCAAAGAGCCTTTACTAGTGATGGAAACCATTCCCAAAACGCAAAGAAAATAGTAAAGTGCATATGCACGTGCAGGGAGATCTTTTACACCCTATGCAGCAGAACTTTTTCAATCAAAATGGTAACTGCTGCATGAACTGAAGAACTGTGGAACTGTAAAATGAGTATCATTTTTACTGAAGAAGGAAATGCAGAGGGCAGGCATTATACCTGTGAAATAAATTCTCACCTTGGATTTATGCCATTAAAGGAAGCGATTTAACATAGCAGCAATATAAATAACAGATTTTATCGTTAGGATTCAAGGTTGGTTGTGGATAAACACAAAATTTTGTGGTGCAGACCAAAGCCATATACAGGTAGTACTTACGCAGCTGAGGAAAAAATCATTTTTTATGTAAGGAGCTTTTTGCACCCTGGTAAAACCAGAAGCCTTATTACTATTATAATAATTAATAATTTTAAAGACACCATTTCTCTGTCACCACTTTCTCTGTACACCTGCAAAACCAGGTGTGCCCTCCATGAAGATGCAATTACATTTACCCGCTGCAAACTGATCTGATTTTGTTACTGAACCTCAACAGCAGATATATTTAGCCACTGTTTTAAATAAGGCCAAGATGATGTTGCAGCCCCATTATCTAACAAGACATGCAACACAATTGTAAAAGTTTAATGCAAATCCTGTAAATAATACCAGAAAGATAAGGCAGTTTCAGTACTTACTACACAGACAAGTGCGTGCTGAAATGCACCTTTTACGTGAATTATACTGATTTAGAAGCGGGGTTTACTAGCTACACAGCGGATTTACTGCCGTTGCCCCCGCCCCCGCGGCTCAGCGGTCAGCGCAGCGCGGTCTGACGCCTCACACCCGCGCTCTGCTTTCCGCACCAGCCCTTACAGGGACGTGCCGCCGGCACACGCCGCGCCGACGCCCCGGCCGGCCGTTTAACCCTCCTCGGCCCCTAACGGCTCTCAACGGCCGGCGCAGGCGGCTCTGAGGGAACACCCGCCGACACGGGCCTCCCGCTCCGCCGCGCTTCCTTCTCACTCAGCTCGCACCGCCGGCAGCCCGGAAGGCGGGGACAGGCAGCCCGGCAGGCGGGGACAGGCAGCCCGGCAGCCGCCGACCCGCGCAGCCCAGGGGGGCCGCCGCACAAAGGATCGCCCCTTCACCGGCTGAGCCTTCCCCGGCCCGGCTCCCTCTCCCGCCAGCGGTCCCGCCCTCGGCCTGCGCGGAGGGGCGCGGCACGACACCGGTCCCCACGCTGCTCGGGAGCGCGGGACACCCCACGCCGTGCCGCCCGTCCCGGCGAGCACCGCCCCGACCTGCCGGTCCTGCCGGCCCCCGCCCTCCCCCGCCCACCGCCGGCTGCCCGCGGCAGGCGCTGCCCCCGGCCGGGCCCCGCGCCCGCCTCACGCCCAAAGGTCACCTCGGGCCGCCCGGCGCACACCGCCCCCGGGGGCCGCGACGCAACGCCCCGGCGAGGGGCGGAGAGACACGGGCCCAACCCGCCCCGGGTCGCCCCCGCGCCCACCTCAAACACCACTTCTTCGTCAAACTCCGGTGTCATCCTTCTCCGCCATGCCACCCCCTGCGGGCACTCTGGGAAACGGAGTCCGCCGCGCCGCCGGCGGCCCCGCCCCGCCCGGCCCGGCCCTTCCTCGCGCCGGGGGGAACTACAGCCCCCAGAAGGCACGGCGAGCGCCCGCTTCCGGGCGCCCTGTGGGCGGTGCTGATTGGTGGGCGGGGCGGGGCGGGGCCAGGGCGGGGCGGGACGCGGGCCCGGCAGGGGGCGCCGCTGGGCGGCGGCGACGGGGCTGGCTGCGGGCGTTGCGGGCGCTCACTCTGCCGCCGGCCGCGGGGCGTTATGCGGCGGCGGGCGGGGGGTGCTGCTGCTGCTGGGTGGCGGCGCGGGGGAACAATGGGCTCCTTCTCCTCGGCCCTCAGAGGGGCCGTGGCGTAAGGGACGAGGGGGAGGACGGCGCGGCGCGTGGGGAGCACCATGAGCTCCACTGGTGAGTGACCGGGAAAGTTTGGGGAGCGGCGGTTCCCTTCCGCCCGGCCGGCCGGYGGCAGGCGGGGAGTCTGCATGCCCCCCCGGCCAGAGAGCCTCGCCTCACCCCGTAGCGGCCGGCGCCGCGGGTGAGGGGGGATGGATGAGGGGGGTGCGTCGCGGCCGCCCCGCGGTGCCGGCGCGGGACGGGGGCCGGAGCCGCCGCCGCGCTCCTCGTCSCCGCGGCACCGGGCGGTTGCGCCCGGTTCTCCCCCACCGCCGCGGCGGGGCCGGGCGCTGCGTCCGCCCCTCGCCCGGGGGGAAGCGCGGGAGGTGGGCTGGGCGCGCCTGCCGCGGGGAGCGAGCGGAGGGGGGGCACAGCCTCGCATCCCGCTCCCGCCCCGGGGGACAGCCCTTCCCTGGGGTCCGCTGCGGGCGCCCCGCTGCCCCCCGGCCTTGGGGCCCTGCGGGCACATCCCTGCGGCGGCGGCCGGCGCTGCGCGGAGCTGAGCCGGGCTCTCCGCTCCCCGCCCGGCGTGCGGCTCTGGCCGATCTCGCGTGTCCGGTGGAGAGACTTCGTGCCCGGCGGCGGAGCGGGTCCCTTCGCTGGCGGCGGCTGAAACCTGCCAAGAGCCTCCGCCGGTGGCCGGGTTTTCTGCCAGGAGAGCCGACACCGGGGTTTGGGCTATCGCTCCGTCTGGCTTCGCGGAGCTGCGAAAGTTTGTCAGCGGCAGAGCTCCGGCTTTGCTTCGAGGGTGTACCTGCCTTGGTCCAGCTCGGACAAGCTGGAGCCCTCAAGCAGAGGCAGGGGTGCTGGAAAGCCTTCGCTTCTGGCGTTTCCAGCTGCTGGTTTGAACTGACCTACTTCAGTGCTTTCCTTACCTTTCCTCCGCCTTTTCTTGACCGCTGCCAGTTTTCGGGCTAAAAGAGCTACRAGGCAAATTCTTGGTTTAAAACAAGAGCTCCCCGTGTTTAAGAGAGTTGCTCATATTTTTTTGTTTGTTTGGCTGCACGGTGGTGTGCTGTTAGTACTTTTGTTCACTCATCTGTTAGATTAGTAGATTCCTTGCTTAGTCTGCTTGAAGACGTTTTCTGTGTTGAAAAGATGTTGTGTGTAGGTTATGATGTGTTGGATGGAAACACAACTAATTACAGTGTAAACCTGAAGCAGCGAAGTGCTTCCTGTAAGTATTTGGGGGGGGAGGCTGTTCTAAAGGAAAAGCAATACACAGACATCAAGCAAAAACATCAATCTAATTCTCAGTGTTTTCCTCTCAAATATGTCAAATTGTTATCAAGTCCAACTTTAATTATCTGGGGTCTCTAAGTTAATCAGAAATTGCTGGAAAATAAAATGCTATTTAATGCATCTTTCAGCTCTGTTTAATATAGTTCCACTTTCAATATATATGATTTTGTTTAGATCTGGAAAAACATGTAATAAAGTGGGATATGATCTCTACGTAACAGCTGCATTGTATGTTCACATTGTTAGTAGTGCTGCTGGTAGTGCAATTCACCCCTGCTCTTAAGAGTTAAACAGCTGTGCAAATAAAAGATATGTGTTAGGGGGTGCTCAAGAGCTTAGAGCTGGGCTGTTAAAATTTGATATAGTACTAAGTTTCAGAGAGTTGGGTAGATTTTCAGCACTAAACAGTGATTTCAGGACTTCTAGTGCTGAGGTTGTGTGACTGAGCCTCTCGTTTTAGTTTATGTTGTGATGGTGTTGGTGGGGAAGGTGAGGAGAAAGGGCTTCTGGGGAACAAAGTCACTTAGAAGGCAAAAGAGAAGGGGATGCTGAGGAGTATCAGTAGGAAGAAAGTGGGACAGTTTCATGGAAAATGTGAATTTTAGGGAGGGATTTGAAGGGGAAGGCGTAGAGAGTCCTGGTGGGCAGGAAGAGGGAAGCTGAGGGGTATGTGAAGGCTGTTGAAGAGGGGATGAAGAGTTATTTTGTGTGTGATGGATTACATGAGGATAAAAAAATATATGGGGAGCAGGTGAAACAAGATCAGAGATTCACGATTGTACTGACATTGTCATGACAGCTTTTGACATTTCAGTTAAGGAGCTCATAGGCAGAGTATGAAAAGACTGATGACTGCCAGAAGACAGTTCTGAAGGTTTAATATCTGTCTCTTTGTATTGCTGCAGAATTTAGCTCCTGAAAGATACAGACATGCTTTATAAAGCTATTGGTCACATAAAAACTTACCAACTCCTATATTTTAATTTCAGTTCTGTGATCTATAGCATCTGTTTCCTGCATTGAAATTATTTAATGTGAATTCAGTTATTACTTTGGTTTGTGTGACGTAAGCTAGCTTTCTGACAACTGATACAACTTTTCAGTACAAATGCTACCATCGTGTGTGAAGGCTTCAGATGGAACTTGAAATGCCTGGAAATCCTTCTGCTCTTCCTTCAGTTTAACTTGAAGGGCTTGAGTGTTTCTCTCTTGTGTCTTCTTTTAATATACCTTTAGAACAAAGCAACCTGGTACAGCATCATCAGTCTTGATTGAATATTTTTAAGTAGGATTTGCAGATATGAGTGACTTCAGCGTGATATACAGGACTCTCTGGAAGAGATACTGTGCTACTTGAGGGGACTATGGTACGGAGAGAAATACCAAACACAGCTTCTGTCCATGGACGGAAGTTGCAAAAGGTCGAACGTTGATAACCCAGCCTGAACTCCAGCCTGCCTTCTGCCTTTCTAAATAATGCAGGGCATATTCAGTTTCTTGCTATTTATCTTTTCTAGTGCCTCTACAAAATCGTTTCAGTTACATCTCAGTCCAGAGCTGGACGTAATTCAGTGATAGGTGAAGGAGTTCTGCCATAGCTGTTGCTTACACATTTGAAAATGTATATGTAAGTCTGGACTTGTTAGAACTAAGGAACTATAACACTTATTTAAAATACTTCTAGATAATTTAAAAATTATCTTACTGTAGTGATCAACCTGTATGTTGGTTTCAACCTTCATTTATAGCTATTCTGCTCTCATTGCTTTCTCATGTACTGCATATTCTTTATATACGATGCTGATGAATGCACATTTACTCATTTTCTGCCTGGAACTATTGTGCTGTCTTCAAGTATGCACTTTGCCTTTAAAAGGGAAAAACAAAAGCTCAGAGTTATGAGTTTGACATTTATTATTTCTTGCTGAAGAAACAGTCCTTATATGTGAATCTATACAGCTTATTTAATGTGGGCAGAATGTGTAGCTTAGACTTGAAGTCTGATTTGACAACAAAAATGAGAAATATGTAGTGTATTTTAATGTCAAAAATGTAATTCAAAGGGGAAAAAAAACATAGCAGGAACAGAATAAACAAAATCAACATGACTTTTCCAATCGAACTTCATTGCTTTCAAGGATTGAAAAAATGAGGCCTACGGGGTTTAATGTCCCTTTAACCCTCTAATATGTCAAGTCTCATTAGAGTTATCTGGCTGTATCTCTGCATGCAATCTTAAAAGGTTGTTTATTCATTTCTTGTCCTTACTCTAAAGTTATCCCCAACTTTCCTGTTTTATTTCAACAAGTCATTGAACAACCTGAGATTTTGAAATTAATGTTTTCCTTTTGCAGTTTATTTAGGATGTTTTCTAAAACTGTAGTGGCTTGGAAACCATAATTTTCCCTTGTATTTTAAAAACTACATGTGTTATCTTCCGGCATGTCATGACTCATTCCTTTTTTTTGTTTTCTTTTGAGCATTGTGGCACCTGAGAAAATCAGAGCCTCTGCATAATGAGAAAATAAATACACATTTGCAGGAAATAAATTAATGATCTCAGAATACTTTTTTGTGGTGTTTATGTAATGAAACTTACTTTCTGTAACTGAATGCAAAGTAATTGAACTGAAAAGCCTTGTTGTGAGTCRTTAAAACCTAAGTTGCTGGAGAACGGATTTTTAAAATACTTTACCTGTTTCTCTGTGCAGTGTATTAACTGCCACTGCAATAATCTCTGAGTGTATCCCAAACATATAGCAATAATTATCTCTCTTCCTACACGCTCTTTAAAAGTCAGATTGGCTTTCTTATTTTGTGTCTGTGAGTTGTAGTGTTTTATGCCAAAAGTAGTCCCAGGAACAGTAAATTGGAGCGAGCTCTTCCTTCACTTAAGAAAGAACAGCACATCGATACCTTAGTAGATACCTTCTGGGCATCCTATTATTTTCATATATAGCCTACAGATGTGATTTCCTAACTCTGAGAATACAGTATGCATATGTAAACAAGGTGCCATGAGAAAGCCAATACGTGCATTTGCAGTAGGCCAGCTGCTAAGCGGTAACTGTTTCAAGCCCTTTCCTTTTCTTTTCCTAGTACACGTGAAATAGATATGTGAAATAGATATGTGAAATAGATTTTACCTCGTAGGCGAAAAGGAATAAACTACCTTGTATACTGTGTGGTAAGATAAGAGTATACGTATGGCCAGCTTCTATAGAGTAGCTGATTTGTTAAATTCACACCTTGGCTTACCCCATAGTAACTTGATTGTGTACCCCTACCTTAAGTTCAGGTGTAGCTGCTGTCAAAATCTTATGTCACACTGATTAATTGTTTTACTGTCTTTCTACTGTTTTGTGGTTCAAAAAGGATATTGCTTTAGGGTGCGTTGCAGGATCCTGCCCCGGGGATACCTCTTGGATGGCTAGAGAGAGTCCCATAGGGGACCCTGAATACCAGGAGAGAGGCCTCTGTTCAGGTGGAGCATTGCAAGGAAGGAAATATCAAGTTATGTCTGCACGAAAGCATCCAGAACGATTTGTCCCTCTTTCTTCGACAGATGCAGGTGAACATAGCTTGTTCTTGGTCTTTTGCTGTTCCCAAGCGTAGAAGTTGTTAACATAATCTCAAAAGTGTGGGCATAAGCATAACTTGGGACAATGTTTCTTTAACAGTAGTAGGGTTTATTGCAGAAGAGGTAGTGCTATTTGGTTTTTTTGCCTCAGTTCAACTTCATATATCTTCTTTTCTTCCTATTCCTGGGTTGGGCAGGCACGATAACAAGAGGTCAAAATTTGAGGAGATTTGAAGTTGTGTAATAATAGTGCTTACATCTGCACTGTCTTATTGGCTTTCCTGCTCATTCATGATATTGGATAGGAGAAGACACACGAGCATTTTTTAGTGAGGTCCTCATTTGCCAAATCCTATCATCTGAAGAACAGAAATGGACACTGTAAGGCCAAAACATGGAGAGTAGAAGTTGCTCCAGGGTGTTCTCATCGTCCTCTATAACAACTTGAAGGTAGGACAGGAACATGTGCTAGTTGAGCAATAACAAGTGTCTGAAGAGTGTCGGTCACAGAAGCGCTCAGCGGGATGAGAATGGGTGTTGCTTTCTCCGCAGCATGCTGGAGGAGATAATTCGCCAGAGGGACAAATGTCTGTTCTCTGTGCTGTGACCTGAAGTCGGACAAAGAGCATACGCATTGATGTGCATAGGTGGTGCTAATGGCTATTTATTGTCAGAAAAATAATGACCTTTTTAATGCACTTTTTCTAAGGGTGTTGGGTGTGTTGGTATTTTTAAGCATCTATTTATTTTTTTTTTTTCAGCACTGAACACGGTGTTGGCTGTTCTAGATGAGCCGTAGATTTCCTGTTGGTGATGGCAGCTTTGTTAGTCACTTTATTTATGGATTTCTTCCTTTGCCTAGTCAAGCAAGTCAGAGGATATCTCTGGCTGCTTCTCTGGCTCCTAATCATTTAATCTGTTTATGCAAATAAAACTTCGTGTTTCTGCTCTTACATTTGGGTTTATTACTGGTAACCCATGATGCTAGTCTGGATGCAGGGATCCTTTCTGAGAAATGGGGCAAGATTGGAGAGGGCAGCAGGGGAGATCATAGTGATTCTCTATTCTAATCTCCTGAGTAAGAGAAGCCAGAGGATCCGATCTCTAGACCAAAACTTCCTGTGAAAATTTACACATCTCAAAAAGTGACTTTAGGTTGACTATAAGTGCTGGTGGCTCCACCACAACCCCAGGCGAGATGTTCCCGTAGTTAATTATCCTTTGGGTTTAATAATAATTTTAAAGTTTTGTTTCTAGTTTGAACTTGTCAGACTTCAGTGGTCAGCTATGGGATCTCATCGCGTCTTTTTGTTGTTCCTGATTAAAGAGCCATCTGTTATCAAAAATCTTTCACATGTGCATAAGTATATATACTATTACCATCTCACTTCTTAAATTCTTGGTTAAATCAAGCAGGATGAGCTTTCTTGGAATTCGAGGCACGATTTTAGACCTTGCATACTTCTGTAGTTATTTCTTGCATTCGTCCCAAGCTTTCATCTAAGAATGTCAGAAGGTGACATAGCATCTCACTAACAGTCTGGCAGGTGCCACGTACAGAAATATTTTCAGCTCCCTTCATCTTTTTGTATTTATCTCCTTGTAATCCGGAGGATTATTTACTGTTTAGCTGCAGACCTGCATGGAGCTCTCATAAAATAACTATCTACAATGATTTCCAAATTCTCTTCAGTTTTTAGTCTCCTAAGCGTAACCAACCATCTGTATTCTTAGGTGAACAGTTCCATATGGCACCAGGAAAAGCCCATTGTCCAAACAACTCACCACTCCATGCATTTGTTATATAATGTTTCCTTGATTATATTTATTGTTTTTCACCAAAGAGGCTTGCTTATGCTTGTCGTTTAACAAAAAGTCATTCTCATATGACTTCCAGTCATTCCTTACACCTTTATATATAACAGTTGCCTCCTACTTAGTTTTCTTTCTATTCAGGATGGGAAATTGTCCTTTTTAAAGCACTGTGTAATGTAGAACTGGTTTTTATCCACACACAGTGAATTAAATTTGTTTGTAATCAACTAAACTTTAATTCTTGATTTCTAATCAAAATCTAATATACTTTTACCCTTGCCTAGCTGCTGTGATTTTTTCTAAGAAGATCATCACTTACATTTTTCAGAAACTTAAAGATATTTTTTTGAGGAAAACTACTGGTATGCATTCCCTTCCTGGAGTCTTTCCTCTCACGTCATATTTATGTTTCAAAGGGCTCCTCATCACATTCCTTTCTGATTGAGCGGTTGACTGCAGATCTGTATTGATACTGAGACTGTAATGTGCCTGTTAATACATTGACCCATATCTACTCCAGACGAAATGAGCAATCGCTTTAAAGCAGATAGTGGTGTCTTTATTATACCACACAACTTGCCAGTCTCTTCTGTCTGTCCCAATGCTTTTTAACGTTGAAATAATTTGAAAAATTCCAGTAGGCTTCAAAAATCGTACTGAATTGCACTTATTATCAGAACTGAGTTTTTCTGGTTCTGTTCATTATCCGGGTTTCCACTATAAACAACTGGTTTGTTTTCTTTGCATCCATTGACATTTTCATGTTTTAGTTTTGAATCTTACATTCAGGTAATGGTATCATATCATACCTTCTGAGTGTCCTCCCTAATAAACTAGTTGAAAGCCCTGCAGAGTAATCTAGTTTGATTGCTATCCAAAATGTTAGGCAGTCCCACTGGAGAGAGAGAAATTTCCAAGGTTTGCGAACTTCACTTTGCAGAGTGGGACAAATAACCGACAGGATATCACTTACTTAGCCAGTGTTTAATCTCCTGTATCTTCTGCAATCTGTTTCTCTCACTTGGACACCAGGAAGGGTTCCCAAGCAGACTGTCTCTCTCCTGTTTTCAGGGAGCTTTAATAACTTAATAAATATTACTGAACATGGCCCAGGTCTACTACTGCGTTGTGTTCTGTGACAAACTGAGCATCCCTACCTTGGTTTTTACCATAGAAAACAGGCTCCTTTATTGCCATCACTTCATTCTCCAACTGAATAGGCAGTTGCCTTGTCTGAAAGTGAATGTACAACTCTTCTGCTTTTCAGGATCAGTGGTTGCCCATCCAAATGGTTGATTATTTTTTTTTTCCTACAAATTATTGACTCTTCACTATGTGGGAAACCTGTCTTTGGACAGGAAGCAGAAGGTGGTACGACCTTTGCTGGTGGTTGGGTCACTCTTGGCTGTCGTTGCTGGCTATAAGGAGCTGTACCTTTGGAAAGAAATTCTGCGTTCCCTCTTGCAAAATATCTAAAAAATTATCTCTGCCATCAGGTTTACCTCTTTGCTAATATAATTGTAGCAGGGCAGCTAGTCTAAGTGTAAGTGGAGTCAGTCTGGATACCATTTCATGATTCATGTCCTAGAAAAACATGGTTTTCCTGTTTCTATAGTAGAGACATTGTTTCTGGCCGTCTGCTTAAAGCAGTGGCTTAGTGTTTGGGAAATGCTTGCAACTGAGGGCATCTGCCTTTTTTTTTTTTACCATCTAGATTTCTTTCAAACAAACAAACAAAAAATCCAAAACAGAAAAAAAAACAAGCCTGAAACTTTATTCTTGTATTTCTAGGCTAAAGATTAGGATATAGTTGCACATCTTATAATAATAATGGTGATAAAAAAAAACCCAAACACCAAACCCACAGTTCAAAAGGAATAATAAATCAATGGCTTACCCAATCTCTTTGCATGTGAGACATTAATTAGCATGTTTTCTTGAGAGTTTTATTTAACATGTGTATGACTTCCTGAAAGTATACCAAAATATTATTCAAAACAAAGGTAATAAATACAGAGGTAGTACATAAAAAAAAAAAAAAAAAAAAAAACACAAAAAAACCAAAACCAGAATGAGAAACTTTTTTACTTTATAAATCAGTTTTCATATGTCAAAAATCACTCGAAACACTTAGAAATCTGTAATTATTCCAGCATATGGAAATAAATTGGTCAGAAATTATCTGCAATATTAAAACGTTTCAGGCATACCTTAAAAAAAACCCACAAAACAAACATACAAACAAAAACCCCCAAAACCACCCAAAACCAACAACATCATCAAAACTCCATAATCTCCAAGTTCCTCATGTGCTCCTTTTCCTGCTGTCCACTCTCCCCAGGGTTTGTCATCTTGTGCTGTCAAGTGGGTCATAAGTCATAGCAGTGGTGACTGTTTCTAGGTCAGACAGTAACATGTTGGGAAGAGTAATTTTGTAAGATGCACAGAAATAGTATTTTACTCTTACAGTAGGAAAGTACTGTCTTGCTACAAATTACTGCATTAATTTCACACCACAGACTCATTTCACTGAACTGATGGTAGTGACATGCCAGCTTTACAGCTGGTGTGGTAATCCATCTCAATATTGTTTGAAAAGAAGAAGAAGGGAAAGGGGAATTTTAGGTTACACGTTTCCAGAGGTGGTAGGGGAAGGAACTGAACTGTCTTGGTAATTATCCTAGCTGTTCTGTTATCGTAGTGGCTTATTATACATGAGGCACTTAGCATATTTGCACCATTTTTAAAAGGTATTATAATAGTTCAAACTGCAAAATCCGGCTAATCTGCTCTGGTTTTATTAGCATCATACTTTAGCATCTGAGCAAGGACATGCACTTTCATAAAGTTAAACTGTTTTTTTAACGAACAAGTTACCCTTGGAGACTTTTCCTACCACTCCTTGATTGTGCCTGTTAAAAAGAAGAAAGGCAACTAGTGAAAAAGCGGTGGTAGGGAAGGGAGGCATGCTTTGAAGAGAAAAATATATGCATGTACACACTGAGATCCTGTAGATCATGTGATTTAGATGTTACAAATCCTCTAATAATACTGCGGTGCAGGTGAAGTTGTTCTGTGGGCTGATGGTGACTAAAGTCTTTGTTTTCCATCCTTCCTAGAAATTAAGAAGCCACCGGTGGCCCCTAAACCAAAATTTGTGGTAGGACACAAGGCGACGCCTCCACCTGTTGCACCGAAGCCCGACGTTGTACTTTCTGGTGTTATACAAGCAGCAAGGAAAACCAAGCCAGCAATTGCACCGAAACCAAAGGTTCTCAAGAGCTCATCCGTTCCGGAAGTTAAACCTCCATCATCTACAAGAAAAAGCACAAAAAGCTTTGAGGAGCACAGGGGAGATTCTTCTCAAAGGCTAGACCACTTGAACTATAAAAATGAAGCCTCAGAAGGGAGTACTGATAACACAGCATATATTCTACCAATGTCATCTTGCAAATTTGAATGCCTTCACAAGCTTGGAAATGGGGAGAGCACCTGTAAAACTCAGATCATTTTTGAGCACTTTGAAAACTTAGAGAACATCAAAGTCGGTGAAAAAAACGCACTAGCTCTGGGGGATAGTCACAATGAAAAACTTGCAAATAGAAATCAGGTRGTTTTGAAAGCCAGCATTTTGGAAGAGAAACTTAAGGATGTTCTAACTCACAGTGTGTTTCCTAACAGCAGTCCTGTGAGGCACAGGTATGCAGACAAACTTGATAAAGGGGATGGCAGTGGTTCCAAGAATGACCTTAGAATAGAGTTTATGGAACTTGTACAGTCTTCGTCGTCTTCTGAGGTAGCTAAAGGGAAGCAACAAAATACTGACGGTAAACTCACTGCTGATGAGTTTCAGATGTCTGAAATTTGTCCTAGTTTGACTGAAAATAACCACAGTTGCTCTTCCCCATTGGACCAGGAAATCCTGGAAAATGAAAATTTAAGTAGCAATAGTACATTTTCAGGTGAAATGAGTATGAATGCAGATGCTGATAAAATCTCCTCTGAAACATCTTCAGTCCTGAGCTCAAAAGTGATTCCTATCCCTAAGCCAAGAAAGCCACGTGCTGCATGTCTAGTCCGTCAGGATGGCATAGACACCACAGGAGAAGGAACAAAGGAACCAGATTCCTTTGAGCTTGCGGAACAAAGCTTTAAAAAGCAAGCAAAAATTAATATCCTTGGTCAAAGTGTTTGTTATAACAATAATACAGAAGTGCTTCATCATGAAAAATGTCAGATAACTCAAAGCAATGCAGACAAAATGCATGAGGTGAAGCAACCTGCTATGGAAGAATCAACTTCACAAAATTTTTTGCCTCAGTTGTCACATAAAAATTCTGATTTGGTGAAAAGTGTTGAATGTTCTTTAGATGCAGACCATAACTTAATTAACTCCATGGATGAGATGACAGATGATACCAGTATGCTAGATTCTGTGGACAAAAGGACTAATTTTGTCAGGTGTGATACTTTGTCCATGAGTTTGCCAAAGCAACTCAAATTAACTAACAGTCAGCACTCATCTGCTTCCAATAGCCCCCATGTTTCCCCACAAAAATTGGAAGATAAAGTAGTTAAAATAAAGGATGAAAGTTCTCCGAAAATTGTTCCTAAGAAACCACAGAGGCACAGCCTACCAGCTGCTGGCCTGCTGAAAAAAGCTGCATCAGCAGAGCTTGTGGAGAAAAGTTCTTACACCTCCAGTGAGGACAAATCAAACAGCGTTCTGGAAGGATCTCACTTCACGCTTCCACCAGCCAAGGAGCAAGGCCCGCTGTCATCCTGTGACATACCCAAACGTTCTGAGAAACCTGTCTGGAAGTTACCTCATCCTATTCTTCCATTTACAGGAAATTCTGAATCATTAAGAACTGCTAACATTGCTACCAGCTTCAACCACTTGGCTGTTGTGACAAAGCCTAGGGCCAAATCTCTCTCTTCTGTGGACATGGAAAGGACAGACAAGCCTTGCAAAGACCATCAGAAGAAAAATAGCTTGAAAAAGTTTCTCAACATGAAGCTGTCAGTTTGCTTAATGAAAAGCGACTTCCAAAAATTTCTGTCTAAAGGCAGCCAGTCAATGGATAGTGCTATTGCCAACCTTTCCACTAGGGACGGTTATGGAAGTGGTAGCAACCGGAATATAGCATCTGTTGGCAGTGAAAGGAAAGCTAAGTCTGCCAAGGTGCATTCTGTAGAAATAAGTAGTCCGGCGTTACAGAAGAAGAGGCAGAGAAACAGAAGTCAGCCTGAGATGCGAAGTAACCAAAGGCTGGAGTCTTTAGATGGGCACGTACTTTTGGGAGAGGATTTGTCACAAATGCATTTGAATTCTGTAACCAGCACTTGTGCTCCAGAGTACGAGAACGTGCGTCATTATGAAGAAATATCCGAGTATGAGAACTTGCCTTTTGCTATGGGTGCTGGGAGAAATCTCTGTTTTGAGTGGCAGAACTCCAGCAGTGTGGAAGACCGGAGCCCTGGATTCTATGAGGTTGAGGAGCCTTGTGAAGCTACAAACAGGCGTTTGAGACTTGGCAGGTAAAATAAAGAGAAAAGGGAAGTTAAACAGCTCCATTGCAACTCTGTTGGTTGTAAACATGTTTAGATGATGACTTGAGAGGCTGTACCCCTTTCGTTAAATGTCAGCAGACAGTTGTTGCTGTATATCTTTATAAGCTTTTGCTGTTTTGAAAACTGTTTGCACTTGATAAAGAGTCAAGAGGAAAGATAAGCTAGTTTTTCCTCATATATGATAAAAAATTGGGAAACTAACATACGTGCTTTTCCAGATTTAAAGCAAATCTGATACAGTCATGTATTTGTATCCAAGAATACTTAAATGGGGAGGAATGAACCTTACCACAGTCTCAGGATGAACTTGAATAAGTGTCCACAGATTGCATAGTTGCTAGGTTTGTAGGGGAAATGAATATATTTTTAGATCAGCTGATAGAGCTGGGAAAAGCAGACAAGCTTTTGAGTATGCAAATTCTTCATCAGGTCTTGAAAGCTTTTCGGGTATAACAAAAGGTACTGCCCCTCCCCGCGAGTCTTCTGTATCTCTCTGTGCTCCCAGATGCAATCAAGGCAGTAGTAGTGCATGGGTTCTGTGTGACTCACACAGAATATCACTGAAAGACAGGGTTTGGCGACTCTGCAGGTTGCTGCTGTGTTTCGTTGTCTTGGGATGTGGTGGAGACATGATATCAGCAGATTCAAAAAGGGACTGGACCAATTCACAGATATGTCCAAAACGGATGCATAGGAATAGGCAGGAACAGGTCTTTTAATATCTGTAATACTGTGATTGTGGATGCTGGGAAGAGGAACAGGCCACCAAGAGTGGCCAGGCTCATATGTTCTCCCTAAATAGCATCGCTTACTGTGTCTGTCAGAGTGTGGTAACAGGTGAAGCATTGTTTTGACACAGTATGGTATTATTTAACTTCTTAACTTCAGCTACTCAGTTGGTCTTACAGATCCTCAAGATTTATGTCAAACCAGCAATAAGGATTTAAATGAAATACACAGCCTGTATACTTCATAGTCCCCAGCAAACTTCTTCACACTGTTGAGAGTATATGCATATTGACAAGAATAAATAAGCTAGTCACATTTAACTTAATTTTTCACTGAGAGTTGCAAAGCTTCATTTCATTTTGGATGTGTGTGCAGCAAACACATGCTTCAAAGAATCTGAGAGCTGCCATTCTTTAGGGGAGCGTGTCCTCTTTTATAGGAGGAGAAAAATATTGTAAGTGGCATCATGTGTTAATAATTGTTTATAGAGTTGCTATCCTCAACATTGGACTATTTGATGGAAAGCATGAAGCCTTATCATGGGAAGGAGGATTTTTGGTTATGGGCTCGGTATTGTTATATTTATATTCATCTGGTGGTTGATTATTTTTCTTGTTTACAGTAGGGTTTTTCTTGGTTTTGTCTTGGCATAGTTTAGGTTCCTGACTGAGTGTATAGTTTTTGTTTAAATCTAATATTTGGGTATCTTTTGGGGGTTTTGACCACACTGTCTTAGTATTCCCTTGATTTGGTTTACCTAAGAAGAGTGAGACCAAACTTAAATAAGGATATATTTTATGTGTTTATATGATCTATTTTGATTTGTGTTGTGGTTCTGGATCAGGTGAATGTATGTCTTTGCTTTAGGAAAAGAAGACAGTTTTGCTGTATGAAGCATGGTGGGCATGACACTGCAGTTGCTCCTTGAGTGAAATGCTGTGGTTTTCTTACCTGAGTGTGAGAGGTTTATAGTTATTCCCTCTCCACACAAACCTTCCCCAGTACCAATGGTGATTTAAGGGTTTAAGCGATCTCTTGCACACTGGCACACGTGCAACTGTAGCTGCTCCCTAAGCTGGATGTTCTTGACATAACTGAGTTTGTGTTGTGTTTTCTTTAAAAAGCACACATAGAAAACTGTAACCAGAACCCTTTATGTATGTGTTTGTTTTAAACTAAATTACATTGTCAGAAACTACCTTAGGAAACAATTAATGCATGCAGTTACTTCAGGACATCTCAGGGAACAAAGAAATCCCTAGGAGAAAAAGGGACACAACAGGGCAGTGGTCTCCTGACCCAGATCAGCTGCTGCTGGAAGAGCAGGTACAGGTATTCATTTTGGCTCTGGCTTGGGAGGTATAAGGGTCTTTGCCTGGATGGAGCCAGGCAGGCAACTGTTCCAGTTTTCCCATCCGTTGTTATCTCAAATCCTTTGAAGCTTCTTTATCGATGTCGTCTTACCTTTTCTGCATAGTTCTTTAAGAGCCTTTTATCATTTCCTGGGCCAGGTGCTATTATAAAACCGGTTAGAGAAACAGTGCTGATGTTATTGAAATAATTACCGCTCGCGTTTTCCCCAGCTTGTCAGAACACGCACTTAGCTCTTTTTCATAGATCACGGCACATAAAACTCCTGTAATGCACTGCTAATGGGGATCTCAAAGCAAATTAACTTATGATTAAAGCCAATGTACAAATGAAATTGGTCTGAGAAATTCATAGACCGATGGCCTACACTTCTAGTCATAATACCATATATGCAGTATATTAAGTCTGAATGCCAGGCTTGCCATTACCGGAAGAGTTTGGTGATGTCTTTACCCCATGTTACATTTCTTTCTGGAGGAAGAAATAAAATTTTCATAATGTACCCAGTGCTTCAGTGGTTACTGAGAAATTTCCTCCCAATCCCATCTTGTGAAACCAGTATGCTTTAATGGAGAATGGTAGTAGCTTCTGACAGTCTTATCCTAAATTCATATGTCTTATTAAATTCAGATACATTTTGTTTGCTTGGACCTTCCCACAGGGATTTAAATGCTAATGGTGGGCCTGGGTAATTAATGGTGGGGTATCAGTTGTCACTTACCACTTGATTTTTGAGTTATTTGATGTCACCCTTCCTTCTACTGAAGGTGGGCTTGGCTTTGAAAGGAACAGAACCAGGGTCCTGATATGGTGTGTGAACCACTGAGGTGAGACAGATGCTGCTGATGGGAGACTGATGGGTTTTTCTTGTTTTAAGTAGTTCGGGGGGATATTCTCCATAAAGAAAGTAATGACAATACATTGGGAGCGGATAACCCATGTTTTGTTTCCACTATTGAAAAAAGAAATCTCTTGAAACAGTCTTAAAGGATTGTTTATTTTGTCCTAGTCTACGTGTTTGACTACCAGTTTAAAATAGATAATGAAGGTGAATGCATTATTATGAGGACTCTGTAAACAAAGTGAGTGAAGAATAGAATCATAGAATCATTAAGGTTGGAAAAGACCTTTAAGATCATCAAGTCCAACTGTAAAATAGATGCTGTGGGATAGCAAATGTACTGTTAAATGTAAAAGAAGTTTTAAATATCATTATTCAGTTGCAGGTAACAACAGGGAAAGCAGCTCTTTGGGTTTGTTTTTTTGAGAAATGAATGGTTCAGGCCTGAAGAGTGAGGTGAAAAGTCAGTGCTCGTGGTACCGCCACAATTAATTTTAATGTTGTCAGAGACCAGTGGTTGAAATGATTCTGTTCTGAAGTAACAGAATTTTTTAAAACCTCTTAATGAAAGAGAAATATTTATGCAGTGGTTATCCTCTTTTTAGTGACAAACATTTATTCTGAGGAGGACAGCAAAATCTTCCTTAAAACCAAAAGTAAAATTTGCCCAGTAATCTAAAGATGCAAAGGAACAGTGAATGTGCCTTGGAACATCTGTCATGCTGGAGAAAACAGAAACTTAAACATCTCTGGATCTTCTGGACCTCCTTTTGGTATTCATTACGTTGTTCTAGGCAAGAGAATTGTACTTCAGGTTGAGTGAGTCTGCTGCTTCACCCTTCAGGGAATAGCATACTGTATTTATTGGCTACTTTTGACAGTGTTCCTTCAAGATGTTGCAAATGTACATGACTGCTAATTGATTTTGACAAAACTTATAGCTCTGTCATTGTGTTTCTGGCTAAGATTTTTCTTTGGAAAAGGCTGGGGGGGAGTACCATGAGACAACAATCCTGTGAGATCTTAATGTTGGTTTAATGAAATACTGCTTCTTATTTTTCCCACCCCTGCTGATTTAGAATAATCCATTGGTTTTCCAGAAATAAGCATCTCAGTGCAAAATGTAAGTTTAGTTTTCCGGACTAAATTCTGCTTTGGTGACTGAGTCCCCAGAGGTCAATTAAATGTCCAAGAAAACTTTCCTGGAATATTGAATTTAGTATTGAAATCTGTGTGGTTAAGCACTTTGCTTTGATACATATTCCTCTTTGATGTAGTGAACTTTGTTAGTGTTGAAACATGCTTCTGATGAGCAGTTTTGCACCAGATAAATGTGGTGTTGTTCAGGGATTGGCTACGTTAGGGAAGGGTTTTTTTTGCAATTGCAAAATCCCCATTCAAAAACATTTCAAGAGAAACACTAAATTAATAAAATACTGCAGGTTCTAAATAGCATTTAAAAACAGTTTTTAAACACTTATGCTGAGATTTGAATGCACAAAATACATTTTAGGTATTGAAGGTGTTATACGTTAAAAAACACATTTTCTTTTTACGGAATTTTATTGAAGGCTATAACTTCCTGATAAGTAGAGGCCAGTTATGTAGATTTTTTTTTTTTTTATTTCATCTGCTTCTTAAAGATGATAATGGATTAGTT
This sequence comes from Oceanodroma leucorhoa, assembly GCA_030449065.1. NCBI lineage: Eukaryota > Metazoa > Chordata > Aves > Procellariiformes > Oceanodroma > Oceanodroma leucorhoa. Next base: position 2,776,966 of record JASVER010000091.1, read on the forward strand.
TCTGATTTGAAGAAGGCAGGTTCCTTTTCTTCCATCAGCTCTGCAGTCTTGTCCTGTCTTCTGATCTCTCCTGTGCTTCTAGCTGGCTTCTGCCACCCTTAGTTGTACGTTAAATTCTTTCTCTGCAATTGTACCTCAGGTTTTAATGGAATAGCTTCGATAATATGCTATTGAGGTTTCCTGTTAGGCTTCATTATCTTCGGTCATGTGTTATCACTGGCTTTCTTTTTGTATTCTGCTTCCTTGAGCCTGCCTTTTTCTTTTCCCCTCCCTACCTCGCTTTCTCATGTACGTTATGCAGCTGGTAGCCTTCTGCCAACTCCGAGGGCTTGTTGGGAACGAGTGAGTGAGATAGCTCAGATCTCTGCTTCCCGTCCCCTGCCAGGCTGAATGCAAAGCCTGTCCTGGCAGTCCCAGCTCTGGCGCTCGGGAGCAGCGAATGGACAAAGCTATCAAACATAAGGAATATGCCGTCTTGCTGACTTCTCACGTTTTGCTTCTCACGTTTGAAGTATGAAGAAACAAATTGTGTAATGAAGTTAGGAGTGTCTAATCAGAGTCTAGACCAGTGAGAAATGGAAATATTGGTGAGAAGCGGTAGTACTGTTGCTTGGGAATATTGATGTTCTGACACGAGGACTTTGGGAAGGAATTGGGTGCATGCAGATGGTGGGACCTTCATCCTGGGGCTGTAAGCTGCTCTTGGAGCTCCTTCTCTTTCCCGAGGGTTAGTCAAATCACTGACCTTGGGTCTGGAATTATTCTATTTTGTAGTGTCAAGTTAATTATTTTATACTACTAGGGTAGCATGTGAAACTACATGAAAGACTCGCAGTGAATTTTTTTTCTCAGGAAAGCATATGGAGTGTTCTGGGTTTTCTTTTCTTTCCTTGCAAGAAACTTTATGTAAGTCAGTGTCTCCATGGTTTGCTTTTCCAGTAAGAGAAGGAGTTTTCCTTAGTATTGGGGTGGCTTTCAGTCATACAGCTTTACAGTTTAGTCTGCTATACAACCTGAAATAAAATGCATATATTATAATAAGAAGATATGCACTCTGGGAAAATACTTAAATGTTCTAAAAGCAATCTGGGAGAAGTACGCCAATCCTCCCCCTTTATTTTTTAATCAGAATAACTGGGAACTTTCTTGCTTTAAAAGAATCTTGATACATGCTCATCCAAATGTGTTTGAGATGTGCTGATTTCATCTGTTTTGACGTTGGGAAAGATTCTGAGGGCTGATGCTCTCCCCTCTCCAATGAGGGAGAGAAAGGAGTTGGAGAACTGCATTTTTCCGATACCAAGTCCATTATTCCAGTATACAATCCAGTCTTGAAAAGGTTTGAAAGGTCTTATGAAATGAAAACAATTGTGAAGATCTCCAAGATTGTTGTGAAAGAGCATTTTTGTCTGAGTGGCTTTGGTATTTCTTTCATCCCTCTTTTCAAGGACTCCCTGTTGATTTTGGTAAAAGAAAGAGGTGGATGAAGCAGATTGACGTGGACACAGCACATAGGGAAACTTTTGACAGAGTTGGAGATTCAATAATGAAAGACTTCTAATTTGTCAGATGGTATTATAAATGCTACATAGAAATAGATGTGGTTTAAGTTCTTGACGTAAATTTTTTACCGAGTGTAGTTGGGGCTGGGTGTGTTTGTGCGTGTGAGAGGGAGCAAGCTGACAGTGGCGATGAGGCAGGCGCTGCTGGGGCGCGCTGCCCAGCTGCTGGGCGAATCCCTCTGCCCCTCTCCAAAAGGTTTGGTTTTAACTTTTGTCACAGTCTTGTGCGGTCTAGAAAATTACATCACGTTAACCTTGGAGCACGTGCAGTTCATATGCATTAAAAAAGCCATTTTGAGGGTAAACTGCACTATCCTTTGCTTCCCACCGAAGAAGTGCTCACCATAGGTGGCAAAAATGTCCTGACTGTGCTGTTCCCATCGATCCCTCTGGTACAATACCAGGATGTCCTCGTCCTTCCTCCCGGTGACGTCACCTCAGCTCAGCGTGTCGGCTCTCGCCTTCAGCCGAAGGGTGGCTTAGTGTGATGTGGGGGAGCCTGAAGTAAGCAAAGCAGCGCGTAAAAACCCTGCGACCTTTAGCTTGCTTCCTAACCCCCCTGTTTATGGATAACAGGAACTCGGGTGTCACGCACTTCCATAAATTAATCTCCAATGCTTTATCTTTTTCTTTCCCCGTGTATTCCGTGTTTGTTTTTTTCCTAATTTTGGCATTCTTTATGTGTATTTCCTTTTCCTTAAGATGGGGGAAGCTAAGTTAACGTTGCGTATTTGTCACTGGATGTTGGCCTTTCTCCCCTGCCTCCAACACGCGTGCTCTGTCTCTGGTTGCCAACCATGGTATAAATTGCAGGTTAACAAAATGTAGCTCCAGAGAGTATCTCAGATGTAGAACGGAGAGTCAAATGTGACATGAGAATTGATGAAAGACCCATTTATATGCTCAACAACAGCCTTTTCCTGTGGGTTATTTTCAGCATTGGCTCAGGAAATGTGCTTGTGAAGCTCTGTGGTACTCTGGTTTGTATGGTGATATTTTAACTGCAGCAAGGTCTAATGTAATTGTATATGTAAAACAGTAAGATTTTTTGGGGCTTAAAATAAATCTTGGGAAAGAAAGCAATCAAAATATTAACTTCAGTTTTTATTTAAATGCCAACAGTCATATTAACATGCCTGATTTAGCCAACATTTATATTTGATCCAGTTAAAGATGTTTTAACGAATAGACTTACAAAACTATGCAGTTATGTTGCTTCAATGCACTAGCCAAAATTTAGGTTAAGGAATGCATGTTTTATTTTAGATGCTAGAATCCAATAAGTTTCTTTTAAAAATATTAAGTTTACGTAAGTTTTAATTTTTACTTAAAATATCTTTGTGCTTATGAAAAACTGCTCCACTCAAGCAGAAGTGGACTGAAAACATCTCTAAGATGCATGTAAATAAATAAAAGGAGTTTTTATCAAAACTGCTATTTTGATAGCTACAACCTGAGCCTTATGGCTCAGTGATTTCAACTGCGCAGAGTTCAGTTGATTTTTCTGTTCTAGGTTTTTTTTCCCCTCAGTGGTGTTCCTGGGGATTGGGTGTTCTATATTGATTTTGAGATGAGCTGAAAAGTTTAGAAAAAGTGTCTAAATCCCATTCTTCTTCTAATCTGTGCAAATGGTTAGAGGAAGAGAGAGCACAAGTCCAGCCTTGGAAGCAGCTCAATTATTCTTTACAGCTAGCCTATGTTGGTCTCAACCAAACTATTTCATCCTCTGTTTTCCGGCAGACTACCCAGGAAGCTGCATCAGCTCCCGTGCATGCAGACAGTCGTGTGTTTAAGAGTTAAGTCACTCCATGTTTATTTTAGATCTAAGTCACTACCTTTTGAGTACGCTGCTACTTAGCTCTCTTTTTGTCATCTTTTAGGTATCTGACATGTAAAAAATGGAGTGCAATGGGTTGTGCATTATTTCTAAATTGAATGAGCAACTTTTTGAAGAGAGGTATTACAGCCCTGATTTCAGGGATAAAGTCACCCTAAAATCATAAAAATAATGATGAGTCAATGCAGAAGATATTTAGGGCCTTGCATTAACTCTGATTTTAGTGGAGCAGAAGTAGTTATACATTGGAATGTCATGGCAGCTCTGGCAAGGTAAAATCAATTTTGTTTGAAATGGGTATTAATAGCAGGTTTTGTTCTCGTTTGGTCTAAGTTTTCCCTTTCCTATTTGATGTGTTCAGTCTGAGATTTTGTCACACTTTTATTACAGTTTTCTGGAATTCTATTCAGTGTGTGCTGAGTTGTGTTGTGGTTTTTCTTTTTTTTGTGTGACTGGAAAGTAAGGTGTTATTTTTCTTCTGATCCTGCATCCTTTCCCAATAAAAGTTTTCCCAGTAGGGTCTGTTTTGCGAATTGAGAGAAGTGAGAATACCAGATCCTGATTGTAAATAAGTGCCATAATTTGCTGGTCCTGTTTTATATTGTTTATCGCTTCCATGCCAGGAGTTTTTTCCAAAGGTCTTGGCCATCAGCATTGCAGCTGTCCCTGTGAAACGAGAATTAATGATAAGGGAAGGCAAAAAGCTGTAAATTCTGCAGAGACTTCCCTCTTTACCTGTCCTGGGAGGCAGGTAATCCCTCACAGCTTTGCGTGGTGACGGGAGGAACTGATGCAGCAACTCCTTCCCCTGTACAAGTCTCCAGGCAAGGGTTTAAATCCCTGGGTTTTGCCATAGTGTTTCACTCTCCAGTACCAATGCTCGAGACTGTCCCCTTGTACCCTCTTGGATTATGTTCTGCTACATTGGCATAATGTCCTTTTGGCACTTTTGCTGGGGCCGCCCCAGCAGAGGCAGGGCGATGCGACCGCCTCTCCTGCTTGTCACGACGGCAGCTGTGCCACGCTGCTCGGGAGCTGAGCTGGCCCACTGTGGGCACCAGTTTGCTCGAAGGCTTTTAAAACTAAGACCTCTCTTCTTTTTTTTTTTTTTTTAAATGTGGCTTTTCTGTGGTGAGTGTGGAAACATCTGAAGCATGCGTGTTTATGTTGAACTTTCCAAGGAACCGAGGAATTGTCAACAAATGGTCTCACTGAAGATGGCTCCTGTGAGCATGGGAGGCTGGAGGCTGCCCGGAGGAGAGCGGTCCTGGGGTGCCTCTGGCCGCGGAAGCTCGCATTTTCAAATCGCAGCTAAATAGGGAGATAATCCCAGAGCTGTTTGCACCTTTTTTAAACTGTGCTTTTTAAAATCGTGCAATGAAGTACGTGCTGTATTGATCATAGTGCACCTGAAGTAGGGTGACTGACAGAATGGATTGCTTAAACTTTATACCTTTTTTTTTTTTTTTATTAAGTGGGAAACATACGACAAATGCCTTGCTTATTTTTTGCTTAGAATGTGAGTCAGATTTATTTTTTCCTTGTTGAGGAAAGAAATAAGTGCTGTCTTGGCCTGAGGATAACAAATGTTAAACTAAATGCTGCTGGCTGCAAATGGTAGGATAACTTGATTCCAGCAAGTCAGGTGTTGCAGTTTGCAACATGCTCAGCCAAGTATAGAAGGAGCTGCCAGTGGCATGATCTAACCGGCTAAATGTGGTGGCAGCTCTCGGCAGTGTTTGTGAGATCTTCCTTGCCCAGAAAACCCAGGTGTGAGCAGGGAGCGCCAGAGGTAAAGACCGGGACAAAGAGTGTAGTTCTCAGCAGGAGCAAACTCCCGGCGTTCCCACCTGGCCTCTCTCTGCAGCCAGCCCTGTGCCCGGGAGGCAGCAGGCAGCTTTCGAAGTACAAGCAGCTCTGAACCAAAATCCATTTTAAATAGATGGTCTTGGAGCTTCTCTTTTGACAGCGTATCACGATCATCAAGGGTCCTGACTTCCTATAAAATACATAGATGCTTATGCATGCATACAATACATACAATATTGCTTAAAATAGTTCTGTTTGAATTCTTGAAGTCTTTAAATTGCAATTTGAAAAAGTAACCTGATGTGCACAAATCATTTTCAATTGGAGTTGCTCAGCTGGATGCCGGTTGTTTCTGTTTTCTAACTGTGATTCTTGAGGGGTGTTTGTAGTTGTATCCTCAAAGTTCCCTAACCAGCCCAGAGAGAATATAGCACAACAGTTGTAAGTGATGCAAATAATCGTGGACTCACTGGTCTAGTTTCTTTGCCTCTTGCTTTGTGGTCCTTTTTTAAAAGACTGTTGTAGAAGTCTGTGTCATTCCTCAGTCGTGTCACCTAGAAGGATAGCTTGCAAAAGGAACTGATGAATCTCACAGGCACAATCTGTTCATTAAAAAAGATAAATAAAAGAGAGATCAAGATTAACTGCCTGTCATGTTCCTTAGCATCAGACCAATAAAAACTCCTGGTCTGTTGCCTTTTTTGTTGCTATTAGTCCTAATAATACAAAGAACTTGTTAAAATTATTGAGTTGTCACTGCAGAAGAACGAATGGCATAACTTTAACGCTGTTGTGTAAAATCCGGTTTGAGAGGACACCTTGCTATCTCACTCTCTCGCTGTGAAAAAGCACCATTTTTGGCAGAGAAGTCGAAGCCCAAGCAGCTTGGCTGCAATGAGGCAACCAGTCCCCGGTGCTGGCAGCCGCGCCAGCACTGCGAGAGCTGCAGCGGTATCTGCCAGCCTTTCTCACACTGTCCACTACACCTAGAGAGGAGAGACGTAATCTCAGCTTCAGCTTTTTACATCTGTGCGTCTGTCATTAAACCAGAGAGGTGACTGATCCTGTAGGAATAACTCAGATAAGTAAGCCCACCTGGTCCAGGCTGCATTTCATCCTCATTTGCTGCTTAATGGTCTGGTATGCCTGAATGAGAAATGAAAAGCAGGGGGACATGAAGAGGACAATGAGGGAGGGAATTTTTTAGCTCTAATGGTAGATCGTCACTGTTGTTCAGAGAATCCGAAGTTTAAATGATGAGGTGAATATGATGGGTTAGAGTCCAGGTGCATCTGGAGTGATATTAAGTTCATCTTTATGCTTTCCAGACGGGTTTGCAAAAGGAAACGTGCTGGTGTTGACTTCTTCAAGATGGTTGTGGAGCTGAGGTATTGCAGCAAAATGTAACCTATCCAAAAAGTACCTTAATTGATACCTTTATTAATCTTGATGTTCACTAATCCCAACATGTATTTTCTTAAAACTTCCATAGGAGCTCACTAGTGGTCTTGGTTAGTATTCATTATTATCTTTGTGTTTTGCCAAGTATGTTTGCTTTCTAGAACTGAMTTCCTTTTTTCCAAAAACCTGCAGTAAATAAATACTAGATAAATACATTGACCTGTCTTAAATAAAAAATATTAAATTAAAGCAAAAGGAAGTTCACTGAACAAATCAACCAATTATTAACCAAGCAATAATTTCATTTTTGCTTTGGCTTTCCAAGAGCATCTTCTGTTGTCTTGAGCACCCAAATCAGATAATTGCTTCCTAAATTGTTTTGGGATCTTAACTTGATTTCTATATTTACAGCCCTTCTTTCTACCTCAAAAGAGAGATTCTGAATTTAGATAGAACCTAACAGACAAGATGCCACAGAACATTTCCCTCCTCCCCCCCCCCCCCCCCCTTTTTTTTTTTTTTTTTTTTCCCTTTTTTTTTTTTTTTTTTTTTTTTTTCTTTCCTTCTCCTCCCCCCCCCCCCCCCTTTTTTTTTTTTTTCCTTTAAGCCTTTTATCCTTGGTGTTTCCTAGAAGCGTACAACTAGGATCCGGTGAGGGAATCAGTCAATGAGGCTTCCTGCCTTACCTACAGCTATTACAAGTGTGAGGCGCTATGAAAAAATATAACAGCCTTATCAGCTATTGCCTCCAGAGAGAGTGTGCTTTTAGGTCTTTAAAAAAAAAAAAAAAAAAGGCAGCTGAACATGCCTTAATTATTGAAATAGAATGCAGGGACTAGTGATATTAAAAACTGAAAATGGATGAACAGCAATAGTAATTGTTGCCTCTCTGGAGGAAAGTGGGATGCATGCAGCTGTGAAAGGATTGTGAAATGCTGTAACAATACAAAAAGGATTTGAGATGAGATATTATAGTAGGGCATGCTTATTTGGTGTGTATTTTTTAGTTGAGTAGGAACTGCAGTGTTGTGATTTTGCCTGTATGTTGAAGGCTTTCTTTAAACAAACAAACAAAAACACCCACAAAAAAMCGCAGTGAAATACTGAAGGAAGAGACAGAAGAAGGATAAAGATGCCGGGACACTACTACAAGCAGCAGAGTAGAATGGACACTCATTTTAAAATAATGAAAGGATGAGAAAATAAGAATTTAGCCGTGTTGTGTGCAAGGTTCTGTTCATTCAGCATTCCTACATATTTTTGATTACTTACTGGAAGTAGAAAAAAACATCTGAAAATAATGAATATCACAAGGAAATGTGTGTAAAGCAGCAGCGTGGATGAATCTATTTTAACAAATAMTTTGGAGCTGTGGAAACTTGCTTTTCAGTAGTTATGGTGATGGTAACACTTGAAGTAATTCCAATATACTACAAAATACTTAATGTTGGGGCATTCCATGGCAGAGAATCTCTCTGAATCATCTCAGTCAAGCTTAAAATACTAATTGCCTTCTAAATGAATTAGGAACTGAGACTGAAATGTTAGTTGTGACTTCAGGCTATAATGTCCTATGCAGTGTCTAAATCAGCAGTGCCTGAAAGTGAAGCCTCAGGCTTATTTGAAGGTTCTATAATAATATAATAAGCTAGTCTGAACTAGTCTTGGTCATTTTTTGAAGACAATAAGAGGTTTTTATGCTGATTAGGATTTATTTTTCTGGCTGTAATAGCTTGATGGCAGTTCTTAAGTTTTGATAGTTTTTCTTGCTGTATGCCTGACTAGAACTGGCATGTTTTGTTTCATTAATATTTTACTATCGCATTGGGAAAATACAGCACAATGTGTATGCTTCGTGCCATAAACTGCCCATTGCGAGGCAAACTAACAATCCCTTCGTTTTATGTGTCAAATAAATAAAAAAAAAAATCTATATTTAGGTAACTTGCTCACAAGATACAGCAAGATATTCTTACTCAGTGGGCAGCATGGTGAGTTGGCAGTGATGGTGTTTCACATGACTGATAATGCAGAAGTTTCTCTTGCTAGTACTGTGGGTAGGACTAAGAATCGTGATGAAGAGGGAACAAGATAGAGAGAGTTCACAGTATCCCCAAAATACCTATCAGAAGAGCTGCTTAAAAATAAGCACTACTGCATGCCTGTGGTATTTTGGAAAAGGGGAATTGATATGTGGTAGAAAAGATTCTGTTTATTTAAAGATTTACTGCTATTTCCAAACTCATTTAAAGGCGACAAGGGATTTCACTTCGTTCAGCGATAACTTTGAGAACTATATATCCACTTACGTTATAGATGACTTCAGAGGTAAAAGTACAGAAAGAGTAATCAGTAAATACAAACCTGCTTTCTGTTTCAACAGAAAAGCCATAGTATTTATGCTGAAAGGTTAAAGCGTGAGGTACAAGGAGAGTCACATGTTTTCCAGCATGTGGCTGATAAAGGCAGATCAACACAGTGACTTTGTCACCATGTCCTCTGAAGAAGAGGACACAATCACAGATACCACCGGCAGTGCATCTACCCATGGCTACAGTATCGCATCCTATCCCTGAACTGGTGCCTTGTTTGATTCTGTAAAATGGCTGGGTGTGAACTGACTTTTGATCATTAAACATCTAATCATCTACTGTGGTTTTTCTTCAAAAAACGAAGAAATAAAAAAAAAAAAAAAAAACAACCCACCAAAAAAACCTCAACAAAATGTATCAGGTGGAAGAAGCTGAGGGCTGTGTTAGGCTGACATCTGAGCAAATACAGGATAAAGATGTATAGGGATTACTCTGAGGTTCTTTGCTGGTGGGGCAGATACTGGAGACAAGATTTGGTAGATGATTCTCACAGCTCTCGTAGTTTCCTTTACATGAATAGTAGGTGCGTACGCACCACAAAGGCAAGAAAAGGAGCTTACTGCTTAAACATTGTCGTGATTCCCAGGAAGAAAAAAAGGTGTACGCTGAGTGGCTCCCATCTGTGGACACTTACTAAACATCCTAAATCATCAGTAGTTAATTATTAAAAACCTTTACTAGTTTTTTACTGGAACTTCCTATTAGATAGGCCAATTAATCATTCATTTAGAAAATTCTTTACCCAACACAGGCCAGCTAGTTTGATCTTCATCCTTCAGTGGTGAGAGGGTTATGTTTGTGCAAGCAGAATACAGCCTCACCTAGAAATATGCTTGTTTCTGACTTCAAAAAGGGCAGCTTTTCCAAAATTTTTAGTGTTAGCACAGTTACTCTGAAATGAAAAATGATAGCAAAATCTGGGAACGGGCATCCTGTAGAACATGCTTAGGCAAAAGAACTGTGATTTCACAAGTGTGGAAATAATATTTTCTTGGTGAGAAGGAATCCTAGTTAAAGGAAATTAAAGCAGCAATTAAAACAAATATTAAGGATAGGAAAAAGGGCAATAAAATGTCCATTAACAAAAGTAAATGCTGATGAATAAGTGACTAAAAAGTGAATTCCAGTGTGGTTGGAGATAAAGTGCTCAATACATTTTGCAATGGGAAAAAAAAAAAATCCCAGATGTAGGTTCAGTGACAGGTGTGCATGATAAAACTGTAAGTAATATAGTAAAGGAAGGAGTAGTAGTAGTTATTTCTGTTGCAGGTTTCAAATAAAGCAGGGGCATAAGTCTACCTCCTGTAATGCTACAGATGAAATAAAGATGTTTGTCATCTATAAAGTAAAAGGGTATGAAAGAGCATCTGCTAAAATAACCATTCTCAGGCCAACAGGTCATTTGACTGTGAATTAGAGAGACTAGACAAGGAGTTCTCTGAATTGCTGAAGTTAACAAGTAACTGCAGAAGTCTTAGTGTCCTGCTAGTGCTGTTCCAGGGGAAGCTCCAGCAAAAAGCCGCTTTTTTGCCTTCCTGAAACTCGTGGAGGCTCCATGAGAACCGTTCCTGACGTACTCCATGCACTGTCGTCCTCAGCGCTCGTCTTCCTGCTGGATGCTCTCTTTCCGCATGAGGTTGATAATTTCCAAACTGAAATAAATGGGTGTCTTTCTGCACCCTGGGTGCTGCTGACTTGGCTCAGGGTCTCGTTTGAACTTGGTGATGAGCTTGCAACCTCCTTCCTCCCCCCACCCCGTTCAGTTCTGGGCGATAGTAACTGCTTGGGTGTTTCCTGAGTCCTTCCTGTGTTGTCTTAATAGAACCAAGCTATTTTAATCTTTTCTACGTCTTTGTGGCTGACCAAAGTCTGTCTGCAGGCCAACTTACCTTGTCTTCCTCTCTAAATATATTTCTATTTGTGATCAGCATTTGTGCGTTGTTTTATTGTTTTTTTTGTTTTGTTTTTTTTGTTTTTTTTTTTAACTCTGCCTTGAGCATTGAATAATCAACACCTTGCTGTGGCTGCCAGAGCATCCTCACTCAGCTAATATTCCTTACTTCTCCTATTCATGTTACCAGCAGCCACCTCCCATGGTACTACGCTGAGAGGTTTTATTTCTGGTAACTATCAGAGTTGGAGGTGGTGAGTCTGAAGAGTTGCCCCCCATCCCTGCTTTCCTGTGATTCAAAGTTAGGAAAAGAAAAGATCAGTCGTAACCATCCCTTGCGTAGGGACGCAGAGGGCAGCTACGTGTAGAAGCGTGTAGCCTCGACGATGTTGGCTGCACAAAATTAGGTGTTGATCAGCACAGTGAGATCTCTGCTGGCTGCAACAGCTTGGGGACAAGGGTTTCTGGATTTGCTTTTTGTTTTGTAGGGTAGCAAATCACTTTTGGCTCATATCACAATAAGCCTGTGGCATCCCAGCATCTTTTTGCAGGCCTTGAACACAGATTATGTGAATTTAGACACAGCTTTACTGTAATTGGCAATTATCAGATATTTTCAAGGATTAAAAGTAGGAGCCCAGGGATTTACTGAGTTTCTATGTAACTTTACCAAAACTTCAGGCTCTGTTTCTTCTAGTCTCTGTTTTCTTCTTTATCTTTCCCTAGCCCCTTTTTTATTTTCTTCTAGTTGCATTTTTAAATCTGTACTGAAGTTGTCAAGGCTAGTTAAAGGAAGAAGGTTGTGTGCCTGTCTCATGCAATCTCTGTATTGCAAATACAGCTGAAGCTAATGAAAAGAGACTTCTATAATCATTGTACAGCAGCAGAACAAGGTTGTATTTTATGGCTTTGACAGCTACATGGAAGGTGTCTATCTCTGGGGGACGGGAGCTTTTAATCACAAAAGATTCTGCTTTCTTGTTTTTAAGAATTATTGGACTAAACAGTTATATTGCCATCCCTGATGCAGTTGTTTAGCATATGCACTGAGAAACAACCCCATATATATAAATGCATCTAAAATTTCAGACAGAAAGCTCCAGTCTGAGTACCATATCTGTAACAAGTCCTGACGCTATGAGATAGAGAAGAGCAAAATGGCTATGATCTTTCTTTATCCTTCTGGCAGATGGTACAAATGTTGCACTATACATGCACATAGCAATAAGGGACTAGATTTATCAAACTTTGCTGTCAGGCAAACTCTGATGGACAAGGATGACTTAAATACTCCAAAGGTATTGTGGCTTTTGCTCGCTGTCAGCGAGCATTGTGTCAACACCAGCATAGATAAACATTGCAGAGTTATGAGTCCACTGTGGAAAAGCTCACTAGTGTCATCATCATCTTCAGACTACCCACTACTGTTTTCAATGTTTCTGATGCCAAGTAGACCATTTATGTGAAAGCTCTTCACATAAATAAAGTATGGTATGTTTGTCAACTATACATGTTTTAATTTTAGGTCCTTAGAAGAACACCATGATCATCCTAACGTGGTAATGGGAGATCTTCAGTCAGATGAAGAAGATATCATGAACAGTTCTGATGAAGATGATGACACAAATTCTGATTCCAGCAAAGGGGAGACTGATCCTCAAGAAGATAAACAGGTATCTGTTTATCTTTATCTTCCGAAGCTATTCCTCACTCTTGCACTATTTTGGAAGTTGTAACCTGTTGGGATATTTTCAAATAAAAGGCATTGAGTCARGATAACTTTATATATTTCTGTTCATCGTTCTTATTGTTTAGAGTTGTTTTTCCTAAAATTTTAATTTAATATGTGTACATTAGCCTGATAGTAGAGGTCAAGTTTAGGAATATCCCACTACAAAGTGTGTGTTGCCTGGTATATTTTTTCTTAATCTTTCACCGAATCGTGGAGCTGTAGACCTGCCTACCATGCCCCTCTAGTAGAGCTATGTGCATAGGTGTACATTTTAGAGATCTTCAGTTTTGAGACTTGTAAAAGTACCTTTTAATGAGGCTGTCTACACCTCACAAATCCTAGAGTGCACAGTGTCTCTTGTGCACTGAACTTTTAAAATCAATCTTTGACTTGTCAGCCTTGGTGAAGCCCAAGGAAAGGGGCCAGGTGAAGGCTGCAAGGTCTGAGAAGGTCCTTCTGAAAAATCTCTCAGAAGTTGTAGTTTTGCTTGGACGATCCTATTTCGAGGGTCTTGGCCATGCAGCAAAGGCTATGTCCTGGTAACCATTTCTGCATGCTAACCTGCCAAATCACTGCTCGCGTAGGGGGACGGATGACTGAACCAGTTTTTAATTCTTCCTTTTCAACGGCATGAAACACAAAGGGCTCAACCTGCCTTTCAGCATTGAAGTTCCTTAATTCACTCCTTTGGTGCTGAGGAGAGACTATTGGTGTGTGCGCGAGAGACCTGTCGTCGCAGGGTTGCAGAGCCACCTCTGTGGCACTTGGAGGAGTGTGAGCCACACTTGACTGTTGTGGTTGAGGTCTGACCTTCTGCTAGCTTCTGCGAGTGCCAGCTTGAAATGATTTCCCCTATTTTAACCTTGTTTCTTCTTCAGATGAGGAGCAGGAAGACAGCGCTAACTGCTAAGAATGAAATGAAGTTCTGGGGGTCCCATCCTTCTCCTTGGGGATACCTACTTTTTTACTTCTCGTCCTGGATGCCCTGACACCAGCCAGCCCATAGACCAGTGCCTCTCCTCAGCACCAATCCTGGCAGCTCTGTTTCCTTTGATAGTAGTTATATTTGCTTCCTTTCCATAAAAATGAATAATAATTTAAAAAAAAAACCCACAAAACAAAACAATGAGACTTTTTAGTGCTGGAAGAGAAGACTTGATGATGATGTGTCAGACCTGAATGTCATTTAACCAAATCTTCTGAGGAATAAATTGGGAGAGGAAAAAGCTTGTTTCTGTGAAACTAAGCAGGACTGTACCTGTATAGAAGCTAACTTACCTTGCGTGCCTCTAGAAATGCCCTCAAACCTTTCACAACAGAGTTTTACAAGAAAGCGTCCCTGTTACGAGGCTTCTCGGGCAGGTTTCACAGAGTAAATCAGCACTTGCTGTGACGCATCTGCTTGTTGGCTTGCTGGCACGTGGGGCCGGCAGCTGGGGATTAACAACCAGCTCCCTAACAGGGGGAGCAGCTGCAGAGGGGAACGAAGCAGTCTCTGCATTGGTCATCAGCTGGGCTTGTTTTTATTTTCCCTTACCATAAGCATCTGGCTGTTTTGATGCTTTTTATATGTTAGAGGAGTTACAAGGTTTCTTCCCAGTGCTGTGCCCGAGAGCCTAGTTTGTGTCCCTTCGGCTCTTCCATTAGAGACTCTCTTAGGCCCAGAGTATCTCTGGCTGAGCAAATGCAAAGTGGCCTTTTCGGTGCCAGCCGGCATGTGAAAAGTGTTTCAAATGGGGTTGAAAACAGACTCTGATATTTCATTTTGTAGTTGTATAGTGTTAGCATCTTGTTCTCGAAATACTAATTTTCATCTCATTTGCAACTGTCACATCTACAGTGAGAGCAGATACCTTGCTCTGCATAAYTGAGTTACTTGTGAATTCAGTCTTGTAGGGAGCATGTCAGCTGTGCTTTCTAAAAAGGCATCGAGGCCTGAGGATGGGTGTTACAATCTCAGCTGACTCCGGTTGACCCTCACTGGGTAGATCTAATTGTTTTTTGGAAATAAGTTTAATTTTAAAAGAAAAATCCCAGCTCTCTGTGAAGATGTCTATGTAGTATATAAAATAAAGAATGTATTTTGCATATATGTGATGCAACACCAAATTATTAAATTTAGAAATTAATTTTAATTTAGTAATTCGGCACTGTGTCAATTAAATTCAAATGAAAAAAGTAATTTAGATTTATTTTTTATTTTTAATATAACAGTATCATTAAAACCAACCTATGAATATCATCAGTTCCATGATTTGATTTCTAGCACTTGAGACTTGTTTGTAGGTTCGAAGAAGACCTTAAAACTCCAGATGAATCTTGCAACATTAGTGCTTATGAACCAAAGGTTCATATATGCAATGCCACCGGTACCTGCTTTTCTAGACAAACTGTTTCAATGCCTATATTATGCTACCATACTCAGGACAGTCTCCCCAGGACTTCCATCGCACTTGTGTTGTGTATCCTGTGATGTTTTGGTGCTCCTCATCCATGGTCTTTCTTTGCAGCCCAAGGAAATGAAAGCCTGAATATCTAATAGATGTGGTGACAGCTGGCAGAAGAGAAGCATATGGCAAACCATGAGAGCTGTTACAGAGACAGGTGTTTTATCTGACGGAAATTATACACGGGAGTTACACTGTGTAGAAAACACATTTGCATCCTGACACTTACGCCCTTTTGCTTTGCTATACCTGTTCCTTATATCTGATGTTGAATAGTAGCATTGATTTTTTTGGAAGCCAAATGTGTGCACATAAAAAACATCGTCATCTCCACAGTGTTTCAGGTAGATGACAAGGCTCACACTTGTACAGCTTTGCAGTACGGTTGCTATGTGTTTCAGCAACTCCTTTAGTAGATGTTCAGAAGCTGACTTTTCAGTGTGATGTTTTTCTCCTTTCATCTTCTTTTTCAGTAAAGAAAACGTGTATTTCTTTTAAGGTGTTCCTGAAACCCATTTGAGTTTACTACAAATATTACTGTTGCTGTATTAATTAGAAAAAAATTGAATAATATACAAATATTATCCTACTTTACTACTTTCGCTAACCAATAATTGTCACTTGCTAGGGTTTCATTTGTTATGGCTTCAGTGCTTCCTGTATTAATTAAATAGAAAGGCTGATAGTGTTATAAAAACTACTCTTAGCTAACATTGTTGTTTCCACCTACAAGCTAAACTGATTTTTCACAGATCCTGAAAAGCCAGAAGATTTCAAAGCCAGGAGATTACAAAGCAGTATAAAAKATTTTCATTAGAAGTAACTATAAAATAATTACATTGGATTTGAGGAACTACTAGCCTGAAATGATCTTTATGACAATTTTAGTAGGTGCATAGTATAACATATAATTTTATTTGCAGAGTAAGGCAGCTGGAAAGAAAACAAAGGTTTACCACATTGCCAAGGAGATCATGAGCTCAGAGAAAGTGTAAGTGTCAATGCTAAACTTAACAGCTACTCAGTTTATTTTAATTGGGCAATTAAAATGTAACTATTTGCTTTTTCTTGCTTTTCTGTTAGGTTTGTGGATGTGCTAAAGCTCTTACACATTGTAAGTATCAAAAAAAAGAAAGAGGCTTCCTCTTCTATGTTTAATCTGTTAAAGTTCTATGTTTAGGCTTTATTGTAGTGAATGTGACTTTTTTCTGCTGTGTCTACATATTCAACACATAAAAAATTAATCTAATTAAGCAGAAGTTTCAAGCTTCAGATTKTATATAATGGATGAATATTTTGGTGGTTCCTTCTGCATCTCCTTAATTATTGTATGCGGTCTTCCAGCTGAGTGGGGGTATTGCTTGAATGTTGAAAATGGAATATATATCCATTTGTGTTAATCAGCATCATATTTATAAGCCAGCTTGTACCATAGCAACCAAAATAAAATCTTCTGTTAGAATAACTTTTCAGTAAGGGGGGGGGGGAGGGGAAGTGGGAACAGTTTACCTTTAGAAATGGTAAATAAAAATACATATTCTTTAGGTAATCCAACTAATTAGCTCTAATGTTGCATCCATCACCATGGCAGCATATTTTTTGGGGGCTGCAATTCTTTGACAGATGCTTGCTTTCTGATAACAGCTGTTATTGTAGTATATGCAATGTGTTCTCCACAGCAAGGGTTAAGTATTTAATCCATGCTTATGCAGACCCGTCATCTGTTAAACATGCTGTGTAGAACGTGATAATAGTAAATTAATGAAGAATTTAGCTTTCTCTGGCTCCATTTTATGTGTTTTCTGTCAGCTTCCAAGTGATATGTGTTTGTACCATTTTGTCACTCTATTGCAAGCATAGTGATTTTTTTCCTTAGGCAATAGAAGTAATTATATTGCAAACAGATGTGTTAGTCTATCTTAGTCTCTTGAGAAGCATGTTCTGTGAAAGTGGGAACAAAGGCTTTTATAGATGTATGTATATAATCCTGTAATATGGAGATTTTTCAGGAAACAAAAAACTTACCACACCACTTCCTGATTCCTCTTTTGCCTTCCATTTTAGTAATTGGTTTTCTTATTCTGTTGAGGCTTGGTTTTTAACAGATGGATCAGGCAGTTGCGGCCAATGTATAATTTATATTCAACATGGTTTCTAGTACAAAACTCAAGCTTAAATACTGGTTAAAGGAAGAAACAAGTTTTAAGCTATATGATTTTTAATTATAATATTTTTCAGGCATATAACTTATGTCTTGAAGGTGTCTTCGCTTTTCAGTGTACCAGGTCTTCAGGTAACATGCGCAGTACTGGAAGCAAAGGCCGTTGGTGCAGAAGGTGGAGGCAAGCAGAGGAAGAATGTGGGAGAGGGAAAGTAGGCTGGAGTTTAGGAGGTTTCTGGGATAAACTTCAGGTTGTAAATGTGCAGTGCTGTAGGATGTGTTTTGCTTTGTTTTAATGGATAACTCGCAACTCTATTCATGACAGTATGCTAGTTTCTAGCTGCCAAATAAAAACCCATTAGAAATGTTTTTGTTGGCTAGCAATAACAATCGGCATGTATGCAACCTGGTCTAACAGAGAGGATGTTAGGCTAGGAGTTGAGGAAATACTTTGCCCTCAACTTGTCCGTTGGCCTGCAGCATGAACCTTGGTGAGTGTCCTTGTCAGACTGGGTACCAGTCTTGAAGCTCTGTGTGTATGTGCATTCTTCATTAAATAAAAGTTGCTGTACCTGAGAAAGGTTGCAGAAACGCATTGTTTTATCTACACAGAGTGGTATGCCTGAGGATTTATGTATGTTTGTCACAGACATTCTTAAGTCTGTTTATTTAGTAATATATTTCTTATGGATAATATTTAATCGTTGATAAAACTACCCTTTTGATTTTACCTGTACTGAATCACTTTGACTTCAGTGTCAGGATTTCTAACTGCCAGTCAAGCAACCTCCGACAGATTTCTGGAATTAAAACTTAGATTCTCCCCAGGCTGGGCTGTTTTACCCATAGTAAAGATTTGGCTGGTCAGGTGAGGCTCCGTTACACCTTCTGAACCATCTATTAGTGGTTTTCCAAAGAGTAAATACTTGAAATTTAGTGACTAATTCCATTAGTGATGATCTAAAATTAATAGTATTCTCCTCAGTTTGTCTTACCAATGCCAGTTAATGCAGCTTGTGGCTCTTAGTACAGCTAGGGAGCAGGACTGTTGATGTAAGAAGAAGGTTTTTAAGTTGCTACTGCCTAGAGCATTTGAAGTGGTGTCTAAAGCAGTTGAGAAGGTGGGAATGTGGCTGCAAACTGGTTACAAGTACCACTGATATTTTTTTTTTTTTTTTTTTAGCATTTTTTTGTTTTATATTGACAAAGTCAAGTTAGGTGGAGCAACTCTTCCAAGGTACCAGGGTGCCAGTCTATTTGGACACTGTTGCACTTTGTAAGTACACCTTGCTGCTTCTGTTGAAGACAGACTACAAAAGTTCTCTAGAAAATTATAAACACTTGGGGACACTTCTGTAATACGAAATAAGCTGGTCAGAACAGAGATAAGGGACTTAACTGGCTTTGCACACTGATGCTCTCTCAAACATACTCGGGTGAATGGGGTTGCTTGAGGGAAGAATCAAACATTAGATGTAATCTTGAATTCTCTGTGTTTCTGTAACTATCGTAATACTCTTTTAGAGGACAAGATTCCAGTAAAATGCTGTTAGAAACTCCTGAAAACAAAAGAACTTAAATCAAGCCAGCTTATCTGTATGCATCTTTGTTAGATGATTCGTGCATGGCCTCCAGAGGGTAAACAAGGGTTTAGAAGATGCGAGAAGTGCTGTTTCTTCCCTAAGGGCACTTGCAGAAAAAAAAAGGAACAGTGAACTGTATGTAAAACATAAGTGACGTAAGCTTGTCACCGCTGTCTGAGATGCTCTGTGCCCAAAAAACACCTGGTGTTCCTGGAAAAGGAGTAAGGCAGGATTGGTACCATTTGTACTTCTTTGTTGTGGGATTCTTTGGAAATGGTTTGCTTTGCAGAAGTGAGAGAACCTCCTCAGCAGCACCCTGTTGCTGTAAGGGTAAGCTGCCTGGCTTATTTGCTGTCATTTCTTTTGTCCATTTTTGTTCCTAATTGTTCTTTTGCCAAAACCCACCACTCTCTTTGATTTCGTTTCGCCTCCTGCTACAGTATGGGCAGTGAAGCTTCTGGTCCAGCAGAGGAACATGCTTTTTGGGGTGGCTCCTTTGTTTGCAAGGCTTAGTGTATGGCTTTGTGCTGTGTGAGCAAAGAAAAGCTTAACCCTTCGGGCTTTTGCCTGAGCCTTTAGATCTGTGCATCTGACTTAGACCCCAGTCCTGTCCTTATTAGGACTCTGAGAGCAAGTAGGAGGTTGTCAGGAGGCACCTGTAACTTTTCTGCAGCCACAAGATCAGCTTCTTATTGCAGAAGGCAGATAAGAGGTCAAACATTTTTTTTTTCTATTGTGTATCCTTCCAGAGGCACTTACAAGAGTGGGAAATTCTGGTTTAATATGTTTCCATTTTCAGAAGACATTTGCGAAATTATAACTTAGACTTCTTGTATATTATAGCCAAATATTATGAAAAATAATTCATAGTGGATTTGGAAAAAGAATGTAATGTACATATTGAGGAATAAAATAGCTATGGGTTTTGGAGCAAGGGAAGTCCTGACCACTGGTCTTGGCTTACAACTGACCTACTGTTTGGCTGTGAAAAGTTCTCTCAACTCCTTTTTCTCCAGCTGTGAAACTTTAATATTTGACCAGTCTGTGGTGAATATGTTGATAAATTTTTAGTCTATGAAGTACTTCAGAATTGCTGATTGAGGCATTTGACAATGAATTGCAGCTGTACTTATCTTATTAAAAAGGCTAATGAAATAGTTTTGGTTTGGAAGGAAACATTGCTCTACTACCCAGCCTATTCCTTGAAATAACATTCTGGGAATATGGCACAGTCAAATCACTGATTATTGTAAAAAATTAACTATATTATATTGTTAAACACTTATAAATGATTTTATTACCTGACAAAAAGGTGTGGAACTACTTGGCAGCTTTCCAGAAGCAATCTCATATGTTTGAAAAATGTCATGATCCACACTTACTCATGGTCTTCATTAACTATCTTTGCTATAGTTTAACTTAACAGTCTATGGCTAATAGTCTAACTATGGTTAAGACTGCCTATTTATATTTTAGATAATGTATTTGTGAAATTGTCTTTAGCTGTATTCCTAGCAGTTGTATTTACAGTGTGTCACATATAGTAGCCTGGCTGTTCCCCAGAGTGTGAAACTTCCTCCCCTTCCCTCCTCCTCCCCCCTGTAGGATGTGTGTGTGTTCCTTGAAAAGCATCCAAGCGCAAATATATTTTTTTTTCCTTAAACTGATATTTGAGCTATCTGCAGGTGTATTTAGCTGGGAGTTGTACCTCAGTGGAAGGGATTATGGCTTATTTTTGCTTTGCTGATGGTATGTTCTAGGAGAACAGATCCAAGATGAGTATTGGTTGAAGCCTTAGGAGTAAAATACATGTGACCACCTTTAGATCATGTACTTCTTTCTCTTCCAGTTAAATTTACGAGAAGTTTTAATTTCACCCATTTGAAATTATCTTCATTCAGCTATCAGATACCTGAAGGTGCACTTAACCCACCCAGCAGCAGAGCGAGGGTTTAGTCTGGTCAGTACCTATTTTGGTTTACAACTAAACTTGTTCCTTTGCTCCTTAGCCTGACACGGGCAGGTCGCTTTGCTGTGCGCTGGGTGGAAAGAACTGAGAGGGATTGTGAGTCAGGGCCTTTGCAGAGGGGAAGTGCGTGGGCTGCRCGCAGATGATTCACAACAGGGTCAGAATTATTTCAGATATCACGGCCCTTTGCTTATTTAAGGAAGCTGCATTGAAGGAGAGGTGGGAGGAAACAAAAGCAGCTACGGTGGTATCCTCAAGTATTGTTTAAAAGCTGCACAGCTCTAGGGGGAATGTCTACTAATAGAATAAATAAAATTCCCTAAACATTTTCAAGTTGGGAGTGTTTTATCAGGCAGTAATTCAGCAACAATGTGTACTCAGAAGCCTTTAAAACTGTCTAAACTAGATTTTCATATGGACAAGTACCCAGTGGGATGCTGTCTTAGTCTAGAATAAACTAAGACTGTTGCTGGTTTGGAAGGAATGTGCTTTCCAGGGATGGTGATGACTGCCGTCCTCTTAAAGTAGCTGTGTGAAGACAATTGCCTTTACTTAAGCAGTAAAAAGTGGTATCAGAAGATGATTATTGGACCAGAATATAATGTAGAACTAGAAACTGTAAACCAGCTTTTCAGAAAGTGTACAATAGCCTCCCCTCCTTCTGAAAGAAAAAATTATCTTGGTAAGAAGCTGGGATGATTCAGTATAACTAGCATAATCTTTTGTTTTCTGTCGTGCAGCATATGAAACTTTTGTCTGGAGTTGCAAATGGTGTTTTTCAGTGAAACAAGCACATTAATTCCAAAGCATAGCAAGTTTTTTTTAATGAGTAAGATTGTAATATTTGAAGGGCTCATTTTTAATTAGAAAATCTCTCTCTTTAAAAATTCACTGTAGTGGATTGCTGCATTGCTTCAAACAGAATAATTTTTAGGACAACTCAGGTGACTGTCTTTGAAGAGACTGATGAAAGTACTCTTCAGCCATGTTACATAGTACTATATGCTAAATACGTTTGTAATATGAATCACTTCTTGCAGGTATATATAGATATTAGAGCAATGTATATATTATTTGCAACAGCAGTTCTGTTTTTATTTAGCAGTGAACGGATTTAGTTTTAGAAGGAATTAGGTTCTGGTGCATTAAATGACTATTACTGCAATTTTTAATTTCCAAGTCATTCACTTGTATAAAAAGTTGTCCTTGTCTGAATACGTTCCACCCTTTGGAGTGAAATTTCAGAGTTTACTTTTTAAGTTAGYGTATTTTGTGTTCGGTAATTAAAACAAACCTATTCTGTGTTTTGTCCTTTGGATAAGAATTTACTTTCTCAGAAGGCCAGTACCTTCAAATGTAAACACTGTTAAATCCAACCTTGTTAGGTTTGTTTGACTTTTCCTACCCCCACTCCTCAGGCATGTGCTTTCTCCTTCAACTCTTAAGTTTATCTCAAGATGAACTTGGCATGACAGTTACTTCACACCCACTGCAATGTTAAAAATAAATCTTAATATGGTTACAGTGACAAATGCATTGTACTGCTTCAAAAAAAAATACATTGTACTAATTAAAAAAAAAGAGAAAAAGAAAAAAAGGGTTGAAGTTTAGCTCTTTTGTTGTTTAGCAGGCTGGTTTGCATCATTTGAAAGCTTCACGTTATCTTTCTTCCCTGCGTTTCCTCTCTGCAGGGCTTCCTCCGTTTACTCAGTTGTGGAGGGGGATCGAGGGGGTGATGAAACAAAGTTTTGGTTGGCTGTTTTAATGGTAGAGTCTTTTATGGCGTGATCCAAAGCCTGATGAAGCTGATGGACTTTGGATCAAGCTAGTTGAAAAACCAAATCTGTATTTGGAAAACATCCTGCAGACTCTCTGAATGCTGTATCTAGTGGTTAAATAAATGCTCTTAACTACAAATGACATTCCTGTCTTATCTACTGGTGCTTAAACCTGGCTCCCTGCTCTCCTTTTATTGTTTGGTCAGGGAAAAGCCTGGGTTGTTGATTACGCTACAGACAAAACTGCTTTTCTTTTCATCGTGCAAGTAGCCTTATAACATTCAGACAATTCTTGTTTCATCCCATGGCAAAGTACATACAGTATATTGTGTGTGCATGTGATTTGGGGAGGGGTGGGAATATTATCATAATATGATGATGCATTTTGCATGAAGCTCTCCAGAATGCCTCATTTGGGCTTTTGCCATTGTAATTCCATGTATCGTTTCAGTGTTAAGCAATGCCCTAGGGTCAGGAAAACCCATAAGATGCAGCTGGTAGTTAACCTGTGTGTCACTAGTCTGCACAGAGGATGTAAAACAGAACATTTCCATATGAATAACGCCATCTGTTTTTTAACTCCCTTGCATTTAGTTCTCAGCCTTCCCCCATCACAGCCATCGCTCTGTATCTCCTTTCAGTTTCTTGTCATAACTCTGCCCAGTCACAGCCTTTGTGACCCAGAGGGTCACAAAGCAAGAAAGTGTGTCTGGAGCTCACGCTGCCCAGAGCTGATGTAATGAGGAGAGAGGGCAGCAGAAAGTTGAGGCACAAGTTTGAGAGACCCTAAATAGTGCCAGATGCTGGACTGATGAGGTAGCTAGTAAAACTTGTAGTAGTAGACCTGGGAAGGGGGAGGGAAGAGGCTTAATTTTTCTTTCTTTTTTTTTTTTTTTTTCCAACCTGAGGACCCTCCAGATTTTCAAAGGCAGGTGTGGACCCCATGCACATTTAGAGTATAACTCATCGTTGTACTTAGGAATGTGTTATTGGTCACCTTTTTCACGATACGTAGACTGTGCATGTGTTACCAGGTTTCAGCAGATGACAAACTCAGAAAGAGCTATTACAGATTGTCTTTTTTCCACTGTTGCCCAAATTCAAGTGAGACACAATAATACAGCACACCACTTAATTTGGATTTTCTTTTTTGTCAGTTTAGACAGTGTTATTTTTCAAGTGAAATGCTAAATTGCTAACCTTTTTTGAAAATTTTGTTTGCATGTGATCAGGGAAAATACCTTCTGAATGGATACTGAGTTTCAATATGGATACAATCCTGGCCATACTGACTTGTGTGGGGTCAGGATTTTAATTCTAAATAGTTTAATGAGGACCAATAAGCCTCAGCTCTGTCCTGTTGGGAGCTGGTTATAGCATAAAAATGTTATAAGAAGATCCTTCAAGTGTAAGTGGGGTTTTCCTCCTCCCTGTAAATGTTTTGAAGGTACCAATGATCATCGTTAACATCTGAAATCTCATGGTTCCCATATGTTGTTACAATATCTTTTTGTTTGATGTTAATTTTCCCGTACATGGAAGAGCTGCTATAGTAATTTTTTTGTGACTCTAAATTTTTGTCCGAGGCACATCTTCCAAAAGGGCATTTGTAGATGACTTATGAAAACTAGTATGATTTTAAAATAAGATATTATGATTGTATTAGCTGATATAACATTTTTGCTTTTTGACCCAAATATTAGCAAGAAGATACCCAAGACTGCCAACACCCTTGCAGATGCAAGCTTTTTTTCCCCTCTTAGTTTCCTCATGTGTAGGACCAGCACATTTCTTAAGGGCATGTTATAAAAATAATGAACAACTTCTATATTATGCATACAGAAGCAAGAAAGTAAAGCTCCAGCGTCAAACCAAAGGGATTAAGGCAGTCCCAGGGGAGTAAATTGAAGCTGCAGAGAAACATAACCCAGATGGTGCCCGCCTTGCCTTTGGTAATAGGGAGCAGCGCCTGGGATGTCTGCAGAGAGAACGCAGTTGTCTGTGTTGGTGCTTTGAAGGCTGTTCGCTCATGGGAAGGGGGGTTTCTGTCCTCTTTGTACTCCGGCAGGATTTCCGGGACGCTGTGGCGCATGCCTCTAGGCAGCTTGGAAAGCCAGTGATTGAGGACAGAATCCTGAATCAGATCCTGTACTACCTACCTCAGCTGTACGAACTCAATCGGGACCTTCTGAGGGAACTGGAAGAGCGATTATCTCACTGGTGACTATCAGTAAAGGCATACCACTCCTTTGATGATGTTGAAATTTATCTGTGGGGTTTGTGTGACTCCATGTGACCACGGTTTGACTTTTGTTTGTGTTTCACGTGCCTTCTTAAGTGGCAGAATTGACTTTGAAAGTACAGGAGATAATTTTCCATTTAGATGTACTTTTTGCCATTTAGATGTATCCAGAAAGGTCCAGAAGGCATGTCAATACAAGTTTTTAGCAATCACACTTTTTTATTTAAAATTTCATTTTTAATTGAAAGTTCTGGTCCCTGCAGGGGCATCATAAGTGGACTGGTTTCATTAGAGGAAAAGGAGGCTGTCCTGAAGACAGGTTTGCATTTTAAAGGTAGTTGAGATCTACTAACCAGACACAGCGCTGATTGACAGCCACAATCCCATTGAAGTCCATTCTCAGTTACACTGGTGGGTGGATCTAAATCAGCTATAAAAAGCCTACTGGCAAAGGCACTGAAATGGGTAAAAACTGTAATCCCATGCTTGCTATTGGGGGATTGAGACTACATCTTGAAGATCTGTCTCCTCAGAAATCCTGTTTGTGTTCAAACGGTTCAAGACCATTATAAACAGACTGTGTATTAAGTGGTTGTCATCTAACACTAAACTAGTGTGTTCCGGTGTGCCTGGTAAGGTTTTTCAGAGTAGCTACTGAGATGGATGCCTATCTGCTGAATTGTAAGCTTTTTGTTCAGAACATAAAGTAGCACATCTTACTGTGAAAGAGAGATGTTTTGCTGTAGGGTTAAGATGTACACTCTTCTTAGCTCCTTCTAATTGCTTTATTTTTTGTTTCTAGGCTTGAACATCAAAGAATTGCTGATATATTTGTTAAAAAGGGTCCCTACTTAAAGATGTATTCAACTTACATCAAAGAATTTGATAAAAATGTTGCACTATTAGATGAACAATGTAAGAAGAATCCGGGTTTTGCTTCAGTAGTCAAAGACTTCGAGGTACTGTAGTCTTTTGTAAGGTATATCCTGTTTTGTGGCTTTTCAGCAGTTGTGATCCTCCATAAGGCTTTAGAGACTATCCTCCAATTTGTTTGGTTTGTTTGGGTTGTTCTTTTTTGCTGCAATCTTGGATTGAGATTTAGTAGGGTGGAAGTGGAAAGAAGTAAGTTCACATTTTGTGAAGGAACTAGTGATTTTGGCTACCACTGTGTGATATGATAAAGGACCTTGATTTTCAGAAAATGCAATACTTGCTACAAATTATATCAAAGACACATTAAATCTCTAGCTCTTTTTTTTTTTTTTTTAGTTTTGTCTCCTGATCGTACTATGCACCGATTAACTGTCCTATTTTAACCAGGTTCATTTCTCTACCACATCACAGGGCAGTAGCTTACTCATAGGAATAGTGTTTCATTTCAGTTGCAAACATAAAAAAGTGAATTTTTTCATCTGCGTATTTCTAGAAATTTCAAACTCAGCACATGCAGCAATCGGATGAAAGCTGATTCGTGTCCCTAAGAGCGTAGCCAGATGTTTACATAACTCCCTTAAAACAAATCAGAAAAAAGGTGCAAGATCCCTAAGCACATGATCCACACAAACTGTGACTTTACCTCCTCTTACTCGGGCTTCCCCTTGGGTAATCCCTGCTCTGTCTGCTTACAAGTGGTTAGAAAGGTTACTTACAGTGGGCAAAGGAAGAGCTTGAGGTAGAGTCAGCAAAGACAGAAAGAAGATAAGAGGCCCTTTTAGGGACTCGGTGTTTCAGATGCACATTATTTTGAATGCAAACTCAATTAACATTTCTGAAGCATGGATCTTTTAATTCTGGGTTGTCTTTAGAGGTGTGGATTAATTAAAACTTCTTCAGTGAGCACTGCTGTCGTCTCTGCCTTTCTGCCTAATGGACACTGACAGCGATTACAAAGGAGCATGTTGCCCTTGCCACCAGTGTTTCCTTTATTTCTGGGAAGCCTCACCTCTGTTCCTCATAAGCAAAAACACCTGTTCTGAATCCACAGAGTATGAGTGCTTACCGATGTCTCTTAAAGCATGATTAATTTTGCATGCAGTCTTCCACATGGAAATGCTTGCTCTGTAGTGTGGTGTTTGACACTGTGCTAGTCGCACCTTTTTAAGATAAAGCTTATCCAGTGTCATCGGTAGCTGTTTGTAGGTATGTTTTCTTTTGCTGGAACCCTTGACTACCACAGAATGGTTACCTACTTTGGATGTTTCTTTCAGATGAGCCCCCGCTGTGCTAGTCTGGCCCTCAAGCACTATCTGCTCAAACCAGTTCAGAGGATTCCCCAATACAGGCTCCTGTTGACAGGTACAGTCAAGCTCTTTTGCAGGCTTAAGAAGCCAGTCTTCACACGTCCCAGGAAACTTGTTTTTGGGTGGTTGTATCCATCTGTAAAGCGTGTTTATCCGACTTCAGATACGTGAAGCTTTTTTAAAAACATGGCATGGGTTTAGAGGCTTGCTTTGTTAATATTCATTGCAATAAGATACACAAGCGAGATGCTAATATTCCCAACACTGTGGTGTGTTCTTTGGTGGTACATTCAGCAGTACTTGGAAAACATGAAACCTGTGGTGGGTTTTGTTTGTTTCTGTGGTAATAGAAGCCCATAATTTYCTTAGAGGGTTGGAATGCTCCTGTTTTGCTTTGGGTTTTGTTTTTCTGGTGTTTTTTGGGTTTTGGTTTTTTGTGGGTTTTTTTTGTTTGGCTTTTTTTTTTGTGGAGGAAAAAGGTAGTATGGAAAATTGGAACTAGGAGAAGGAAGTGAAAGATGTCTATGCAACTGTGAACCTCTGCAAGTAGCTTTTCCATTTCTCCCCCACCCAGGTGTTTTGTCTGTAAAATCCATTCTCTTTTAAAGGCAAAACACATGTTTTTAGTGTATGTTTATCAGTAAGTGCTTAAGACTTGTTGCAGGGCCATTGTAGGCTGAAGAGCTGATTTGGGACTAGGTAATCTGGGCTCTGTACCCTGCTCTGGCACTGGCATGTTTGGGAGACCTTGAGCAAGTCTTCTTCATGACGCAGTGCTTTCTTTTCTGTAAAAGGAGAGCAGTGATAGAGGCCTCCTTTGTGAAGTATTTTGAGATGTGTTTGTTGTAAGAAGGGAATGGCTCCTGTAAGGATTTGGAAATACTTAAGGCATTGTTTTTGAAAGCCATTGCTTCTTGATGAGCAATTTAAAAATAGCCTCTGTTTATGTAGTAACTGCAAAATAAAGTGCTCTGTGACCTTTTTTTTTGGCTCTGTAGCAGTTTGTTGGCATTTCCCCAGCAAGTACTTAGACTAGTGATGCTGTGGGAGATACAGACTTAAGTATTATACAGCAGTTACCAAGTTATTAACATTGACTGTTTTCATTTTAATCATCTCATTAAGGTCACAGGTGTTGAAGAACCCTTATTAAATGGACTGCTTTGTAGGGGAAAATCTTGTTGACTCTTAATTGATGAAGTCAAACTGTAAAATGGCATTTGGGGAGTTGCTTTATTTTAAAAGGATACTGACTTAGGGCATGGTATAGGCTTGTTAATACACTTTAAAATCAGCAGAGCTTTGGATAAGTTCAAAGGTTTTAATTAAAAAGGTTGAAGAGGATCAGGATGGAGTAAATGCCATTGTCAATGTACATAGCAAAGCCAGAGAAGTCAGGGGTGAATGGCAACAAAACTCAGATGTTGAAGGGGAATTCCTCATGATCATTAACTGTCACTGTGGCTAGGACAGGCTGGTTTAGACCTGAAAAAACTCATTCTGTGGTGGTGGGGGTTGCTGTGGGTGTCCCCAGTCTGCAGACATTGCTGTGGCTGCCCAGCTTTAAATACACCAAATGCCAATGCTGTTGACAGGAATGGGATTGCAATGCTGAGTGCTGATTTAGGAAAGTAGTTTTCTCTTGTTCTATGTGAGCAATAAAAGAGGTCAGACTAAGAAATTAATTATGCTGAGGCTGGGGAGTGTTGTTTTGGATCTGTTTCATTTTCAGTCTGTTCAATCTGTCATGCATTTCTGTTGTCCTTGAGATTCTCACTCTTCCATATCTCTGTGGATGACCCATCTGCTCTGTTACCTTCCAGCAGCTCTGTGCAATATTGAGCAATCTCTACATAAACTTGTGCTGCAACACCTTTGGAGGACACGTAAAATATTTGGAGCTATTGTTGCAGCAGTGCAGCAGCCACCTCAGCCGAAGATGGGGAAGGGGGGGGGGGGATCTGTGGGTGAGGGAGGAGGGGGCAGCGGGTAAGAGCAGGGGAGCAAAAATAATCCAGGAAATGAAGCTGCTAGGCCTGAGTCAGCAGGGATTTCTTCCTATTTAGATGTTCTGTGTCAGTGGGACAGCTTTGTACTGGTAACCTCCTGCTACATGGTCACATCACAAGATTGTTGCTGTGCTTTGAAGTGGAGTTACTTTTGTGCTAACAAAAGCAGGAGCAGGTGGACTCATAAATCAGCCAAGGAGAGGTGCAGCTCAGCTGTGTTTCTGTTTAATTATACAGCTTCTCCAGTCCAGCAAGTGAACTTCCACTTCTCCACATACTGGCCCTGAGCTCTATACAGCACATACGAGATGGGTTTTTGGGGAGGTTAATTAGAGGCCTCTGATTTCTGATAGAAATGAAGGAGAGGTGATTCTCTCCTCCCAAAAACCTCTGATTTGAGCAGATGACTTGAGACTGTACAATATGAACAGGATTTTCATTGTCATAGGATAAGCCTCTCTCCTCTTTTTCTCAACATAAGGTTTGCAGAGAGAGAGTCTTTTATTATCCTTAACTGGGGTATAGTGAGGGGAGGCTGAGGGGGATGAAAAACAAGCCTTTGAGCACACTGCTCCTTTGCAGGTCGGAAATAGAGTTGTCAGACTGGAGGCCAATTACATGTTGGGGAATGATTGCTTTGAGTTTAACTTAATTAAATTAGACAACCTGAGACAAAAAAGTAGTTAATGAAACAGAAGAGAATTTTTAGCAGGAGAAGTGATTGTTGCTGCCCCCCAGCAAGAAGGAAGAGAGAATTGCTGGCTGCTGTCAGGTAGAAGCAGGGCGTAAGGAAATTTTGTTCGTCACAGAAACAGTACTGTTTGTGTTGATTTTTGTTGTGTTTTGGGGTATCCAGCAGAGTTACGCATTTTAATTTCTAAGTCTGCCTTTCTGAAGGTATGCTTAAGGTCTTCCTAGTCTGAACAACTAAAGCACGTTTCAGAGGGGAAAATTTTTTTGGCAAAGACAGCAGATACCATTCCACCTTAATATTTGACTTCTGTATTTATTTTATCTAGCAATATTTTTGCTGAATTTTTACTGTAGCGTTATTCATGTCTGTGAAATCCTCTTGTCTGTATAGTTTAAGCCAGTACCTCCAGAAAGTAGTTGCAAGCACAGAATTTCCAGTGTGTATTCACAGAAGAGACTAAAAATATCTGTTCTGATCCTTCTCTGAAACTGAGTTTTAGCTATGAACTGAGGTCTACTTACCAGATATACATAGAGAGTATTAAGATGAAAAATTAGATATTTATCATGTTCAGGATTTTATAGTTGCAAGTTTTATTGGCTGCTTCAGTCTTGTAATGCAAAAGCTGCCTTCCTTTTTAAATACAGAATTTTAAATGAATGCAGTTATGTTAAATCTCTAATTTTCCCTCTTCTATTCACTGATGATATGATTTAAAATGCTAGAATATACCCACCCAAAAATGTTGTTGAGTGATGTAAAGTGTTGTTGTTTTGGGGAGTATGTCATAAAGCATGAATATGCTAAGAAATAGTTAGTTCCCATGCTAGGTCTCTGGTTTTAAGTTTCCAGTGCAATTACTTTGGATATTAAATTGGATGTCTCCTTGTACTAGGGACAGTTTCTTAGAGTGCCAGCAGTACATTTGCAGATGAGTAAATTATACCCACCTCACCTCTTGTTCCCAGCCCGTAGAGGTGAGTGTGTGGTTGGCAGCTTTAAGAAGCTGGTATTTCTGTATAAGCTGTAAGGACTCATTCTTTATACTGGGAGGTTCCCACTGGACTCCTTTGTGCTGGCCCCAGTGAAGATCAAGTTGCAATTGTAAAGCTTTAACTTCTTTGCTCTATGRTGGAGTCCCAAGCGTGCTCTGCCTGAGCTATATGGCACCGCTCCGACTTGAGAGAGCACCCGTCAGCAGGCAGGGTGGGGGGGCAGCTGGTGTTGTATGTGACATAGGTTCCTCTAGGTTCACCAAGTTAAAAACAATGTGAACTCTTCTCAGTTCCTTTCAAAATACCTCCTGCTGATTTTTTTTTCTTCCCTGTCACACCAGCTTCTTACCAGCATAGCACGAGGTGAAGCAAGATGAACTTTGTTTTTAACGGAATATGTGTCCACCTAAATATTGCACTGGAATGTCTGGTAGCTACTACAGCACAAGATCTTGAGGGACGTGAAGGATGCAATATTTATGGAGTGTAACTGGAGAGGTTTTGGTGCCATGTCAGACTTGTCTTAAAAGATCACATGTTGA
This sequence comes from Oceanodroma leucorhoa, assembly GCA_030449065.1. NCBI lineage: Eukaryota > Metazoa > Chordata > Aves > Procellariiformes > Oceanodroma > Oceanodroma leucorhoa. The sequence continues at coordinate 2,808,230 of JASVER010000091.1, forward strand.
CCATCACCTGATAATGATCAGACAAAACTTCGGGGAGAGCAGAAAGCTGTGGGTGTTCCTGTGGCCCAGCCAGCCAGACCTCCCAGCGCTCCCTCCCCGCTTCCCTGCAGGAGACCCCAGCCAGTTCCTCTTCCTTCACCCCAACCTGCTCTTCATGCTTCTCTCTTGGATCCTCCCTTAGGTCTTTGCCAAAAAATAAAATTTCAGTGCCAAATATTTTTCTTCCTGTAGTTCTGTTTTTCTCAAAGCTTTCATTAACTGTGACAAGATTTCTCACTCTTCGTAGCATTTCTACTGCAGAAACATGTTTCATAATTCCCTCTTTTTTTTTTTTTTTTTGTGCATGAGGAAAAGATTACAATACACTGAGTGGTCTCCGAGGGGCATGCATGAAGCAAGACATCTTATGAAGGCAGGAACAATTGGCTCCTGATCCTTCTTGAGTAAAAGGATGAATTTGGGTAGGGCAAACATATGGGAGTTGAATTATTTCACTCCTACATGAAACTTGTACAACTGCAAAGCTAAAATTGAACGCTTGCTAGATTACGTATGATTAGTTTTCAGTAGAACTGCCAGAATCTTAATACCTCATTTAAAAGGTAATTATAAATCAGTATTTGTTGAGATTATCAATCTAACATGTATATTTCTTTGAAAGTTTCTGATTTGGTTTCTTTCAATTTTAAGCAATTCAAAGCTGTAGCTTGTAGAGAATAGATGGTTGACTTTTTACTCAGGATATATATTAATCTTTGACAGGTTATTGTACTTTTTGGTGAACTAGATGCTCGACCAGGGAATGGAAACTCGAGGGGGATGTTTTCTTGTATAGTCATAATTTGGAGTTAATTTTAGCTAAGCAAAATAGATTTTAAAACTACCAAGATTTAAATGGATGGAGGGTGCCATCTCGTGGTTGAGGAACTAAATTCATAATTAAAAACCAAAAATGCCTATTTGAACATTGGGGAAGGGGGGGGTATAATACTTTCATTATTGAAAAATATTAATCATAATCAGATCTCCTGTAATGGACTACTTTTTTTCTTAGCTCCTATAGATAAGTTAGGTGCTCAGGCAAATATCTATAATCTTCAAAATTTTTTGCATCAGCTTAAATGTAAATGATTGCAAGTAGGTACTTATTTTTCACTTGCTTGTTTTGATCTGGAATAATATATACAACATACCATTTGTCTTTGCAGAAGGCCACTGCTTCAATAACCTTCTCTTCCCTGAGCAAGAGATCATGGTATACTTTCATTATGGAATCACTAGTTTTCCTTTTGTTATTACTTTGACAGATTTAAAAGATTAAGTAGTAGATCTTTGTGGCATAGGTCTGCTTGAAAAGCAGATTTCCAGGAAAAAGGTGGGTTTTACTACTTTCTGGTGCTGTGTATTTCTTTAACAAAACTATCTCTATATTGTTTTTTTCTTTATACAGATTATTTAAAGAATCTTTTAGAAGAATCTGCAGACTAYAGGGATACTCGAGGTAAATGTCTCTTTAGATTAAAGAAATAACAGATCATGTACATATGATAATGTTTCTAAATTTTAAATGCATGCAAAATACTAAGCCAGTAATAGAAATGTTTTCTGTTTAGTTCTAAGTTTCTCAGCAGAGATACTTAAAGATTGCAAACTTGTGTTTCAGAAACGTTCGGAGCTGACAGTGGTATCAGCTCGCCCTGGAGTTGAAATCAAGAGATAAGAGTGAAGTTCCACAGGCAGCTTAAGCAGATATTTTGGGCACTGCTATTGAAAGAGACAGTCCTTGCATCTGTAGACCTTTCATGGTAGGCAGTCTGGTCTACCAGCTGCTCTCCCCCAGCTATGAGCCTTTCTGGCCTCCTCCTCTCTCTTTGTGCCGGGACAAGTGCTCATGTGGCAGGAGTGAATGGGATCAAGGAGCTGCTCTGGGTTATATTTAACCTGAAGCATTCCCCAGTTTGACTTGTCACAAGTTGCACAAACACAAATGACTTCCACAAGTTTGCTTGCATGTGAGGGGAAAGGGGATAAGAGRCAATGAGAAGGAATAGTTGGTGGTGGAAGAGGACAAGACTATATGTTTCATGGTAGTTCGGGATTAAGCTGGTTTAACTTGAGTGTAGCAATGCAATGCACGTTCAGACTGTTCCCTTCTTCCATGGGTGTGCCTCAGCAGTACTAAAAATGCTCCCAGTCAGTGTTTTCATTTCATTTGCATGACCCCCTGTCACTTCTTTCAGTCTCTTTAGTGACATTTGTGCAAGCCCGTTTTCTTTAGGAGGGTTGTGCAGATGTAGTTGATTGGACTGCAATAAATGAGTGCCTTCAATGCACTGAGCCAAGTTTGCTTTCTTATAGCTTTGCTTGCTGATACAGTACTGTAAAATTTATGAGTAAATATCTTTCTTAGGACACCTAGACATATTTGTTTGAGTATATTGAAAATATAAGCCAAAAATATTTTACATTATGACTCTTTAAGAGATAGAAAAGTTTGTCTTCCACTTCTTATGGCTGTGAACAAACTAATGTTTGCACTGCACATTAGGTAATTGACCACTTGAAAAGTGAGCAACTTAAATAGATATTTTACTTTACGTTTTCTTGTGATTTCTCCAGCTTCTGTGGTTTTTGTAGTTGTACCTTGCACAGTATTTTTCTCTCCTTTCATACATCAAAGATAATAGCAGAAGCTTAGTTGTAACAATGGCAGTGTTAATTTTATGCATTTGACATGTTCGATAGTCTATCTTTGAAACTGGGTAAGAAAGGAAAATGTAATCTTTACTCACCAAGATCTTTCTTGTGGTAATTAAGCTTAACTTAGTTCCGACTTTGCTTAGTTGTTAAATTCCATTGTGGGGGGAGGAGGGGGGAAGACTAGGTTTGGTTATGGTTACTATTCTTGGGGGGGAAAAAAAAAAAAACCCAAACAACAACAAGAAAACAAACAACACAATTCTTCCTGATGACCTTCATTTGAATACATTACTCCAGCTAAGTGGTATAAGAGTTGGAATGCTCTTCCCTGCCAAAACCCACTTTGTTTATGTACTTTGACCCTATAGATTATTTTACGTTGTTGTTTAGATTTGTTTAGTCTTGGCTCTATAAGTAGCCCTGAGGTCCTGGAACTTTCCCTTCAATAACCAGCAAATTTTCTCTAGCATTCTTCAATCTTTCTTGAAGTCAATCAGTAAAATTTTAAGTTTTTAATACATAAAATAGCTGATACAGATGAAGGAAAGTGTAACAAAAAATTCAGGTACTCATTCCTGTCTTCATGAATTTAGCGAAATTTCCCTTAATTTTCTTTCAAGCAGATGGGAGCTGGGGAGTGTTTTGGCTGGAGTAGCTCCAACATTTCCTAGTAGGAGACCACCAGCTATTTTTCAGCAGGCTCAGTTGACATCATGACATCTATATCTAAAGTTAAATTTTGATCAAATGCTTGATATGTTTTGGCTGGAGCAGCTCAACATTTCCTAGTAGGAGACCACCATCTATTTTTCAGCAGGCTCAGTTGGCATCATGACATCTATATCTAAACTTAAATTTTGATCACATGCTTGATATGTGCTATGCCTTTTAACTGTTCGACTCCTGTGCCTGCATTGCCTTGGTTCCTGAAAATCTTGAACAAAAATTCTCCTTAGATTGACTTAGGAGGAGCTTTTTGTTCGCACCTCAGTTCAATTTCTTATATGGCTTCATGACCTTCTCAACCTTTCAGTTCAGAAAGCTGTATCTTTTAATATGCTTTCTTTCTGAATATGAACTCAACAATAAGGGAAGTATATGCATTCTCCAGTACTAATACTCTAGCGATTATCTGGAAAAAAAACCTAAGGCTTTGGTTTTACCTGGTTTGGTAGGCGTCTCTGTGGACTTTTAAGCAAATGTTGTTCCTTTTTTTGAAGTGCCTGACTGCACTTCAGTTACTCAGAAGGTGCTAAATGCTTTAGAGACTACATTTTAYCAGAGCAGTCATTTTAGCTTTCAATTAAATGAGTCTTTTTTTTTTTCTACTTAAGTAAATTACAGGTTTTTGGATAAGATCCTTGGATGGGTTGTGTCTCATACACTCACTGTTCAGTAATTTACATAATCCTTTTATGTAACTCCTTTGTGCAGTTACATCTTAGCGTATATTACAGTTGAGTTGCTAGTTATTAAATATCAGTACTTAATAAAATCCCTTGTCTTTGGTAACTCTTCTCTTTCAGATATTTTTTTTTTTCTTCTGGAATTAAAAGTTTGAAATTTAGAAATTTGAACTTTATACTGTTATCTTGAGGTGCAGCAAAACTAAAGGCAGAAGAAAGAAATAGCAAAGATTTGGATAATTTTTCTAAGTAGTCTTCCATGACTGGCACTGGAGGTGGTTGTGTAAAATGGAAAAAACTTAATCTCTACATAGTTTCAGTTAAAATGTTGTTAACTTTTCTGCTGTAAGTAGAGACATTGAAATTAAAGTAATTCTTTGTGTGAGAAGCTAGAATTTAATTTTGCTTGTGGACTGTTTTGACTAGCTGTAAAAAATGATTAACACTGTTGGTTGAAGCAATGACTTGCTAGGGCACACTTATTAAACCATGATCCAAAGACTCTGGGATCTATGGGAAGTGCTCCTGAATGCAGTGACTGTACAATCAGGTTCTTGAATCTTGGCATGATGTGGAAGGGCAATATTGTGCCTGTGCTTTACATAATACCAATGCTAACTAGTCTGTATAACCAAAGCATCATTTCTTCATCCTTCAGATGCTCTAGCTGTTGTCATAGAAGTTGCAAACCATGCCAATGACATCATGAAGCAGGGAGTAAGTATTTTGACTCATGTAGCTGGTTGACTAAAATTTTCTCCTTTTTTTTTAAAAAAAAAGTCATGGATGCAAAGACAATTACTTACCTTTTGCTTTTTCTCCCTGTAGGATAACTTTCAGAAACTCATGCAGATTCAGTACAGTTTAAATGGACACCATGAGATTGTACAGCCAGGAAGGGTAGGTCCTCCAGATGGCATTCAGCAGATTGCAGTAAAAGTGCAGCACAGATGATAGGCAAGCGAAGTGCTAAGCTGGCATATACCAAGAAGAAAAATGGTCCATTGCTTAATTATTTGGTTCTAACAGTCAAATGAATATTGCCTCTCCATATGTGTGGGGGTTTTTTTTTTTTTTTAGACATTTATCTAATGAAAACATATGATTTTTAGAATATGATTCCTCGCCAGATCTTGCAGGTAGGTTTTTTTTCCTCAAGCTTAACCTTGTATTTGTCATGGTTTCAAGTGCAGCGTGGAAAACTAATGCCGCCATTTACACTCACTTTTAGAGAAACCTAAGGATGAACAGCCTTTCTCAGAAAGGGAACCTTGAATCCCAAAACTTCTGCAGCACTTCTAGTGTTCTAGTGTCTAGTAATAATCATAATAATAATGATGATGAAAAAGTCAGCCCGTTTGTATGACTTGTGCCCTGAAAAGCTAGGTTTTGAATTGCTTGTTTTAATTTGCTAGGTCTTTCTGAAAGAGGGAACACTGATGAAGCTGTCCCGGAAGGTCATGCAGCCACGAATGTTTTTTCTGGTAAGTTGCTGTGTATGCTGCTGTGTGCCTAACACTAGTGTAATTTTAAGTGGTTGAAACATTACACTGCAAACATAAGTAACTAATAACTTCAGGCAGTGGAAAAAATGACCAATCATCGCTGTTCTACTTGCTCAGTTCTAATTTAGAGAGATCATCTGTTGCATATGCACTAATTTTAATAGAAAACCATTTCTCTCTAAAATGTACTGTTTTGAACAATGTTCATTTAAAATTTGAGCACTTTTATGAGAAGACGCTGTCTGTGGTAGTGCAAAAAATAAAACAGTTACTCCATCCCACTTAGCCATACCAGATCTTAAAACCTACAACTCTGCCGCTGCTGTTGCACCCTCCCATCCCTCCCTCCCTCCTTCCTTCCCTCCTCCTCTCTCCTTCCCCTGCACAAGCCCACTTGCATCCCGAGCGGAGCACCGGGCTGGAAGGTAAGTGCTGGGTTCTCTTCCTGTCTCTGCTACTGGTTTGTTTTGAAACTTCTGTGTGTCTCTGAAGTTTCTGTTTCCACTTGAACCTTTTGTTTATCTCTTCTATTTAGATAGTAAAGCAACTGTTGCCATGTTTAATTTGTGGCATTATTGGTCCACAGTCCTGGCTGAAATCTGTCTTGTAGTTACTGTAGTACAAATAATATTTCCCTAGGCAGTCATGGAGTATGTATTCTAAGCTTGTAAGTGCTTGTCTTATGCTCYGGAGATGACTTTGTAGCATATAAAGCACTGAGATAACTGCAAATGATATCAGTTAAGGTAATACTCTCAAAAATCTGGTGCTATCTCAAGCTGGACTTCCCAAATCAGATATTGCTAATTCGAGTGGCTCTAGCTCGGATTTTCTTTGTTTTGTTTTTTGGGATGGTGGTGTTTTTTGGGGTTTGTTTGGGTTTTTTTGTTTTGGTTTTTTTTTTTAGATATAAAAGATGCAGGCTAGTGTTGATACCTTTATACACTTAAGCACTGATTTTTCCATTGATCGTGTTGTGAAGATTTAGTAAGGCTTGTTATTTGGTTATTTCGCAAAGAATCTCATAGCAAAAACTTATGAGACAGTTCAGTTTTCTGATCAGTGTTTATGAGCAGTAAATGAAGTTTGGATCCATGTGTTGAACAACACAGAAAATAAAAAAAATCTTTATAGCTGTCCAGTAAGTGCACTGAATGAAGCCAAGTCTGGTAGAACAGGAAATAAACAGTAGATGCACATTTAAACTGGTGAAATTCACATGGTACATATAGATAAGTTTGTCCTTGTAATCAGAAATTGCTAATCTTAATTCTGCTATCTCTGAGGTTCTGGAACGTTTTGCTTTGTTTGAATGGTTAATTCTAGTATCCTTTTGAAGTAGTTTGTTATACAATATAGCTGTGTACACGAGAAGCATTTTTGTACTTTTTGACAGCCTGTTCTTTGACATCTGTGCGCTGTTTACTCATGCCAAATGTATATTTACACAAGGAGGATATAAATAGACACCTATTGTTATCTAAGTTCATACATGAAAATGTTTCTTGGGTTCTAAGTGGAATAATAGGAAGTAGAAGACGCCCTTCTGGACAGTTGATCTCAGTGCTGTATGAGTTCTGTACTTCCAGTAAAATGCATCTGAAATTATCTGTCTCTAAACAGTCTTTAGTCATTAAAAGGCATTGCTTCTATATTACAGTTCAATGATGCCCTATTGTATACTACTCCAGTTCAGTCAGGGATGTATAAACTCAACAACATGCTGTCGTTGGCTGGAATGAAGGTGAGTCACTTGTTAACGTGAGTCTTTCTCCAAATCTGTTTAAACTCAGGCCTTCAAATTTTCAAAATGCAACTATGTTTATTGTTGGAAAGAGATTAAAGATGCTTATCTTCCAGAGCAATCCTACAGGCTTCATGTTTCTTGCATAATATGGTCTTCGGGATTGCTATCTAGGCTTCCCTAAAAAACTCTGTTGCCACAGGATCATCTCACCTTGCTTTTCATCCAGCATTGTCCTACTCTGAAATAGTCTGCCTACTTATTTTTTGTATTGTATTTTGTTTAGACTGCCTCACTTTTGCCTTGTAACTGCTTTTTATTGCCCACACCCAGAGATTAGGCAGCTCTGCCTGATAAGCTTCTGGTGGATCAAATCTCCATGGTTTATAGAGATCTGATAACTGTGAGGGAAGGTACGGCTTTTGTTTCTGAGCCTTTGTGAAAAGCATCAAAGTTAAGCCCTGAGCCCATCTGGGTAGTGATAAGGGACATGACGCCATATATTGACACTGTCTCTGACATGACAGTTAGTGGGAACAACAAACTGTTGCCTCAGGAATCAAGTAACTTAGAATCATAGAATCATTAAGGTTGGAAAAGACCCCTAAGATCATCAAGTCCAACCATCAACCCAACACCACCATGCCCACTAAACCATGTCCCAAAGTGCCACATCTACACATTTTTTGAATGCCTCCAGTGATGGTGACTCCACCACTTCCCTAGGCAGCCTGTTCCAGTGCTTGACAACCCTTTCGGTGAAGAAATTTTTCCTAATATCCAACCTATACCTACCCTGGTGCAACTTAAGGCCATTTCCTCTTGTCCTATCACTAGTTACTTGGGAGGAGAGACCAACACCCACCTCACTACAGCCTCCTTTCAGGTAGTTGTAGAGAGCCATAAGGTCTCCCCTCAGCCTCCTTTTCTCAAGGCTAAACAACCCCAGTTCTCTCAACTGCTTCTCATAAGACTTGTGCTCCAGACCCTTTGCCAGCTTTGTTGCCCTTCTCTGGACACACTCCAGCACCTCAATGTCCTTCTTGTAGTGAGGGGCCCAAAACTGAACACAGTATTCGAGGTGCGGCCTCACCAGTGCCGAGTACAGGGGCACGATCACCTCCCTACTCCTGCTGGCCACACTATTTCTGATACAGGCCAGGATGCCGTTGGCCTTCTTGGCCACCTGGGCACACTGCTGGCTCATGTTCAGCCGGCTGTCAACCAGCACCCCCAGGGCCTTTTCCGCTGGGCAGCTTTCCAGCCACTCTTCCCCAAGCCTGTAGCGTTGCGTGGGGTGCTTGTGACCGAAGTACGGGACCTGGCACTTGGCCTTGTTGAACGTCATACGATTGGCCTCGGCCCATCGATCCAGCCTGTCCAGATCCCTCTGCAGAGCCTTCCTACCCTCAGGCAGATCAACACTGCTGCCCAACTTGGTGTCATCTGCAAACTTACTGAGGGTGCACTCGATGCCCTCATCCAGATCATTGATAAAGGTATTGAACAAGACCGGCCCCAAAACTGAGCCCTGGGGAACACCACTCGTGACCAGCTGCCAACTGGATTTGACTCTGTTCACCACAACTTTCTGGGCTCGGCTGTCCAGCCAGTTTTTTACCCAGCGAAGAATACACCCGTCCAAGCCATGGGCCGCCAGCTTCTCTAGGAGAGTGCTGTGGGAGACAGTGTCAAAGGCTTTACCAAAGTCCAGGTAGACCACATCCACAGCCTTCCCCTCATCCACTAGGCGGGTCACCCGGTCGTAGAAGGAGATCAGGTTGGTCAAGCAGGACTTGCCTTTCTTGAACCCGTGCTGGCTGGGCCCGATCCCCTGGTTGTCCTGCACCTGCCTTGTGAGCGCCCTCAAGATGAACTGCTCCATAATCTTCCCCAGTACCGAGGTCAGGCTGACAGGCCTGTAGTTCCCCGGATCCTCCTTCCGGCCCTTCTTGGGGTCTGGTCCTGGTCCTGTCGGAGAAAAGCACCAAGTCCAGGTACAGTGCAGATCTGGTGCCCAGGTCCAAGCTTTTGCAGGCAGAGCTGCAAAATCTGTTCTGCCAGCAGGTGTCTTGTGGTGGCCCAGAACCACTCTTAACTTTTAAACCTCCTTATGTTTGAAACTTGGTAGCTCAGAAGGATCAGCAGGGTGGTCCAGCCCTTGGGGCTATGGACCCCCAGCCCTTGGGGCAGATGCCCACTCTGGGGTACACCAGTAGGCTACATCTTGTCCTGCAGCAGCAGCAATGCCTTTTTTTGCCCAGTTGCAGGAGGTGCTTAGAGGACAACAGGCCTGGGCATGTTGAAGCACAGTGGGAGGTGTCTGACAGCTCTTGAGCTTCATTCCCCTGAATGTCTCCGGTGTTTGTATGGGGCCACAGTGAAATAAAATGGTGGGCTGCATGTAATCTTAGTGTAGCTGGGCCCTCTGGACTGGTGTATGATCTCCTACTTTTGAGATTTTTCTCTCCAATGTGCACCTTCTGCAATAAAAATGTAAGAGATTTTACAGTAAGTAAAACTAAAGCAACTATAAAAGCACCGTTTCAGTTTGAATGTCAAGTTTTCTCTCTCGACTGAAGGTTAAAAAGCCAACCCAGGAAGCATATCAGAATGAACTGAACATTGAAAGCGTAGAGAGATCCTTCATTCTTTCAGCAAGGTAAGTCTCACAAATGAATAACAATTTAAAAAACATGTGATTTCAAACAGGCCACGTAAGCTTTTTATCGCTATTTTGCATGGATTTATGTAATGAAAAGTTACCCTTGGCTTACTCTACCCTTGGCTAGAGTAATTACAGAATAGAGGGTGTGACAGATGGGTTTCTGGAAATAAGGTAGGCTTTGTTCTAATTTACTTTTGTTCACATTCAAAATCTGATTTTGAAAATTTAAGTTTATTTTTAAATGGGCCAGCGGAAGGGAAGCCTGGTCACATGTAATAAGTTTCACAGATACCATATGAATTTGTAGTCTCTAATACAGTTCTCCCTGACTTGTAAGGAAGACTGCCCATTGTGAAGTGATGGTTAGAAGAACAAAAGCTATAGTAAATGTGGCTGGTATTTCAGCAATTTGAGCTTAAGGCTGCAGCTGGTGGGGATTCTGCTGTCCTCAAGACAGTTAACTGTTAATCAAAGTGAATAAAACTCTTGCTTGGTTCCTCCTTTTCAGTTTAGCTACACCTTCAGAAACTTTAAGTAAATTGAACTATTATCCTCTCAGTGCATTTCCTTGAGAGGAACAAGAATTAAAATTGTTTCAATTCAATTAATTTTAGGCTTTACTTTTCAGTATTTTTTTGTTCTTGCAAAGTTACTGATATGCTCTGTCAGTGCATTAACAGGACAGGCTATGAAGCATGACGATACATTTTGATATTATTTTTAGTAACTGATATAAATTAGAAGAAGTCATCCTGGTCTTCTAGCTAAAACAACAGTGTAATTGAAAAAGAAATGGATCTCAGTGAACCTGAAATTATGGAAATGGCAGCAATTACTGGAATGGTGCTTGCTTGCCTTTACTAGAAAACCAAATTCTCCATGTAGCAGCAAAAGGATACATGGCCACTAAACCAGAGCATCTCTGGTCTGCCTTCACCGAGATGCTTTTAGCAAAGACCTGGTTTTGTGGATTGTTGTTTTTACTATGTTTGAGTTGGAGTTTTATATGTTCTGACATTTGTGACAGTGCTGATACCAATGAAGACAGACATGTTTTCTCTTTTGTTTAGCAAAGCTGAACAAGGGCAGACTGCTTCTTTTTGTGTGACCTTGTAAAACCAACATGAGGATGTCTGCACAAAGATAGCAGTATCTCTAGCTGAGGGGTAGACCAAGGTTAACCTTGTCAAAGTAGCCAAAGGAAGTAACTCAATTGTCTGAGCAGTAGTTATTTATAACAACAGACTTGAAAAGAGTTTGTTTTGTTTTGTTTTTCAACACATTTAAATGTTTCTTATGGTTCTTTTGCACATTGGGGGAAAAACGATGCATTTCACAGTTTAAGGTGTGATTTTGTATAATGTGAGCAGGTCCATGCTGCTGAGGTGCCTTAGTGTCTGGGTGTCACGTAGATATATGAAGACACTTATGGGATTGCAGTAGGCAATGTGGATTTATCTCTGCTTGACTTGAAGCAGCATTTCACTTTTAATTCAGTCGTTTTAAAAAATTGTAAAAAATCATTGGAACTTGTGAAAAGATTATCATCTTGAAATACAATCTACCTATTTTCCACAAAACAGGGTAGACTTGTCTTTTTGAGGAACTGATTAAGTGGTAGATTAAAAGCAACTCCTGTGAAATACATGCTGGTCCATAGGGGAAAATGCCTATATATAACATTCTCATAAAATTGGGCAGTGTTTGTGACATGCTTTTGTCTTGACCTTGAAATTACTGGAATTACCCTCACATTACCAACTAAAGCTGCTCTGATTTGCTCTTTCTTTTTTAGTGTTGTTGTTCTTGCATCTTTGGAGAGCATTCAGCTCTGTTATTTTTATACTTGCTCAAAGCTRTGCGTGTGCAAGAGCCCTAAGTTACACAACAGTGACAGAGAGGTTGCATTTGCTTGGGATGAAGGAGGTGCTGGGGCCCCAGGGTGTAAATGAGGATTCTCAGATTGTTATCTGCCTGTGAGTGAGGCCTGGGTCTGTTGTGGTGTAGGGGGGAAACAAGTGAAAAACTACCAGCAATGGGTGCTTGCATATATTTTTTTTTCCCCAATTAATTATATTGTTCCTATTGATAAATATCCTGGATGTGAAGAGAATCAGTATCCTGTCAATACAGACTGCATCTTCCTTTTGATGATACCTCATTCTAACAGCTTCTTGGCTCCTATGTGGTAAAAATCTCAATTACAAAATGGTTCAAATTAATCTTACAGACATGGGAGACAAATTTCACTTCTGTGTTTTTTCAAATAATAAGCATTATGTGGAGTGTACACCAAAAAGATTCTGAAATGATCCTGGAGGCAGAGATGGGGAGGGGAGCAATTAAGCTGGTGAAAAATTGCTAGTAATAAAATAAATAAAAAAGCCAGTTAATAACTGAAGTATAGATTAATGCCTCGACAAGACTCTTTGTCACTTCAGGTTTAGTTTTACTGACTGCGTTAGTATTCTGCTTTATCTAGTCTGGGTTGAGGTTTCAGTTTTCCTGGGGTATCTGTAGGAATGTGTATTGTTTGACATGGTACAATGCAGTATTGTACTAGAAATCTCTTAATCAGAGAAACAAGTTAGCACATCTGCACAATACAGCACTGTGCAGAAGTAAAGCTTTGGTCCTGAAAACAATAGTCGTGCCAGCCTGATGTGGTTGGAGGCTAGCTGGCCCCGTCCCTCTCCGTAAGGCTAGGGAAGAGTTACCCCAGGCAGACATAGCTGCGTCACCTCCCTTAACATTAACGTAAGGATAGCTCATGCAAGACTAGCTCAGCTGGGAGAGGTGCCCTGAGGCTCCGATCCTGGTAACAACAGGGCATACTTCTGTGAGCCCTCCTGGGACCACCCAGCTGCTTACTCCATTGGGCAGCTGCCACATGTGGTCCTAGCACACGTTTGCCAGTAATAACAATTCCTGGGGCTCTCTGCAGTCCATTTAAAAGTTTTCTGCTGTTTTGTTAAATTGAATCTTAAATTTAAAAAAAAAAMAACACCCTAACAAAATCTTGCAATTTTAGTAAACAAAACAGCTTTTGGAAGGATGCAACAAATACTGGACCTGCAGTGAGGGAGGTGGTAGGGCTGTGCAGCTGTGGGGGAGGGCTGCGAGTGACAGCAGAAGAAACACTGCCTATTTTGCTGCAGCAAACCATTACATCAATTCAGTTGCCGATGGCACCGCCTTTGCTTTTAGGTTCTGAAGGATTGTAAACAACCCTAAAGGCTAGCACTAGCAAACCTACCAAGTGCGAGCTCCCTAGTGATATATTAGGGTGTAAGCCATGTAGCTCATTGTGCGAGCAGCCCTATATGTAGCAATCCCCACATGATGGGGCATGCTTAATCTCCAAACACTGGGCCAACTTTAAATTTAATTATTTAATGTAGTTTTAGGAACCTAATTAAGTATAACAAGATCTTGAAACAGCCAAAGGAGTTGATTAGAGTTACGAATGTTACATAACTAATGCAGAGCAGTTGTTCTTACCGGAYGAGGAAGCAAAGGTAAATAAATTGAACCAAATGTTCCACTCAGAGTGTGAGATATTGGCACAGACAATAATACATTGCTTTGCCCTTGCTTGTATCTTATTTCCTCTCCTTTTGTTCTGATTTTGTTGCTGTGCACTAGATTGTTTTTTTTCCCTCGTGCCTCATAGGCTTCCCCCATATTTACCTTATCAGATTTGTCCTCTCTGATTCTTTATAGTACTCAATTTCATCCAGTTCAAAACCCTGGCTCAAAGTATTTTCCTTAAAGGTTCAAAGATGATCAAAGCTTCCAAATTCATCTACAAAAGCCATTAAGCAATAATTGGTGTTGCACACCTAATTTGTGTAAATCATTGCTTTCCTCATCCCTAACTTTCCTTTTTATATATTCATCATGTTCTAATCAACACTTGCTTCTTAGTTTTAAATGTTAATAATAATAAATTGATTTTTTTTTTTTACTCCAACAGTTCTGCTACAGAAAGAGATGAGTGGTTAGAAGCTATCTCCAAGTCAATTGAAGAATATACAAAAAAGAGAATCACATTTAATCCTAGCAAAAGTCTTGAAGAGGTATATCACAGCATTATTGTTGGTTTGTTCCCTTTTTGTATATAAAGTTTCTTTGCAGGTGTTTAGAGAAACAAGAGACATTCCATGATGAATAATAAAACAGGATGGTAAATAATAAGTGAACAGACGATAGAACAGAATGATATTTCATAATGTTATCTACTTCATAAATTTAAAATTGTTTTCTTCCAAAAAACCCAAACCAGCTTTCTCAAGTCTCTCGGTAATCTTGCAAACAGAAAGGCAAAATGAAAAGATTTTRAAATATAGCAGCTATTGATATAAATAGGCTGGTAAAGGTTGAAAGTCACATAGCCTTTCTGAACTAATTCAATCCAGCTCTGTCTTCAGGCTTGCATTATAATGGTCACTGATGAAATCGTAGATAACATTTAAGACCATGACAATTTATCAAAGGAGGCTTTCCAACATAATTGGAGTTAACCTATAATCACTGCTAAATATTAATCATATTTCTCATCACTGGATGTAATGGTATTATGCCTTTATTCTCTCAGGCAGATCCAGAGAAGCAGGAAGAAGATAGTCCGCTGGGATCAAAGGCTCCGATCTGGATCCCTGATACTAGAGCCACTATGTGTATGATCTGTACAAGTGAATTCACATTGACTTGGAGAAGGCATCACTGCAGAGCATGCGGAAAGGTTGGCCAATTTTGTGATTACCTTTTCAGTTAGTCGTTCAGGTTCCTTGTGTGACAAATACAGATGGACCAGAGTAAGGTGTTATGACAGACTGGCGTTCAACCTTTTAACCTGCTACATATTTCTTATTTTGCATTTTGGAGTACTATTTATGGTTGTCTTCTGCTTCTGCAATTATGTAGTACAAATGAAGAATGTTAGCTGAAATGAGAAAAATATCTTCCTCAGTAATTTTCGTAAGATAACTAACTGTTTTGTTTTTAAGTTAGTACCAAACTTACTTTATGTTTAACACTTATGAAAGGTATATCTAATAGACCTTTATTTTTCTTGTTTTAATCAAGTGAGAATACGGAATTCAATGCAGTTGAGACATCTGTGTTGTGGAGAAGTTGTCAAGAAAGCAAGGACTATTTTTAGTTATTTCTTTAAAAGCTTATGATTTAAACAGTTCAGTAACACAGTAGGCTTATTCTACTGTTCGTGGACTGTTAATGTTGGCTTATTGACTTGTGTAATTCATTGATTTTTTTTTTTTTTCTGTTTAAATTTTTATCATTTAGAGGAGGAAAGAGCAGCATGTTGAACAAGGAAAAGCCAAGATCTTAAACCATTTTCAATGTAAAATGGTGCCTATTTCAGGTTCTGCTATGGGATTAACAGTACTGAAGTGAATGTCTTTGAGCATTTGGTGATTTACAGGTGCACATCATGTGCAATAATGCTTTTATCTGTTTCCAGATTGTCTGTCAAGCTTGTTCATCAAATAAACATGGTTTAGACTATATGAAAAACCAGCCAGCAAGAGTATGTGATCATTGCTTCAGGGAGCTACAGAAACAAGGTAAGAAAATCTGTACAAACTGTCTGTCTTATTTTTGTGGCCCTTATTAACATGGTATGTCTGTGCCTCATCTTTACTGCTGGGTTCAAGTGCCTAATTCTGCTAGTGCCTGAAAAGCGATAGGCATGGAATCATAGGATCATTTAGGTTGGAAAAGACCTTTAAGATCATCGAGTCCAACCGTTAACCTAACACTGCCAAGTCCACCGCTAAACCATGTCCCTAAGCGCCACGTCTACATGTCTTTTAAATACCTCAGGGATGGTGACTCCACGACTTCCCCGGGCAGCCTGTTCCAATGTTTGACAACCCTTGCAGTGAAGAAATTTTTCCTAATAACCCATTTAAAGGCATCTGAGGTTATAAGACCCCAAACAAGTTTCTGTGGAGTAAGTTGGGAAGTGAATTTGCAATACATTGGCTCTTCCTTCCAGAAGCGTTTGTCCTACAATAATGACATGTAGCTTATGCTGCTTTCTTTTTGAGATAACTAGGGTTGCATTGCTTTTCATTAATCACAGGGTACAAGTGTACATTAAAGTCCTTGCAGCTTATCATGACCTCCCAGTGGGTTCACATGTACTTTTACTCTCTGTAACTTGTGTGCCTGTAAACTTCATTTTTGCCAGCTAAGCTGCTGAGATAGCTGAAGTTCTGGGCTCTATAAAGACATAGGTCTTCATCTTACTGAAGCTGAGTCTCTTCAGCCTCAAGCCTTGGCTCATCTGGAATTCAAGAAGTTGGCATATCTGCACCTCAGTTCTGAGGGCAAACTCTTAATGGTTGCCTACTGCACACTGGCAACATGGATTTTAGTGTAAAACACCATCAGTAGAGCTATTTTCATTGAAACACTTTCAGAGAACGTGATACTACTAATGCGTGGCGGTAATAACATTTGCTTAGAGAGGAGGTCCAGGGTCAGTTTCCTTCTCATCCTGAGGGAACTCAAATCCATCTCTTTGAAGGAGCTTCATATCATTATGCAGAAATGAATGTAAAATCAATGGGGGCACTTCCCAGTGAGGTGGGAATCCAGTCCCATCTCATAGGACTTGCTCTGAATTCTGTCCAAAGATTCTAGTATAAAATACACAAATGAGCCATAAGCAGGGACTGAAACAGTTTGCTGCCCTTCTCTCTGGCAGAGGCTCCAGTTCGACCCAAGGTCTCTAGGATATCAGGAAATCTGTGATGCCCCAGTGAAATAATCAAGCTATGGCTTTCAGCATGCTGGGAGTGGCATTTGTCATGGGGATGTGGAAAGCAGCATTGACAACCCTTGAAGTGGTGGTGGGAGCCTGAGTGATGGGGAAGATGGATTGCCTGGACTACCTGCAGGTGTCTGCATTGGGCACTAGAGGCTGCTGTGCTGCAGGCAATTACAGGTGCTTTTAGCTGGGAAAAGAGCTGCAGAGCAGGTGCAGTACAGGTGGCAATCCACTTATTCTCCTGCTCTGCTCATTATTTCAGAGCCTCACCATGTTCAGGGTCAACTCTAGAAGGGGAGTTAATGAAGCTTAGGGTAGCCCTACTCCTTCCAGGYTGGTCTGGAAAATAGTGCTGGGTGTTGCTAGAAAAGGGGGTTTTAAATGGGTGAAGCGTTGCAGAAGTCTTCCAAGAGAAATGAAGAAACTGCCTGTGGCAGTGGAGAAAGACAGCATGTGCTCTGGAGATGGGAATCTCCAGAGGTGTGTGTGTGATGGCATGGTGGAAAGAGGAGCCCTATAGCATCCATATTGAAAAAAGCTGAGAAGATAACATGTATTGAATTGAAGGACAGAGTTGGGGAACAGAGGTAAAGCACAGACTGAACTGCAGAGGACAACTCTCAAACTTTAGTGTGGTTTTTAAGACTTAATTTTCACCCTGTTTATGGGCAAAGGTAGTTCAACATCAAGAAAACAGACTCTGAAAACAAGCAAGACCAATCCATTTAGTTTTAAATTTCTTGTGGTTTTTTTAGTCTGATTGTAATTTGGGAGATTCTAACTCATGATGTTGATGATAATACTGAAAAGTTAATTCAACACTGAATTTAATGTGATTAGGTGTTACTATTGAAACACTGTAATCAGAATAAAAATGTCAGCAGTTTTTAAGAAAAAATTTTAAGAATTATTGCCTGTGTTTAGTCATCTGTGACATGAAAGCAATATATTCATCCTATGCATTTTAGATAACCAGTGCACTCCTAAGATCGGATCCCCGGTCAACCATAAATCTCCATCAAGTGCCTTGTCTACAGTATTACATAGTATTCCCTCTGGAAGAAAGCAGAAAAAAATTCCTGCAGCCCTCAAAGAAGTAAGTGCTTTATTGGTCAAAAATAATGCCTTGTTGGTACTATATCATCAATATTAGCAATGAAAAAAAAATCCATATTTTAGCCACCTTCTCTAGAATCAAAACTTGAAATTTGCCTGTAGCAGTGGTTTTGGCCTTAGTTTTGTATAGGCAGGGGCCTGAACTATGAAGCAGTGTATAAACTGCATAAACACCTGTGAGACACTGATTCAGAAAAATAGTCAGAATCATAATTTCTTCCTTCCCTGTATTTCAAGGAATTGTTTTTTACCACCAACAGTCAATGAGAAGACTCCTACACCAACTCAGTGTAGGATTATGATTAGGAAAGGTAGAGCTAAACTCTGCCTACCTACACTGGAGGTCCAGGGAATGGGAGGAAGTAATTTTTCTTCTTATACAGGAATGTGTGTTCTCCAGCTGTACGTGGTCCTCAGTGTTTCAGCCCTCTCTTGCCCTGTCGCATCCAATTTAAGTTCCAACCCTTAGTGACTGCAGAAACCTCTCTTCCAGACCAGACAGATGGTCGCAGACAAAATCATTTTTCTTTCAGTCATCTGAGTTAATTAGCAGCATTAACTTGAGATCAGGTAAGAATCTGAGTCTTTGACAGGACAGGGCTTTGGAGATCGTTTTTAAARAAAGCTGTACTGCAAAAGCCTGGACAGATGCATACATACTCTTGGGATTTATTTGTTGTTTTGTTTTGTTTTTCTCTTCAGGTTTCAGCAAATACAGAAGACTCTACAATGAGTGGCTACCTACATAGATCTAAGGGCAGTAAGAAACCATGGAAACACCTATGGTTTGTTATAAAAAATAAGGTGCTATACACATATGCTGCTAGTGAGGTAAGAGACTACGTATTAGAAATCAAATATCCAATGATAATACTGTCTTTGTAACAAAGTTGTTTATTTTTATGATCTAGAAACAAGCTCTAAAATTAGATCACCTTACAGTAATTGATCTGATTGCGATGTAGTATTTTGAAAAGGCCCAGTGAGCTTGGTACCATAATACGCTGATAAAGCTACGCTGTTTCTGATTCCAGACCTAGCTTTGAGTACCTCTGCACTGCACACCATTGCACAGTTGTAGGTATGTTCTGAGTCAGTTGAATACATGGGGGTCTGTTTGGATGCATCACACTGGACTAGTGGCAAAGCCAACATTATAAAAGCATCTTGAAGTATCTTGTTCTGCAGTTCCATTAGGTATTTTGAATGCTTGGAAAATGAGCAAACTAAAYCTCTTCACTTCTCCCCAAACTGTTGTTTTCAGCCTGGAGTTATTATTTGATATACAGTGCTGCCGTAAAAAAAAAGAAATGCATTTTATCTAATGGCATTTGCTTTTTTTATTTAGAATGTGTAGTCCTATTCCAGTTGGAATAATCTCTAACCAATATATATAAACTCTGCACATCCCAGCATGTGCTGCGGATGTAGTTTTATTGCATCTTATAATGTTTTGCAACATATATGGATATATTGTAGCACTGGATATTGGTTTTCGCTTTTTTGTATTATATGTTATAGTTTGCTAACAGCTTTCAAGAGCAAAATATCCAAAGCATCTGTTTAAAGGTATTGCTATCCCTCTTTCTTTCAAAATGTAAGGCCCAACCTATCCTGACCATGTAAAGAATTAACCCTTCTTCACCCCCATGCCACCTCCACTCTAGTTATTTCCTGGTTTGTGCTCAGATTTGTTCCTGGGTTGTTCCTGCTTAGTGCCAACGTTTATTTTAGAACTTCTGAATTATGTCCAGAACCTGTGATGTTATTTCCACCACAACATTGGCAATAGTAAAAAAACCCAAGTAGTTCTAAAAATACCTTAAATAATTATGTACAAAACATTTACTTTTGCAGGGATTTGAAAAATATTTTTGAGCATTGTGTCTCTTCTGGCAGTTGCAAAGGAGACTTTGGCAACTGTAAGAAAGGCATATTAGTCTGTGACAGTCACCTTAAATTTTCTTTTGCTTGGCTTCCTCTTTTGCTTGCCTTCCAGAATAGCTTCAGTTTGCAGCTCACAATCACAAAATTAACTCCTTCCTATTTTCTTTAAACTAAGGAATATCTGTCCTTGTTTTTCATCTCGATGAGCCATTGCAGGAGACATTGTTTAGTGAGTCTCAAGGGAAGGTCCAGTGTGGCCTTAGCCAGGAAACCCCACTTAAGCTGCTTATATTAGTTCCAAGTGATATAAAGATTAGTGGTAAAAAGACCACTTATTAGTGGTACAAAGACCTAAGGCAGTAACACAGATTGCTAAGCCTTACTTGACTGTTTTCCAGTATCAAGAAATGCTGCTTTCACAGGATACTCTCATTTCAATGTAGAGGCAGTTACCAAAGTCTTGACCTGATGTGTGTGTTCATGTAAATTCTTTGTTTATTTTTTCTATCCAGAGGCATTGCAGGACCCTGCCTAGTTGCAAAACACTGTTTTGCAATTTGCACAGGATGAAAATACTTTTTTTTTAACTGCCAAAAATGCTGTGCATTGTATTTATTAATTAAAAGACAAGAGTATAAAAAAAGGAAGTAATTGAGATGAATGAGGAAGGGAAAAGATTGCCTTTTTAGCCAGGTTTTGAAATTAAATGAAGAGAAGGTAAAAAGGTACATCTTCTCTTGCTGCTCTTTCCTAGCCAACTACTTGTGAACACTCAGCAACTTTTTTTCCT
This sequence comes from Oceanodroma leucorhoa, assembly GCA_030449065.1. Lineage (NCBI taxonomy): Eukaryota > Metazoa > Chordata > Aves > Procellariiformes > Oceanodroma > Oceanodroma leucorhoa. The sequence continues at coordinate 2,828,845 of JASVER010000091.1, forward strand.
TATCCTGTTAATTTTCAGCAACAGAAAGCAAAATCAGTTTAGCCATCAAAAGTATTTGGAGTGTGACTCCAGTGCTTGAGAACATAGGTTATATCCATAGCTCCTCTTTTTAGCATACTCAGTGCAGCTAATAGCATCCCAGACCACTTTTAAGACATGAAAACTCACTAGCAAGGTTGTTGGAGAGAGCACTGGGCTAGACGGACCTTTGATCTGCTGCCAGGTGGTAGTTGATCTTTTGATATAAGTGCTTACCAGGCAGAATGATGAGACTATGCAGTAAAAGACAAGGTAGATGTTATCAGGGAAATAAAAAGAGGAACAGCAATGTTGAAGTCTACGAGGTTTTGTTATTTCCTGTCCCCTGATTCATGCATAGAGACTATAAATAGTGGCATTTTGTGCATGACTATTTGTAACAACTTGTTTGTTGTATAATCTGTTGCAATGGTATGGTGCATGAGTAAAGTCTAAATGCATTCCTTAGTATGTCTTACAAGCTCTAATTTTGTCTTGTTTGCTTTTTTCCCCGTAAAATAGGATGTGGCAGCGTTAGAGAGCCAGCCTTTACTTGGATTCACAGTCAGTGAAGTAAAAGATGAAAACTCAGAGTCTAGAGTGTTCCATTTACTGCACAAAAACACTTTATTTTACATATTCAAAGCAGATGATCCCCATTCAGCTCAAAAGTAAGAAACTATTTGAATTCATTTCTGTTACTTTTTTCTAGAAAATGTTTCAGAAGTCATAAATGTTAATATTCACAGATTAAACATATGTACAAAAGGTGCATATTACATAATATGTAAATAAAAATTTTAAATTACTTAAACACAAGGTCCTGGTTTCATTAGAACTTCTGAAATGCTTTAAATGAAGAAGCAGACTGTCCTCTGCAAAAGAATGAATGTAGGAGAATGGAAAAGTCTAAGATAAAATAAGAAATCTTTCTTTTTCTTAGCCCATTCCTCTCTCTGGTCTGCTCAAGTGAAAATTGGATGTTACCTTTGGAGAAATCCAGAAAATGTGTTTTATGAATTAACTGATGTGTCCCTTTTTTTATTTCCAGCTGTAAATGTTAGTTATTTTTAATGAATATATGGCAGTGAAAAATAAAGCAAACTCTAAAAAGTCAGGGACAGAAGTTTGAAGTGTGTGTGCAGATGTGCACGAGCACCTATACACACTTAGTATGTTCAGACCAAAAGCTTGAATTCAAAGAACACTCACACAAGCTGTTTCATTTCAAGTCCTGCTGATGTGTCTGAGTTTGGAGTCATATTTATTAATTTATGTATTGTGTATGTTTTATATAAAATAACCTAGAAGCTTTGTCATTAATCACTAGAAAACATTTGCTATACGAATCATGGAGTAAACTAGAAATGAGCATGGAAGCAATACATTTAAATTATCTTGCCTGTATGCCTAGCTTATCTGACTGGTTTCACTGCAGTTTTCCCAAATTAATTTTACATTAATAAAATAGATTTCATGCGCTACCTAGTCCATTGTTAATACTTAAGCATTCAAATGGCTGCAGGTATAGTTTTTTGCAAATAGGGATATTCTAAAAAACAAAGTACCCAGGGCTACTGAAAATTTTGAATAGCTGAGAACATGCTTAATGACATTTCTCTACACACAAAATCTGGAAGTCTTTATTTGATTTTTGGGGGTGTTTTGTCTTGCAGATGCACACAAATGTTTCCTTGTTAATTAAGATAGTATTCTCTTGTTTCTACTGTGTCCTTATTTGTGCTATATAAAACAAAACTAAAAAAATCGAAGGCATTCAATAGCTTTGTTTTCCTATTCAGACAATGGCTTTTGTCATCAGTAGGAAAACTTGAAATTGAATATACTCTATTTTACTGAGACTAGGAATAACATTAAGTACCTTAAATTGTAAGTTTTCTCCAAGTATTTAATATCCTTAGGAGATTTATGCTGAACCTCCAGAATAAATGCTGCTTTGATAGCATTAAAATTAAAAACAAAGAAAATGTTGACCTGTTTGCATCAGTGGACACTATTTTTCCCTGTTGGAGCCAAAGAAATATCTGATATATTTGTGTAAGTGCAGTAATAAATTTTAACAGATGTTTACTTTTTTATGAGCTTTTAATTTTGTTAGTCCAGTACTATGTTCAATGCTTAAGCTGTTTATGAATTTGTTGTATTTGTTTTCCATTTTAGTTCTTTTTAATGAATATATGGCAGTGGAAAATACAGTGAGCCCTAAAAAATAAAGGATAGAAGTTTGAGTTGTGTGTGCAGACAAGCATGAGCACTTACACGTGCTGAATATGTTCTTATCAAAAGCTTAAATTCAAAGAACATCCACACAGTTACAAAGTTAAAGACTTAGGGCGAGGAAGAGCCAACATCTGTGACTAACATCTAGATACCCTGTGAATACTAAGACAGGGTTGAATTTCCATGATAAAGATAATTTTACAATCTTTGTCTCATTCAGTTCTTGCAAGATTTTCACTCAGGAAAAAAAATCATAAGTATGTGGGCCCCTTAACTTTACATGCACACAGTTCAGCCCTCACTCAGAAGACAGAATTATTCCATTTTTTATTGTATTTGTCAGTGAAGCACTGGAGTGCTTCAGAAACATTAATTTTTGCAGCATCCTTGAGCAGGTGAGGATGTTTATCACCCTCACAATCAAGTAGGAACAGAAACCACAGCTAGAGGGGGTAAAAGTATCTGAATATTAACTTTGAATTTCCAGTTTGAGACACCTAGTATCAGCTGTTCGGGACTTCCCCTGCCTTTACATATACTTGTATTTTCACAGATATAATGTGCAGGGTATCTGTTAATATGTGATTCAGTAGTAGCACATATTGTGTGTGTAATGGAGTGTAAGTTCTGTCATCACGCAAAGCACCATTCTTCCACCCCAGCCCGTGTGCCCTGTGGCTTCCTCCCTCGGCCCCACTAGCCCCAGTAGTACCAGCTGCAAAAGCAGCGGGCGTGGGTTGTGCAGATGGCTACCTCAGTTACAGTAGTGTCCTGATTCATCCCAGATCATGTTTGCAGTGAAATAAGAGAAGAGAGTATTGGGGTTTTTTAAAAGGTACACAATCATGTTATTAAAGTTGGCAGAACCTTGGCATATCCTGCTTTTTGAGCGTTTGATTTCCCAGCTTCACTTGTTCTTTATGCATGTAACTTCGGTATGGAAGAGGTACGGAAAAAAGTTTCTATCATCTGGCCTTGTACTGATACCTAATACGTCTCTAGCAAGCTTTGTATGTTTGGACTCATTGGATAGATTTCTGGCATTTGCACTAACAGACTAACTGGTAATGGAAGTATGATGTTACTTCTTCTGTGAATCTGTAGGCAGTCACAGCAGTGTGATTTATACTTTTACCAGCAACTTCCTAACGGTGTTTAATTTTCTAATAGGTGGATAGAAGCTTTTCAAGAAGGCACCATATTATAGCAGTGTCAGCATCGTGTCTGTGAGTATAAAGGAAAATGTCCAAGGGTGGTGGTAAAACGGAGTACAGCAGCTGTTCAAAGAAATGGAATCCTGCCGTCTCAACCGACACAAAATTGTATATTTGTCAGGATTAGGAGTTGTTGCATTTTTAGTGTAAGGTAATATTTTTTTAAAGAATTGTGTGTATTTCTGTGTTGATACAAAATGTGTTATTTATTAAATTCCAATGTTTACTTTAATGGTCAGAATTATTTGTGAGGTCTGCAATGAGGTCCAAAGTGCCCATGTCTTCAGAATGGCAGGTGGTTGATCAACATATTCATAAAGTTTGTGCTTTTTTTAAAAAACAAAAGAAATGTATTGCAATTGTACAGTTCCTCATGATTTGTGTATAGGTCTTGAGCTGCTGATGCTCACTTTGCAATTTAGGAAGAACAGATCAGAATAGGAATGTCAAAGGTTTGGGATCTTCGTTGGCTATGTAAACTCCTTTATGAGAAGTTGTATAATATTGCTGCTCCTTTCCTTGAATGGCAATTGAAATCTTGCATACCAGTACGTTAAAACAGTACAACGAATTCTGTATCACAGAAGCAATTGCAAAGTACAGTTCAATTATTAAAAAAGAGAAAAGGGAAAAATACTTTAAAACAGACTTTGCAATTACAGAGACAAGGCGCTAGAGCTTTTACAGTACTACAAATGCCAAAGAGAATAAATGAGTTATCTTCAAACAATTGCAGGATATATTTTCTTTTATGTTTCCAGTAGTAATTTAAAGCAGAGTAAAAAATACATTTTTGATATACAGGAAAAGACAAAATATCTTATTTGTTTCAAAACTGTGTCAAATGAGTTCTGTACACAGTATGAAACACTGTATAAACTATTGTTCAAAGAACATTAAACAAATATATGCACCTCCCTCTCCCAAAATTTTAAACTATTGTATATTTAAATATTATGTTTAAACTGGAATTGCCATACCAAGAAAACCCAGCTTTTTTAGTGCAGGTGGCATTGAAATGTATACCATTCTTTGAAATACCTTTTGTTTACACTATGATTTGTTCTGTTTGACACTTTAAAACACAATTCAGTTTTAGGTGTTTGGGGTTTTTTTCTTTAAGAAAATTGTCAGTATACCTCATTAGGAAATACTTACTGATGAGTCTGGTGCATTTATTCTATTTAACTTTGGGAAATTTTTTAACACTGTAATAGCATAAATGGAACTAGAACTATGAAAAACACATGAGAAGAAGCCATTTTTATGTCAAATGCGATGCATATGTAGCCAGTTAATTTTACTCTATGAAACGCTTCTCAGTAGTCCTCTGGATCAAGCTAGTTGTGGTAACAGAATTAAGAGCAATTCACTTTAATTAAATAGTTTGAGTCCATGTTAAGAGCTATTCTATGGCCTCACAAAGGAAAGAGAATAGATGATAGAATAGTTAGTAGTCATCACAGAAAGGCCAAGAATGAAAATGCAAACCAAAATTCTCTTATTCCCTCAAATACCTCAAGATCTGGTCTAAGATACTAACATAGCTCTGAAGAAGCTTGATTTTCCAGAGCTTCTGTTATGTTAGTAGCAGAAGCCTAATGCTTAAGTATACAAGTAATTTCATTGATTTCAAGCATTTCAGCAGAGTACCTTTCTGAATCAGGGACTTAAGGCTGTAGATCTGGCTTCCCTCATGAACGCTAGAGATTTGACCAGATAGCGTTTGAAATTCAGTGGGAGTCTGATCAAAGCCTTTGTTCTCGTTTATTTTAATACAAATGTGATAAACGAATATTTTTCTCTTGTTATATATAAAGGGCTTTTACTTAATTTTCAAAAATAGCTGCTCACTGAAGCCATGTAAGCTATTAGCATGTCTCTTCAGGGTGATTTCTGACATGGTTTTTACTGTATCCAAAACAAAACTGATACCAATGTAACATAGATGTGATGTGGCTCTTCCAGTTGATATTATCAAAGGGAAAAGCTGCTTAATGTTTTTATTGGGACTGCACACCAACTAAGATGGAAAGCCATGAACCAGCGAATGAATCAGAAATTTGGCTAGGAGCAAGCTAATTTAATTTACAATTATGGTTTGATATTGATCTCCCTGCTGCAAAACAGAGCAATAAGAATCAAATACATACTGAATAAGGTGCCCAAGTTCTGCCTCATGTGGTGTCAAACTACCTCTCAAGGATTTGGTGCAGAGAGAGTAAATAATTTAATGTGTTTTGTAGAAGGCAGAGGACTTCTTCCAGAAGCAGTTATCAATCAAAAAATCTTTCTGTGACAGAAATAAATTAGAACGGAGCCTTAAAAACAATAGTACACATATTGCATTTGTGAAATGCAATTCTGTGTGAAATAAATTGTCTTTTGTAAACATGTCTGAATATTTCTTTCCTTCTTTCTCCAGCACTAGTGCTTTGTGTTGTATGAAGAACSCACAACATAGGCATTTTCGTAACATTTTCAGATGGTTGCTTTTCAAACTTACCTTCTTTCTCCAGCTTGCCTCCCATTTTGATTCACTACCATCAAAAGTAAAGTATTCACTTCTTGATTTGACTAAACACTAAAACAAGACCAGAAGTTTTTAAACACCTGGCTACCTCTTCTTATAAGAATCTATAGTTAATAATTAATTTAAGATCGGTTAGTAGAGTATGAGACAAACATTAGCATTGAATATTAGTTCTAGCATCTTTATTCTTGAATAAATGAAAGGTTCTAAGATCCTGAATTCTCTTTAACTTAAAACTATTTTTTGTGCCCAAAGGACTTAAAACAAATGGATAGCTGAGCAGCTATGGAATGCATTTTGCTAAATATTTTTTGTGTGTGGAAACTTGATTACTCGATTATGTATATTACATCATAACGTAAAGAGATGTTTGAAAAGACACATTCAATGTATTTGTTTGCCATAACTGCTGTCCCCTGTATTTACCATCCAAATAGGCTTTTATTTGGAACAGTCCTAAATCGTACTGTCTAAGTGAAAGAATAGAATCTTTATTTTGTAAATGAAAACAGTTTAAAGTTGTTGTAAATATTCCTGTGGATATGTATCATTTTTGTATAAATAAATTCACATTAGTTGAGTCTGCATAGGGTTTTTTTAATATTTTCAGGGTTTTATATATTATGTAATTTGTGTATTCATTGATTTTCAAATGGCAAAATTTGCTGTCATTATCCTGCACGTCAGTCTTGCTTTAAAATTCGTACTGTATTGCCCTTAGAACAGAAAACAGCCTGAAAAGGTAGGCTGTGTGCACAGACTGACACTGCTGCCAGATCTGACCACCTGAAACATTAGTATTAAGTGAATTACCTTGCTCATGTCAGCCAAGACACTACACGTTCTCACTACCAAAACTGGTGTCTTTGCTACAAAAATTATTTCCATCACCCTGCCCTCCTGTCTTTCCTTAGCTGCCTCTTGCTGTCTTGTTTTTTTACTTTGTTTCCTCTTCGCCAGCCCCCCAACCTAAAAGCCCGTGCCTTCACAAGTTCATGATGTTTGTTTTCTATAGAGCCCTTCCACAACTGGGTGCAGAGCCTGTGCTGGAATGTGGCTTGCAAACAAAACATGACAATCCAAAAAATTGCTCCTCAGCAGTTCCACCTGTGAGAGACCAAGCTGTGGGGTTTTATCTCCTGAAGCCACTTCCCAGCCCTGGGGCATGAGACGGCCCTTCTGAGCTTCATCAGCCTGGGAATGAACTAGGCTCCCTGTGCCGATGTGCTATAATGCAGTGTGATTTACAGGTCTATGAGCAGAAACTGTAGCTGCAGCAACGGCTGACTAGGAGACATTAACCTATAGAGAAAGCACATCATTAACGCAATATTCTTGAACATATATCAGTGGAGGTAAGACAGTTCTGGAACATAGGATACAGGATGAGAGGGCTATTCTCTCAGTCTGGTGAATAAACATACCCACGGCAAAGAAAGCATCCTAAGAAACCATCATTCTAAAGAATTAAGGGAGTTACATTTATGTGAACGTCAAATGAAGGGTGTTACTTTAATAAATCCTTTTGCAAAATCCAGTTCCGCTGTATCTATTAAAGTATGCCTGAATCACAGTTTCTGTTGGCATAAGTATTTTATCAGGGCCTGTAAGGGAGAGATTTTTCTGTCAGGTTAGTTATGCTGCCTCCTTGTACTTCTCTGACAGATGTTTGAAAGCAGTTTTTTGATAACTAGCAGTAACAGCATGAAGGGTTTTGCTTCTCTGCATGTTTTTTATAGGGATGTGTCTCTTGTAATCCTGGCTGACACAGCTACATGGACATGCCTTTGTAATACAGATCAAGTATGAATTGGGTCACTTGCCAAGAAAAAAAATCAAAACATGTTTTATTGGTTACAGTGATATTTCTGCTCTATTGAGGATATCAGAATACTTGTCTGAAATAAGCTTTGGTGCAAATTCCTTGGTATGTGTTAAATTAAACTGCAATAAGCTCCTTCATTTAGAAAGTGGATGTGCAGCTCAGGKTAGTTTGGGAAGTGACAAACCCTGTGAATTGAGAGTGCTGTAACATTTGACACTTTCAGGAAATGCTTAGCAAGTTAATTGCTCCAACTTAAAAATTTTTCATAAGGTTCATTTGCATTTGGCTTTTGGGAATGTGCTTGATCAAAAAGCAAAACACGATGCTTGCAAGTACTGACTGAACTAGTGATCTTGAGCTAGGGGAGCAAGATGCAAGTGCAGCTGTGGGACTGGGGGTGGGAAGAAAAGCAGTAAAGGAATTGGCAAGATAAGAGCGTGAATGACTATTAATGTTAACACATAAATTTCTTGTATTCTTTGGGGTTTTTCCTTATCTCTGCTTCTCAGATGTTGATGCTTATGTCATCTGATTCAGTAGAAATTGCATAAAATTATCTAAATGAATTTCAGATAATGAAATTGTGCGTACAGCCCCGGTGGCCTAAATGGTCTTGAAGTTCCTGCTGATCTCCAACCACAGCTATACAATCTTCTTCAAACAGATGGAAGAGGGAGGGGAAAAAAGGGACATATTTAAACTATAAAATTTACTTAAAATCAAGGTCACTAAAATAGTTTATGCTAATTAAGTCATTAGCTAACACAACTTTGGTCCAAACAAATGTGGAGACACAGCCAGAACAGGAGTGAGTTGTTTCTGTGGCACTCTTCCAAAAGTCCTACTCCAGCAGGCCTTGCACTTATTAGCAGCCAGGCTGCCCATTGCCTTTCCAAACCCTGTTCAGAGCAGTGTTGACATTTAACGAGGTCATTTGCTGCTGCCATGCTGGTGGAGAAAGACAGCTCTTTCACACAGCGCTGGTTGAACTGCTACAGTAACTGCCAGGGTAACTCAGAGCGTGATGAAGCGGTTTAGGTCTTTGTCACGTTGCACGTTTCAAACCGAATCTGCAAGTCCCCTCTATGTATTGGTCTCAGTGGGAAGACCCCACCAAGCTACCCGAAGCCAAAAGCAAACACTTTGTGCCTTTTATGTTGAAAGCTGACACGTTCCCGTTTCCTTGCAGGGAACTGTAGTGGGGATTTGGAGACTCGAGTTCTCCTCCCGATGGGCACGATAAGGCCCGCAGGGCTGGCAGAACGACTCGGGGCCGAGCCACGTTTCCCCATCTGTGAGGGAACTTCGCCTCGGGGCCCGGCCCGCTGCCACCCGCCCACGGCATCTCAGCTCTCGGTGCTCCCCGCGCCACCCCCTGCCCCGCGGCCTATGCCCGCTACCGGCAGCGCCCTCCACCGCGGACAAAGGGCCGCCCACGCCCGCCGCAGCGGCGCAGGCCGCACCGCTGCCGCCGTCCCGCCTCCGGGGGCCATTAACGGCCGCCGGAAGGGGGGGGGGAAGGTGAGGCGGGCGCGACAGCAGCGCCCCGGGCCCCGCCCCGCGCCGACCCCTCCTCGGTGGCCCCCCGCCCTCCCCGCAAGGCGGCCGGGCGCGAGCGCAGGCGCAGGCGCAGCCGCCGCGGTGGGGAGGGGCGGGGCGGGGCCGCGCCGAGCGGAGCCGAGCCGAGGGGGCGGGGTCGCGAACTCTGACCTCCGGGAGCCGGAGCCGCCGCCGACAAATAAACCCGCCGGAGAGGCCGCCGGGCCCGCCAGGTGAGCGACTCCCCCGGCAGCGGACGCGGTCTGGCGGGGGCGGCGGTGGCTGCCGCCGCGGGCTAACGGTGTGGGCCGTGCGGCTGCCGGCCCGCCGCCTCCGTGGCGCGGGGCGCCGCCCGTCCCGCCTCGCCTCAGGCCTCGGCGCGTCCCGCGGGCGGCCCCGCGCCCCCCGACCTTTCACCTACAGGAACCGCTTGCGCCTCCCGCCGCCCCGCATCCGGGCGGCGCCGGCTGCCGCTTCCCGCCGGCGCGGCGGGCTCCGGCCCCTCCTGCTGGGGAGAGGGAGCCGCGGGGGGAGGCGGCRGCAGCGGCGGGCGATGCCACCCTCGTGCTGGGCTCCGGCCCCGCGCAGCCATTTTGTGCGGGGCGCCGCTCTGCGGCCCCGCTGGCCGCGGCGGAGGGCGAGCCCGGGCGCTGGCTCGCCGCCCCTTCCCCCTCCCCGCGCCGCCTCGCCGCAGCCCTGCGAAGCCCCCCGGGGAGGGGAGAGGCGAGGGCAGCCCGGCACGGGGGTGGGCTGGGGGGGAGGACGGGCCCGGGCGCTGGGCTGGGGCTTGGCCACCGCGCTTCTCCTTCCCTCCCCGCAGCTGCCGTGCGTGGCGGCAGCCCTCCTGGGGGGAGGGTGGCCGTGCTCCCTCCCGACCGCCCCAGCCACCTTGTGCCTGCTGACTCCCATCACCCCGCCGGCTTCCTCTTCTTAGATATCTCTGGAGGCTGTCCGGGTTTATTTGGGTTAAGGTAGTGCGTCCTGTGTAATGCTCGGTATTATTTTTGTTGGGGCAGATGACTCTGTCGCTGTTCCTTATTTTGTCTCGTTGGGTGGGGTTTTTCTTTTAAGCTGCGGGGTTTGTGGGTTCTTTCTTTTCTCAGTGCTGCAATATATTGTTTTAAGTGTAAAAAGGACAGACCTGTACCGTAGGGTAAACTTATATTTGCACGTTGTGGAGAAAAGAGAGGAGATGGCGTGTGTTGTGCAAATAAACTTACACAACGGGGGGGGGGGGGAGAGGTCTTTCCATACTGGTCTTACTGCAAGGCAAGTGTATGGACTTTTGAAAAGCTGAGTTAGGCATTCTTCATATGTGAAATATCTGATCTGAAGCTACTGATACCAGCATCAGCAAGGTGCATTTGGGAAAGGTGGTATAGTAGGAGGAGCTGCATCCACACCTATCATAGAAAAATAAGATGGCAAAAAAAATAGTTTTCTGCAGGACAGCTTCCTGGTTTTGGAATCAGCATTGTATAAGTAGCAATAAAAGTATCAGAGGGGGAGGCAAAACATCACATTACTGTACTGGGCAAGGCAGTGTTCACCTGGTGACTCTTTGTTCTATGCTTTGTAATTTTGGATGGCTTTTTCCTGTAACAGCATTTTTACCTGAAAGTGACTCTTAAGTATTTTTTTCCCCTGGTAGTCTGTGGCAGCCAGTTGTGACATGAGATATCCTAGTCCAACAGAGCATTTAGCTCACAGCTTATCCTTGCTATACAACTTTCCTCAGGGACACTTGTTTGAGGGAAGTCTTAAGGTCTGTGAAATGTTTTACTCCTTCTCTTTGTAGCTCTTTCTCCAGAGATATTGCAGACCCTCTCTTATCACAGAACTAAGTATTTTCACATGATGGTGGTCAGCTGTACATGTGCACATGCAYGGTAAAGTAAGGAACATAACTGACATCACCTGGTGGGGTGTACAGTCCTCAAACGCTTCTGCAGTTTGTGCAAACTGCTCTGGATGATTGGACACCACTTGTTAAGTCTGTTGCATTCTACAACAGATCAAGATGCTTATTACAGAAGTGAGCTTGCAGTAGATAAATTAACTAGCTTTAACTCTTCCCCTCAATTCTTACAGACTCATAGACTCATAGAATGACTTGGGTTGGAAGGGACCTTTAGAGATCATCTAGTCCAACCCCCCTGCCATGGGCGGGGACATCTTCAACTAGATCAGGTTGCTCAAAGTCCCAGCCAACCTGGCCTTAAACACTTCTAGGGATGGGGCACCCACAACTTCTCTGGGCCACCTGTTCCAGTGTCTCACCACCCTTGTGACCAGAGGCACCTCCCTCAGCCTGCCCTCGTGTGCTGTGTGCCCTGGCCCCTCACCATCTCGAAGGTCCTGGGCTGGGCCCACACCTTGCACATCAGTGTCCTTCCTGGACTGGGGACAGAGGGGCCAAGACGCAGTCGCTAAAGTACCAAATAAGACAGAAGGAAAGCGTTTTTACTGTTTTTTTGTTTTGTTTTATTGTGTTTAAAATTATTGCCTAATCTTGAAAAGAAGTCCTAATGAAGCATCTAGAAGGGACCTTAACCCTGAAGGCCAGCACGCCTTCCTGGCAGAACTGTAGTCTCCTGCTCCTCCAAAGGAAGAGCTGTCTCTCTAACCTCCTTGCTTCATCTGTTGGTATTCTTCGTGCACCGTCACGGAGGGTCTGGCTTCATCTTCAACCACCCACAGGCAGCCTTCTTGTCCTCAGACTGAAGAAACCCCACCTCCAGGCCCCAGGGACCTTGGTGGCCCTCTGAGGGGCAACTCCTGGCGCCCTGGTGCAGCAGCCCAGTGGAAGCCAGTCATCTCATCCCCTTTTCTTGGGGCTCAGAGCAGAGAGACGGCACCCCTTCGGGAGGGGTGGGGGTGGAGTGGGGCACTTATTAATATTTCTGGTTTTCTTGTTGGTTGTATTTTCTTGTGAAATGTTGTCTTGAAGGGAACAAATTTGGTGGGAGTTCTGATATCTTTAAGAATAGCCATAGCCCAGGCTAGATTGTGGGAGCGGAGGAGGCATTGTTTTTTTTGGTTTTTTTTAAAGCCTACACTGATTTTTCTGGTTAAGTTTCTTAGCCTCTGAAGACAAAGCACCAAGCAACATGTGTAACTCTGAAGCTGACTCTGCTTTGAGGGGAAGAGGGTTGGACCCAATGACCTCCAGAAGCACCTTTCAACATGAATTAGTTCGTGATTGTATTCTGTTATTAAAGTTGTATTGAGGGGGGGTGAGGGGGGGTGGAACAAACTCAAACAAAACCCCAGTGATACTGTAGCATGCAGTTAAATAGTTCAGATGTAAAACAGAATTACAGAATGCTTAAAGCTAATGTGCTAGTCCAGTGAAAACTGGCTTTCATCTATAATGTGAAATCTAAATATTTACACTGGTAAGATTAGTTTGCTTGTTCCCTATGCTGATACTCACTTTTCATTTTGATTTATTGTGTGCTTATTGTATTATGCAATTAAAATCTGTGCAGCCAGTGAAGTTGCTGAAGTTTCCTTAAAGTTTGTGAAGAAAAGTAGTTTCCCTAAAGAAAGTAAATTGTGTCTAATGTCTGGGTGAAAAACCCCTGAAAAAAACCAGCACCCCTTGCTTAAAGTAGGGAGCTTAACTCTGTATAGGGAATAGTGGTGTCAAATCTTTAACTTCTACACGTTTGTTCTGCTGGCAGACAAAGTATGGATCTCAGCTGGCAGTGCTGCAGCTAGCAGAGGGTATGTGTGCCTTTCATGCTTCAGCAGCCAGCCTGGCTTAAGCAGTTTTAATAGTAAGCTTTGCTAACCTGAGTTATTTTGGTTGATACAGGTCAGGGAGCTCTCATGTGAGTATCTGCTTTCCCAGACCTGTCGGGGTATTAACAGCTACTGTGAGGAAGTGACAAGCAACTGGGCTGGGTGCGGGGGCCACCAGCTCTGGCTGCTGGCACAACTGCCTGCATATGCTTTTTTGTCACACACAGGCTGCATCATGCAACCCAACAGTGACCATCAGGGAAAACTAAACAATACCTATGTTACTTTCTGGTAAACTTTTTTTTTCCCCTCAGTGCTGTTTCAAGCTGCTTTTAGCACTTTAAACTTGTGCCTGTACATTACTGGCATAAGGTAAGCTGCTGCAAAACAGAATTTCATCAGTGTGCAAATGATGGATAAAACTGCAAAGGTCCAGTTAATCAAATTCTTACTCTGGTGTATGCAGACCTGTCCATATTCTTACCCTTCAGTCAGCAGCTTTTGATTCCAGAGATTACTGCCTTAGATAGTACTTGCCAAAATCCTAAAGCAACAAAGGATTTCTTTTCTGAAGAATCAAACTCTTAATTTCCAGTTCTCTGAGATTGGAAGGTTGCTTGTGCTTTCAGAGTGAGTCCCATGTATCTTATGATGCAGTCCTGCAGATTTTGTAAGGAAGTACATTCCTTCCTGAAAATCATGGTCTAAGACCTGCCTTTCTGTATCAATATTTAGATTAATTTTGTTGGTTTGGCCAGGCCTTCTCTGAAAGGCTGTTCAAATGTGTTTAACTTAAATTACTTTGTTCAACTTGATAGTAAGAGGGGCTGAACTAAGCTAAGCATTTGACTGCCTTCGTAGGAAGTTAAACCAGAAACTTGAAGAACATAAACCACCAAAAAACTAAAGCCAAACCCTCTGCTATTGTTGTATTAGCTATAATTAATGGTTATTTCATTCCAAATAAGTTGAGGTTGCTGTTTATAGCTTAGCAGTAACTTTGTGGTGTGAAAACTGCCTGATTTGTTTTGGTAATATGTTTCCTTTGAACTATTAGCAGGACAATGTAAGTGTCAACACGACTAATGCTTTCACTCTTGACTGACTTAATCTGAATATTTTTTCCAGAGTGTTTTACATACATGTTTATAGGAATTAAAAAACCCAAAACACACACCCTTGAACAAAATCTAATCCTGTGGAGTTGATAAAGCAAAAAAACCAGGGAAGAGGCAGGTGATGATATTTATAAAGGCAAATTTTTATCTGAAACGATGTCAACACTGATTTACAGGAAGGATGTGTGTGAAACTCAGGTGGTTTTTTTTTTTATGAAGGAAGTTTCTGTGGATATGAACGTGTGCAAGTTGTAAGGGGAGAGTTAGTAGTACTGTTGAATAGGTTTGAAAGTCCTTTCCATAGTGAACCTTCATGAATCAACTACCTCGTCTTTGGCTGTAGTTCGGTGAATGCTCTGAGCAGTTATGTCACACCACACCTATATGGGCAAGTTGGTGTTATACATAAGCTGGTGTAACAATATGGGCTTCTTCCAAAAGAAATGGTCTTATTTCTGTTTCTGCCTGCTTTTATTGTGTTACGTGTAGCAATTGTTAGCTGCAGGGTGAGTAAATGCAGAAGATGAGCTTACCTTACAGCTATACAACCATGAGTTCAAATGCAGGGGGGGACAAAGCTGTCAGCCAGGAGTGGGGCTACCCCTCTTTGTGAAATGCTGTAATTATACCATAGTGGATGCAATGCCTCTCGTGTTCAGAAAGAAGGGTCTGCACTCGCTATGCTGTGTTAGCGTAATCTTTGTGTGCCAGGTAGGAGAATGGACCTGGCTGAACCTAATCCAGTGAAGGGGGAAGTCTTCAGTCAGATGAACTTCCTGGTCTGGTTCATTGTGCAGCTTCAGCTCCAGTGCAGGGAACCAGTTTGGGGTTGTTTTTTTTTTCTTCCTGTATGAATGCAGGATTTTGCAAACTTCAGGTGCAGATGCAGGCTATGGCTGACATTACAGAGGGCAGCTTGACCTGATTAAATGGCTGTCTCCTTACCTAGCTCTGGCGTGTAGCCAGTGCTCATGTGAGTGGACTCAGCTAGCAGACAGCCCCTTTGCCTTTCCTCCTCCTTCCTTTCTCCCATTGTTTGTGGGGCTGGTGAGCTGAATCAGCTCTGTCTAGAGATGGCATGATAAAAGCAACAGGAGCCCAGGGCTAAATGTAAGACTGTCCCTTTGGTGGCCCACACTCAAAGAATGACTTGGCAGTCTCCTGAAAATTTATCCTAGCAATTCTGTTTTCTCACCTCTCATCCCACTGTAGCACTCACTTACATGAAAAAGCAGTGAGAGCAATGATTCTAAATTAAATGTACAGGCAAGCCTGCAAATGCATCTCTTTCTCTATTGCTGTGTGCCTTTTAATTATTCCCTTATGCTTTTACAAGCATCTCATCTTCCCTTGCTTGCCTGCAGGTTTAGCTGCTTCAGTTTCCTGTGGTTATCTCTCTCTTACATACATACTCTTTAAATCTTGATGTCATGCAAATTTAATAAACAGTATCTATCTGGGTGTCAAGAGTCACATAAATATTCCTTAGTTCATTGATAAAGAGAGTGTTACTCCTTTAAGTCTGCCAACTGTTCTACCATCTTGAGCAATATGGCTTATAGAACGATAATCCAAGAATAGCTCATTTAGCTTCCCGTGTTCATTGAGCTTTTCTTGTATGAAGCATTGAGCAGAGTAGCGTCATTTGTTTCACAAATGTGTTTGGATTCCTTGGCTTAATTTATCATCTACAAAGCATTGCAGAATGTTCTGAAGTATAAAGAAATCTTAGTGCTTAAAACAAGTAACAGAACCCCCTGTTCTGTTTAATCATAGAGGGCACTTTTAATCATAGAGGGATTGTTAAATGCTTTCTATTTTATGTGTAGGTACTTATTGAACAACTTTGGCACAGGTTATGCTGAATTCTTAATCAGTGCATGATGAGTTTGAGAATGGAAATGAGGACTAGTTTCCATTTTAAGGTACAGAGCAGCTATAAGCCCAGTGTGATGACCTGACCTGAGCTAAAACAGCATATCCCTAGTTCATTTTCTAAGATATGTTGAAATAATTTACTACTGAAGCAGTATGACTATAGAGAGAGATTAGGACAGCATCTTCTAAGAGGGAATACTTTTCCAGTTAGCTTTCCATTATATTAACCTTTTGAGCTTTCCTAAAAAGTCATGTTGATCTTCCTGTATTTCTTTCTACTGTGATATAAGAACAGAAAGCAAAGTTCACAATAACTTCTGCAGTCATAGCTAGTTAATGTGCTTGTACCTTAAAAGTATCTAGAAAGTTCTTATGTGACTTTATTAGATTAAATGTGCATCTGATCTTCTACAGGTGGATTTAATCTAGGAAAGACCCCTGTATTAATACACATTCCATAAATATACATAGTCATTACCAGAATCATTATGCATTCCATACATACACAGACTCAAACTGGTTTGACAGTGCCAGCAGGGTAGGTTAAACTACTCAAATTTTACAAGCATTGTTCTTGCAGTAAAACTGCCCTGGCCAGGGTTATGACTTTTTTTTTTTTAAAGTAAACTGAAGGTCTCTGTGATGGATAGAATTTTCTCGTGTTGTATCTTCATACCAATGCGGTTTGGTCTTACTCATCTAAAGGGTGTTAAATCTAAAGGGGCATTTCGGCGAAGCCACCGAGGCGAAGGGCTSYGGAGCGGAGGACTGCGCCGGGGGACCCTTTGTAAAGGGGCAGCAGCGCGAAGGGAGCGAGAGAGCGAGCGAGAGGGAGCCCCCCCCCCCCCTCAGAGCCCGAGGAGCGAGCTTCTACCGAGCGGGCAGCTCTGACTCAGCGTG
>JASVER010000091.1:2850027-2952986 GCA_030449065.1 Oceanodroma leucorhoa
AGGAAAAATTTCTTCACTGAAAGGGTAGTCAGGCACTGGAACAGGCTGCCCAGGGAAGTGGTGGAGTCACCATCCCTGGAGGTGTTCAAAAAACGTGTGGATGAGGTGCTTCAGGACATGGTTTAGTGGGCATGGGTGCTGGGTTGATGGTTGGACTCGATGATCTTAGAGGTCTTTTCCAACCTTAATGATTCTATGATTCTATGATTCTATGAAATCAGAGTCAAGGTACTTGATAGTGGGGCAGCTATACCAACAGTGCAATGTAATAGAACAAGGGGCGTTACCATTTATATCAAATGGAGAGTCTAAACATACTGCTTTTAAATTCCTTAGTCTACACTGGCATAATACTTTGAAATAATATTAGTAGGAACTTCCTACTAGGATAATTAAAGTTGTATAACTTTTGTCTGAGGAGAAGGGTATGAGTTAAACATTGATGTCTTCCGGGTATAACTGTACTAGTGGAGAGGTTAGTGCTTCTGATTACCGACCCTCAAATCTGCAGGCTGTTCTCGTAGGAATGTTTCCTAACGCATTTCAGTTGAAGTAAGCCAAAAACAATTTAAAAAGTAAGTTTTTCCTAAGTTATTTTTACTAAAACATTGGGAAAACTCTGGCACATAAAAACTGAGGAAGAAGTAAAGAAGAGTGGTTGAATTAGTGCAAGCTAATGAAAGCTTTCCACTGACATGGTGGCTCATGGAGTGCTTATCTAAAGCAGCGATGGAAGACCATTGGCAATGATGCCAGGTTCAACACCAACGCGTTTGGGCTAACACTGGTGATAGTGATGTATTTAAAAATAACTGACGACTCCTGCCAAGAAACCTTACTAACTCATTTACTAGGGGCGTAAACTAACAATATTTACTTAGGATATACATACAGAAAGAGATTCTGATTGCATTTCATTTGAGTCTGAAGATTGAAGAAAGATGTAATAAATGCATTGTAAGTAATACAGAGGAAGTCTAATGCCTGTCTTTCATCAAAATGCCTGCTTTTAGATGCTTCTGCTAATAAATTGGGTTGGGGGCTTGAGGTTTTGAAAAGAAGGGATGGATATATAATTCTGTCTCTCTGTGAGTTAGTTTCTTTTTCAAAGGTTTTTGAAAGAGCTTCATTTTTTTTTATTTAATTATGTGGGAAGTAATACTGTCAAGCACTTGAGAAATAACTTCGAAAACAAATGCAGTGATTATACTTGTAAAGCAGGTCTAATCAGTATAAATACAGATGCTAGTATTTGTGTTACTCTGTACTTAGAGCAACAGAGGAGGAGCTTTACTGTGTTGTGTGTCTGCTAGGAAAGTGACTTTTCCCTGGCCCCAGAAATTTACCACTAGTGAGAAAATGCACAAACCGATCACCACAGATGGAGGGGAGTACAAGGGTACAAAAGTAGAATATACTGGACAGTTGGAGAGGGAGTGATCTAATCATGTTCACAGTATAAATGTTGCCAGTTTTGACATTTTCAGCAACACATCTCCTTTAAGACAAATTGGAAGAAGGTCATGTATTTGTTTTGTAGAGTTCTAGGAAGAGTGTTTCCAGTCTTAATGGCAGATCTGCAAAAAGTTGTAGGAGGAAGTAAGAGCTTAAGCAGTGAGCAGTATCATTAGCTAAGTGGTCATGGCACAAAGCATTTCTTATTACTTCATTTTTCAGAACCTTCATGGTAAAAGTAAAGGCAAGGATCTTAAGTCTGAGATGGAAAAGGGAAACCAGTAGAACAATTAAGCAATAATTGCTATAAGCAACTGTAGACTCACTGGTTGAAACAGTGAGTGAAAAAAATTATTTTTGGAAGAGTATTCGAAGTGAGAGATGAATGAGGTAAAATTTAACTGGGCAATGTTTGCAAACAACTTAGTGCAGGAGCCTTGGCTCTCCTCCTTCCCCCTCTTGGGGTAATATTACAGTTCTTTTAATTGTGGGACATTATAAAGAAGATCCTAAAAGTATGTGCAGTTTTTCTCATGTTGTGTTCTCTGGTCTCTTTTAGAATCCCAGCTCTTATCCTTTCATTGTTTTAGATAATTTTACAAAGGAAATATTAATGTGATTAGTAGTCTTTAACTAGCATCTGGATAAAGTTTGCTTTATCTTGATTTGTCTCATTCCCTTTGAAAGGAGAACAAAGCGTTCTCAAGGAAGAAGCCATCAATTATTTGATTCAATCTACTTCTTAACTATACTAGCAATAAAAAACATTTCTTGTATGTTGCCTGATGTGTGCTTTGAAGGTGTGTGGCATGGTTTGGACAAGTGTGGAAAAGAGAAGCATTTCTGAAATCAGGAAGATTCACATTAGATTGAGAACACCTTGAAGATTACTTCCAGTTATTGAAGATCAAAACTCAGACTGTGGTGACAGTTATTTAAATCTTTTTCTTTACTGGGAAATGAAGGTTTGTTCTAAAGTGTTTAAGGAATATTTCCCAATTTCAGATAGCTCCAAGTTTAAAATATATTCATAGTTTCACGTGAAACAATTCAGCTTTTGGGAACATTGGCTGGAGTAACTCAGGAAAAGAAGCTTTTAAAAACATGAAAAACATGCTAAATTTGTAAATTTACATAATAGAATAAAAACCAGCTAAAGCATTTTTTCCACTTAATTCTTTGCAGGGATCTCTAAAGAGTGATTAAGCATACCTGATGTGAAGTCTAACATAGATACCTTAGGTAAGCAAAAGGTGAACTATGACACTTTTTACATCTGTCTCAAAGTTAGCTTAGAATTTGTTGCTAGCCAGTTCTCCTTGACCTGTCCTGCCTCCTCGTCTCCAGTGTCAAGATGCACAGCCTAACAGGTAGCTACTGCTCAGAGAGGCAGCCTTGCTGCTTCGCACAGCTGCAAGTGGTGCTTGTCTGACTCCACAGTGAGCCACGTCAGCCAGCTGGAGGGGCTGAAAACGGGGCGTACAGCTTCATGGTGCAGTTGAACTGAATTACTAGCTCCCCACCACCAACGATGGAAAGGGAGGTTTGCCTCCTCCTTCATCTTCCTTTTTTTCCTCCCCCCCTTGACTTCTAACAATATATTTTCCTTTTTGTCTGCGGTGGAATGAATCTGACGGCAAAGTAAATTAGTTCAGTTGTGCTTACCTAGCAGATGTTTGGTGCATTTCTGCTAGGTTAGTTTTCTGTCTTTTTAGTGAGTTGAATTGTCCTAATGTGTGGTCAACATCACCACAGCTTGGTCAGGGTCAGCAGGACTTCCTCCCTGGGGATGAGCTGTAATTCTGTTCAAAGTGCCTTTGAAACTATGCCCTGACTCTACAAATAAGAAAGAGGTTTCTGCCAGTTCAGTTCCTTGAACTGACTCCTCAGGGCATTATATGTATACCAATGCCAGCACAAGAAGAGATGAAATAATAAAGCAAAAATGGGGAATGGAATAGGAATGCCTGTTTCAGCTAGCCATTTCAGCAGTTGAGCTGTGGCATGAAATCCTGCCTGAAAGTTTATCATTTAAACATTGAAGTTGGTGAGTTTTTTCACCAGTATACATGCTCTTCAGAGCAAAGTCATATGGTTTATTGGTGGTGATTTAAGTTAAGGCATTTCAGTATAGAGTATAGAAATACTGGATTTGTCAGTTAGTGCCCTTGTGTTTAGGGATCACTAAGTTAAATAAAGCCACACCACACAAAAAACCCTACTACTGAGTGTTTATGCAACTTGAAATTGCAAGTGTCAAAATATAAAACATCATGTAATTAATCTGTAAATTCTTGTCAATAATACTCTTCAATTTTGCATTATAGAAGAAAAAGATAGAAAATGTAAGGGAATAATCCTGTAAAATGTATCACTTTTTCATTGTGTGTAATTATAAATCACACTGGCTACAAAGGGTGTGTTCGTAATGCATGAAGTTGTGCACCAACATGAACCATAGCCTCACTTATGCCATGTCAGGTAGATGAGGAAGGAACCTGATTTTCATTAGCCTTTATTTTAGGATGTAGTTGAGCGTGGTATTTGCAAGTGTCAGAGATACTAATTACTTACATTTTTTTTTTCTTAAAGTCCATGAAAATTCCATCTCCTCAGGTCAAAAGATTACACTCTAAGAGCTCTGATACGTTATCAAGGACACCAGTGCAACTGCTGACAGCACTCCTAGCTGTCATCCCACCGATGATATACAGGCGGCCAAGGTGCTGTTGAGCCAGTTGCAGAGCATTACTGTTTACTGCGTGGCGTTTTAACACAGACGGTAAAGACAAAATTCAGAATAATGCACTGCTCTCTGGTGATTCACCAACCAGTTCAGAAGTAGCTCATCCACATGTACACTTTGAGCGAGAAGATGAGATGGAGGATTAATTCAGTAGGGTGTTCCAAGCTATGCTGCCTCTGCTTATAATCACTGTTAAAGTCTGACCAGGGTTTCAGACTGGTCGCCTGCTTCTGAGAATTTGAATCAGTGCTTTACCACTAGCAAGAGCCGTAGTGGGACTGACTCCTAAGGAGTATTAATTTGCCAGTTGTTTTTGTGTACACAAAGGAATTTCACATGCTGAAGTGATGCCAGCTTAAGATCATGTCCTCATAATCAGTATCACTTCATAGATCAGGCTTGATGTACATCGGTCTTAAGAAGTTACTGTGTTAAAAAATAAAATCACCAGAGGGATATATTGGCATTTATCCATTTTAAACAGTCTTAGTTTGGTTTTGTTTACAGGCTTGTTTCACTACAGAAGTTTAAAAATGCAATGTTGCAACAGTGTAAATGCACCAGTACATTTTATGCCTATAACAGGACTATTTCCAACTTAACTCTGAGCTTTTAAACTTAACAATTTGCGAGTCAAAGCAATTGAAGTTTCACCGCTTCTCCATAAATGAGTTTATCAACATTTATAATTCAAGAACTTTACACCCCTGCAGTATATCCTCAAAAACATGTAATCACAAGCTCAATACCCTCAAAAACTGAATTTGCAATGAAATAAATACCAGAAGGATGGTGCTTCATGCTGTAGTGGTTTAACCCGGCAGGCAGCCAGATGACACACAGCCRCTCGCTCACTCCCCCCGCAGTGGGACGGGGAGAGAATCGAAAAAAAAAATTCGCAGATTGAGATAAAGACAGTTTAACAGAACAGAAAAGGAAAGAATAATAATAATGATAGTAATATAATAGCGATACAATATACAAAATGAGTGATGCACAATGCGGTTGCTCACTACCTGCCGAGAAAATGGCCAAAAAAGCGATAGCCGCTTCTTGGACCCCCCCCCACTCATATGCTGGGCATGACGTCACATGGTATGGAATACCCCGTTGGCCAGCTGGGCTGACTGTCCCGGCTGTGCTCCCTCCCAGCCTCTTGTTTGCCTGACAGAGCATGGGAAGCTGGAAAGACCTTGAGTAGCAGATTACCTAGCAACAACTCAAAACATCAGTGTGTTATCAACATTCTTCCTATACTAAATCCAAAACATAGCACTAGGAAGAAATTTAACTCTATCCCAGCCAAAACCAGGACACATGCCAAAAACCTCAAATATATATATATATATTTATTATTATTTAGTGATGGCTTTGAATGACAAAACTTCATCACAAAAGTGTGAAGAGCTAATACCCCCTTCCTTTTGTTCAAGTCATAGATTTTTTAAAAAGAATCCAGTAGGATGGTTAATGTCACATCAAAAGAGGCCTCAAATTGTCAAGTTCTAATGCATGCATGAAAATGCAGAAAAACTGAGTACACTCTTCCAGTGCACCTATTACTGTTGTAAACACTAATTTTAAAAACTGCTTTCATAGCTCTTTCATAATGTAGCAGTTGTCAGTTGGTACTGGTATGAATTATATCTAGCAAAGAACCTAGTTATTGTGTTAGTCAAAGATTTTTTTTATAATTGTAAAGGTACACTAGCAAATTCTRTCACTTCAATTATCTCACTTAAGTCCCAGAAATCGAATTTTATATATATATATACACACACACAAACATACGCACAYGCTTTATGCTATCGCAATACTTTCATTGTAATACTTTTCTAGGCAATGGATTTCTGCATATAGGTTATAATAACTGCATGTCAAAGGTGGCTTGCTTAATATTTTTATTGATTACCAAAGTGGTTTTCAGGGCTATCTTCTAAGTTATCAAGAGCTAGTGTATACTGTATCTCTACCAGCTTCCCTCCAGTTTTCTGTTGCTAATAGTAATACAGTTGTAGCAGGAAGAACACTGACAGTGCTAACGTTTTTATTTAGACAGTAGTCTGAGCTAAGGAAACAACATGTTAACAGTCCATGCAAACTATTAAAAATGTTCTGTCAGTTTTACATAGCAATCTTTATTATGGTCTGACCAGAGTAGTTGCAGATTCTTATTCAAGTGAGTATATTCCTTTTCCATTGTATGCGTGCCCCACGTGCTCATGCTCAGATGGTTTGTCTAGCTTTGACAGCTGGTTCTGCATCCATGGGTTTCCTTGTGCTTATTCTAGGCAGCATGAAGAGGTAGGACAGCCTTAATCAATTCTCCAGATTCCTCTTCATCATAAGAGTTCAATCTTTTTTGTATGCTTGAAGTTCATACTCTGTTCACACAAGTCTAGTTCAAATAAGAAGCAGATGGCTCTTTTCGTTAAAGCTTCAAAAATTCACTTCTAATGGTTTATGCCTCTCTGAAAGGTAGTTTCCCTGTAGCTGGATGTCACGTCCCACCTGTGCGGAGGGACAGGTGACTCAGATCCGTAAATTCCCTCTGTGTGGATTAAGGTGAAATGACACCAAGGTCTGTACAGAACAAAACTTTTATTCCAAAACTAGGCTCATTAGTAAATAGCTGGGTGGCAGAAAGCTTATTACTCTCCACTGCTGTGGGGGTTTATGCCTTACGTTACTTATTAGGAAAAGGTAAAAGAAATAAAAGAAAGAGAAAAGAGGGAAAAGAGAGAGAGAGAAAGAGATCACCGGTCCTGGTTCCAGCGTTGGTCCAGCCAACGGGGGGTCACTGGCTTGTAGGAGCGCTCGTCCAGAAGTTCCCACCCTGTAGTATTTGCTTTCCCCTTTTATGTCCGCCGGTCACTCCAAGCTGCCCCTCTGCTAATGGTGGCAGTTTCGTAGTTTGCCTCTACTGGTCGCATATTCAGTGGGGAGGGGGCTTTGTTGAGTAGGGGGCTTCTCCTGCTGGTGGGCAGTTTTCTTACTATGCTAATTGGGATAGTTAGCCCATAGTTCAAGTAGTTGTTTCTTTTTCTGTTCTTATCTTGGTACTCCCTTCTTTGGCCGCTTTATGGTGCCATCCCCCAAGGCCATGTCCAGTTAACTCCCTACAGAGGTTCAATAATGTCTTTTGTTGCATTCCTTTATCTCACCAGAGCCTTCCTGGAACTCATCATGCCCCAGTCTTGCAAGTGGTTCAGACATACCTCAGACAGGCACAGGGAATCTCCATCCCCTGCTCCCTTATCGAGTTTTGTCTTTTGTAGTCTGCATCAAGCAGTCCTTTGTTCCAGGGGATTGCAAGTTAGCCTTGGTGTTAGATTGTTTGTCCTTCCATTTGGTCTCCTACACTGGACCATCATAGTTGAGTACATGTTCATTCCTTCACTGCTTTACCGTAAGGTAAAACATGTTAGTTTAAATCTCTTTAAGTTTTTAAGCTAACTTGTTTTACTAATACATCTTATCTGTGAGGGCAGTCGCATCTGGTTTAGGAGAACTAACTAGCAGGTGCAAAATAATTCCTTAAAGCACACACCTCTTGATTCTGAAGGTTGGTCTTTTTGTTTCCTGCCGAGGCGGCACTGCAGAAGCATGCCTCTGAGCCGCAGGATGAACTAACTAGGAGCACAGAATGTTTGGATGAGCAATTGGAAAGCTTTTGTTTTGATTTGAGGTTTCTGTATCTCAACAGGATTGGGATATGTGGAATTCATAGTTATAGCTCATAGCTGGTGAATTCATGACTATGATCAAGAATTTATGCAGTTTCAAGATAAATTTCCCTCTTATTTTTTCAATTTTTATTGTTGACTACTTGTAGGTAAAAGAGAATAATTTATTTTTTTCTAAGATGCACTGTCAGGTTTACAGTGAAGTATTAATGTTAAAACCAGCATTTTTAAAAGCTGTCCTTATGTGGTGGTTGAGACCTTCAATGATGGACACTTAAGTGTTTGTTACACTTTTTGAAGGATTTTTTTTTCAGAGGGCTGTGCCATTTACAAGTCATTCTCAAAAGATTATAGTTGTTGAGAAAAACCTCCTTGAAGGTGCTTTGAATGGAGAGGTGACATTCTTCAAGTTCAGAAATAGCTGGGTCTGAAAACTCTTGTGAACACAGATTTCCCTCTATTGGTTCTGAGAATCACATTTCAAAGAAAATCTTTTTGACCAATAAAATTCTTCTGATTGGGGAAGGGTAGGAGCATGGCATGTTTAGGGAATATTAATCTAGTCAGGCTTTCAAAGGCCGTTGTAATTTCATTAGGTTTTTATTTAACAGTTATCCCCTTTAAAGCAGTTTGATTCTAAACAGTTTGTCAAAGGATGTGCTTACCACTGCCCTTTGGGTTTTCTTTAATTTTGTTTATTTTGAGGTCATTTAGACTGTATTGCTACAAGTGAGTACATCTTGGAGGATGCGATTGAGTAACACTCTATTCTGTTCTGAACTCCTTCCTACTTTTTTGTCATCTCTAATTTAGGATTCCTGCAAAAATAATACATCAGCAAGACAGGGAATCTCTTTTAGAGAACCTCTTCCACTGCTCTTAAAACAGAGTATACTTACATTGCTCCTAACAGCAGGAATAAAGAATGCCTATGGCCAATTCTGGATTTGAGAGAGCTGAGTGTTTTCAATATTTTATTAGCGCTGTTTGATAACACTGATAACACATAATAATGTAAAAATACCTGTTCTCTCTCATAGCTATTCGTCTTGCTCACAGGAGAGAAATCTGGTTACAGACAGTTGTTAGCACCAATATAGAATTCTGCCATAACCAGTACAAATTCTCCCCATGCTCTTTGTGAGGATTTGCCAGTATGGCAAAGAGCACAAAGTCCAAGCTCAAAGAACACACAGTCCAACATCTCAAAGATGAGGCACCRTTTAGTTCTCTCTTGGGACTTGAAAAAAATCAAGATCTGTTAACTGGAGGGCTAACCACTAAGATGTTGAAAAATCTATGCTGAAGAGTATTTCTACTAGAGAATACGAAGTTTAGCTATAAATAAGCTCATGTGTGTGAAACTTTTATAACTGCACTGCTTTCCTCGCATTGTTTTTAGAAGTAGCTTTGACTATTAAGGTTGTCACAATTAGAAAATAATTCTAGAAATGSGGGGGAGGCAAGAAGATAGATCCCTGTCAATCTCCTAATTGTACAGTACTTTAGCTTATGGACCAGAAGTCTGTGCTAGGCCACTTCACCATCATAAGTGTTGCCTGTTTTGTCCTGTGGCTGTATGTTGCTTTTTTTCATCCTCTGTTTCTTGTTTCTTCTCCAGGTTCATCTGTAAGATCCAAAAATAGGTGTGTCTAAGCTCCAAGGCTCATCTGGTGACAATTTATAGAGCTGTGGGAAAGTATGCGAGACTTCAGGTGGCTTAAGATGATGTAAATTGCTGCTGCTGTGGACAGGTGTGATCTACAGTTCCCCTCCATCACTGGTACAGCAGTAGCATTTGCATGGTAATATAGCAAATGCAAGTCATTCCTTGGGCTGAAAACTTAACACAGACAAAAATAAAACTTGGCTACTGGCTGTGAAGTCACAGATGTGCCAGTGCTGGCAGCAAGGAGAGAGGTTGGACACTCAGGCCAAGAGACAGATTAGGGCTAGCCCTTTTGGTGACAGAATTGTTTTGAATAAGGTAGTAAAGAGTCTGCAACATTAAAAAGAAAAGACCTTTCTTCCTTGTTAAGACTGTGGACAAAGTACTCGTGGAGGCTTGGAGAAATCAGATCTCTCCATCTTTCATTTACTGAGTTTGTGGCAAAAATATTAATGTGTTCATATGTTAATTTAAAGTAATTGTGTAACAGCAAACATGAAAGAAAATCTTTAATTATAATTTTGCAGTGCCACAGGTGTGATAGGTAATAAATTTTTTTTATTCTTCATGTCTGAGTCAATTTTCATAAAAGTTATTTTCCAGATTTTGACTCCTGTGCAAGTTCAGTATTTGGCTGCAAGCTTTTACTAGACGAACAATAAATTAAGCTTTTCTTTTCACTGTACTGTATTGTTCATTTCCATGTGCTGCTGAGTTGGTGCAACACAGCTATAGCAGTAATAATTAGTATTCAGTATTCTTCTTGGAACATGCTAATTCTGCAGGCCGAAACACTAGGAGTTCCAGAAAAGCCTAAAATAAAGTTGAAGTAGCTGTAGGCTCTGTTGGTAAAAAAAAATAAAATTGAGAAGGTCATAATCATACTTTGTTATAGGAAGGRTTATAGACCTGTTTTTTCTGATGGGAAAATGGTATTGATGTAGTCTAGTTTCTTTCGGGAAAATAGTGTAGAAAATGCTAGAGACAGTGATTGCAGAATGGAAGATGTTACTGCTGTCTCAAAAGGCTGACATAGGTGGACATGTATTCTCCATAAAATTGGTTTAAACTGCTCAAAATAAGCTTTCTTGTGCATAGCTCTTTACAACTAGACACTCAGTGAAGTAAAACTTTAAAATTACATAATCATTTATTGTGTCCTTGAAAATGACAGTATATGGAGGCAGTCAAAAGATTTTGCAAATCAAACTGCTTTCAAAATATTGGGGGTATTTTGTAATTGCAAGCAACTCTTGTTGTTCCTGTAGCTAAGAAAATAGTGCATTTTTGAGTTGTACAATATTCCAGGCAAGAAGGGACATCGGGAGGTCTCTAGTCTGAAACCCCACTCAAAACAGGATCAGCTCTGAGATCAGACTAGAATTTCAGCGTTTTACTTAGATTACTCTTAATTTTTTGCAAATTATCATCATATGCACAATATTTCTGGTACGTCAAATTGTCACGAAGCAGTAAGGTCTTCCTCTGAAGTAATGCTGCAAAAAGTGTATTTGTCTTAGTATCTCTGTCTTACTAAATAGTGCTCTAATGTGCTTTTAAAATATTAAACTTTTTTTTTTAATGAAGTAGTCATTTTTTAATGAAGTACTCATTTCTGGCACTGTGTGTGTAAACAATGCAATATTTTGTTGCTCGTATTTTATTTAAAAGAAGAAAATATCTGATAAAATACATTGGCTGTCTTGAAAATCTAAGTGCTCTGTGAATAGTGATTGTGCTGCAACTCACTGCATGCAGAAGTGGGTTAACAGAGTGCTCCTGCAAGGGTGCTGACATTTACTAGATCTTCGAAGGAGATAATGCTTTTCAACGTAGGCTTCAGTCTGATATGTTTTATGTGTATGCCTGTGATCTTTTGTCTTAATTTAACTAACAATGCTGCAAGCTGGTGGGTGATTAAGGATGGTCTACGGTGCCCAAATATTTCTATCATCTTCCCTTCCACTCATGGATCAGGGTTTAGTATACCACTGTGCACACTTGCAAGGCCTGCAGTTCTTGCCCTAGTCAAAAGAGACCTGTCCTTCCAATTATAAGAGCAGGATGAGCTTCAAAATGAGTTACGTTTTTATTTGCATAGTTGATTGGGAAAGTTTAGAGGTCACTGGGGCAGGAGATAGTTCCTCGAAGTTCTAGCAAAGTTAAAGAGTGAAAACCAACTAGCTATATATACAGCTTTTCTACATCTATAACTACTTTCATTAGCATTCTGGCTTTTTGTATGGTTACACAGCACCACTCCTGTTTGTGAAATAAATAAATAAATAAATCTTTTATACTGTATAAGAAATCCTTTATAATGACAGCATTTACTCTTCTGTTCATACAAGAAAATGTGTGTTGGTATTAAACATCTTTATAACTTTGCCTGCAATGAGAAGGCTGTATAACCTGTGTACCTTGTATAGCTGAAACAAAGCAAGTTTAGCATATAGACAAATCTTTTAGTCTTGGTTCATAGAAGAAGTAGAYACGACAGTGTTTTAATACAGCTTTTGTCAGGAAAATTAAGTGTTTATGGTGCTTCATAATTTGTGTATGTTCCTTTTAAGTACTGCCTAGTGAGTATTTGTAAATCGATACCCAAACAAACAAGGCATACATCTGAATACTTCATACTGCATTAATGTAGTAGTGTCTCTTAAATCCTACGAAATTCTTCTTATGAAGATTTGGACTTTGTACGCTGTAACTACAGTATTGATAGCAAAACAGCATCTTTTTTTAAACATGCATATTTTCTGCCTTCCAAGTAGTGCCTCCTATTAATTACAAAATTGACCTTCAAACACTCGGGTTAATACTAAAAAATCAGTATGAGTTCAGAAGTAGTTAGGTTTCCCCCCTTGATTTGCATTAACAAAATTGACTTTCTTCTGGTTTTTAAGATGTTAATTAAGTCCCTGTTAATGTCATGGTCAATAATAGACTTCTGTTCTCACAGGGAGTTTATTATATTATTGCTCTTTGGGAGAGCAGAGAGGGAAAAAGAGGAAGTCTCTATGTGAGTTATTTGAGTAAAAAGATAGAGAAGTTTACAAATAGAAAATAAATTATTACTTTTATAGTATAATGAAACGTTAAATTCTGCGGGGATGTCACCTTCAGACAACTATGAACATACTTTACTTATGTGAATGATATTTTCCCCAAGATACTTTTACTATTGAGGCTATAGATGTTAAGCATCTTCTTTCCTTTCTTTGACAGGAAATTCTGGTGATTAAAGATCATGGCAACCATAGAGGAACTGGCCCATCAAATTATTGAACAGCAAATGGGAGAGGTACATAAATTTTGAGTCCTTTTTAAGAGACATTGAATAATAAAATGCATAGACTGATATGTAAAAACCAAAATCACAAGAGAAAATAATTTTTAGTACACCCAAAGCTTCTGGAGACTCTCCCTTGGAAGACTAGAAGAATTTATTATGTCTGTTTTAAAGTTATGCTGCAAAGTCTTTCTTGGCAAAGTTTGCCCCACAGAAATGAAGCTAAGGAAAATCTAGCAATGTTTCCAGTAAGTGACTAGCTGTTCAGCTCTGCTTTTTGGGCCTGTAGTGGTCTTCAGAGAGCCCTCTGGTTGTAGAATTGCATTGCTCACTTTCAGTTACAAAATTTACAATCAAGAGAGTTGTCAGTACATAACTTTTACTTTCCAGTTAAGCAGTTGCTTCAGTTGTCATTTTTGTTTTTGTGAGTAAAGGTTTGCCATGCTCTTCACTGTAAAATATTTGTTGGTGTTTCGTATAGGTCAAAAGGAAGATTAAACACTTGTTTCAGCTAACTTCTGGTTTTCATTTTCTGTAACCTGTGTGCAGAATCTGTGTACTACAGCCAGAGAACTTCGGGAGATGCACAGTTAGTTTGGGAGTGTGGATAAGAGTATGCATACTTACTTAGAAGGTTTCATCATAGTATAGTCTATGTAAAATTAGCACCGCTTCAAATTAGATAGAAGCAGTATCTTACTTATCTTAAATAAATGGTATTTTTTAGCTTGAAACACTCCTGGTTTCTTGTCTAGACGTAGACTTACTTTTCAAGTAACTTTAGTTCCTTTCAGTCTTGATTTCAAATGGAAAGGCTGGGGGGGCGGGATGGTTAATTCTATTCTGTATAAATTCTTATAGCTTTTATTGTTGTAGCATCTGAGTGTTGCTAAGGCTATCTCAAAGGACAGAAGTGATTTAAGTGATGTATCGTGTTTTCTTTTTCTCACTTGTCCTCTTTATAGGTGAGAATGGTGTGTCTAGTGTAGTTTTGTTTTGTTAATACAATTCCTTGCGGAGGTCCAAATAGGTCTGTATTTCCTGTTTATAGAGTCACAGAATAGTTTGGGTTGGAAGGGACCTTTAAAGCTCATCTAGTCCAACCACCCTGCCGTGGGCAGGGACATCTTCAACTAGATCAGGTTGCTCAGAGCCCCAACCAACCTGGCCTTGAATGTTTCCAGGGACGGGGCATCTACCACCTCTCTGGGCAACCTGTTCCAGTGTTTCACCACCCTCATTGTAAAAAATTTCTTCCTTCTATCTAGTCTAAATCTACCCTCTTTTAGTTTAAAACCATTCCCTCTTGTCCTGTTGCAACAGGCCCTGCTAAAAAGTCTGCCGCCATCTTTCTTATAAGCCCCCTTTAAGTACTGATAGGCCACAATAAATTTAATTTCTTTTCTGAAAGTGCAGACTAGTCAAAGGTCGCTGAAGTGTACGTTCCACTCGGAAAAGAGGATGGTGTGATGATGGTGTTCAGCCTCCGTGAGGGTTGTTTCTCAATTTCATAATGTGATCCCATGAGACACTGAGCTGACTTAGTATCTCAGTGTGATGGGAGAGGGAAGGTCCTTTTTCTGTTTCTTGCCTTATTTGATTTCCACACTAGCAGGAAGCTAACCTAGCCAAAACAAGTGGAAGGTTTTCTGCTGGGTTAGTGCGTTGAGTGGTGTCCGAGAAGGCCCTAATGAGTACCAGAGCCAGCGTAAAGGAGATGGCTGGTAGCCAAAGGAAGGCAGGGGAGAAGACAGAGGGAGTGGAGGTGTGACACTGCAGAGAGCTGTTGGCTGTTCATGGTGAAACTGAAGCCTTACAGTTTTCATGGATATCATTCTGTCAGCAGTGTAGGTGAGGATTTGTCCTTTAGCAAGATTTTACTGTGCCTGAGACTGTCACATCTTATTTGGCAGCAGTGTGGCTTAAGCATTTCCCAGTCCTCACTTAGCCACTTATTCTCATGCTATGCTAGTCTTGGTCATGTAAGCTTTCTGTGTCATTGTGTGGTGGACAAAACTGGGGAAAAAAAATTATGGAATAGTGGAGGAAGGTCTTCTCCCTCCCAGTTGGGGACAGTTCCTTTATCTGGTACACGGTGCAGCCCAACCTGGCACATGGTTAGAAGGACTGAAAAGCATCACCAAGRGCAGTGCAAGGTGGGACTCCGTAAGCCAAAATTACTGTCAAAGGTGCATGCCATGCATGAGTGCACTGCCTGAAAGGTGGAGTCAGCAAGGAAAGTGGTCTTACAGGGGCCTTCATGTAATGTCTTACATTGCTACCTACCTGTGACCTGTAATTGCTTGGTGGTGTTCCTATTCGGTATAAGGATTGAAAACCACAGTTTAAGGTCTGTGGAACCTCAGCAGTATTTTTGCTAGCATTTGTAATTCTCTTGAACGTTGAAATAGTTTTAATTGAATTTACAAGAAAAATTTACATGAATAGAACGTGAAAGGAAAAAGATAGCTGTTCCCGTTCTGGGGAGGACGGAAAGTGCTCCTGTGTCTCATGGAAATAATGGTCAGAAGTGTTCTGTGACATAGGTTTTGATTTCTTTGTAATATTAATTCTTGTTCATGAACCATTTTAAAACACAAAATTATCACGAATGATTTCATGATGATGTTCACAAACGTGTTTTTGTTAATGTAGGGCTTTTTTGCATAAAAGCAAAACTTATTTTAAAAAAAGAATTTATAGCTTTGCCTATATGGAGCATTGCACGATGTTTATCTTTTCTCAGATTCTGCCAACTGCTAATCATCTTTTGCTGAGTGTGAGATAATCAATATTTCTACATCAAGATCACATTCCTTGATTCATGTAGGGAAGTTGTCTGTCAAGAGCCCGCAGCAATCTTCTTTCCTTAATCTGTGGTTGGGTGTGCTAAGTATGTGGTGATTTGTTTCCACAGTCCTGCCAGGTAACAGTAACAGAGGAAAGCTACATATTTGTTGAAACAGTGTCTGTAATACACATACAAAATATAATTTTTAACAAATACTGCAGTTATTCTTATCATTATTTTTTTTAACTGCAATAAAAAACTGTATTCTATATAGAAGTAAAACTGTCAAGCTGACATTTTATGGGGTTGAAGAGCAGTTTTACTTTACACAACATGTAGATCATGACATTTTAAGGGAGCAAGCATAAAACTGCCCTGGAAATATGTAGCTTATTTTTTAAAGCAAAGATAAATTCACATAAAACTCTGATTGCCTGTAAATCGCCATGTGTACATGTCATTTGAAAGGCTGATGCAGAATTTTAGTGGCTGAAAGTATCTGTCTCTTTCAAACTGTAAATGTTGCTGTATAATGAAAACTTCTTTGTCCTTTACTTAAGGAAAGAAGTGGATGAATTGTTTGAATATGGGAAGCAGTCATACTCATGAAGAATTGGGTATTTTTAGAAAGCAGTGTTTGAAAATGGCTTGGGCAGTAGTTTGACAAGTATTTCTTTTGATGGTGCTGGCAGCTTAAGCGATCCCCCCAGCAGCTTAATCCCACTCTCTCATTTGCTCTGATGCGTCTGCTTCTGAGCGTTGTGGAGATCTGGATTGAAGGTTTGATCTATGCTAAGAATAGCCTTTGTTTGTCTGCCTGTTTGCTGGGCTGCTTTTTAACCTACATCAGTGTCCTATTCCAGATCACTGAATAACTAACCAACCAGTTCTACCTACCAAGCTGCAGGGATAGGAGCAAGTAGGTTATAAGAGCTGAGACTAGTATCAAAAGTAATGTCTTTTCAGGTAAAACTTCAAAATCAGCTTAGGCTGATGGGAGCTTGTATTTCTGCTGTAAGGGGAAGTCTTACCCACTGCTGCTTTCCCTTCTCACACTCACTCCCCCCCAGCTGCGTGTTCTTTCCTCCTTTCGTCTAATGGTAGTAGCATTTACATAGTGGTATGGTTGCAAAATCAGGAAACTGATCCAGGAGGAATGAAAAAGCTCTCAACCTGTTAAAAAACAGTACCGTTACTGCGATACAGATATATATTACCCATATTAATTCTTGGGGGGAGGAGGGACACAGTTGAAGAGGAACGTTTTTATAATGGTGTAAATACTATGAATTATTATTAAGACAGAATTGCCGGATCTTCCAGAATATTTGAACTGCAAAAGGGTTGGGGAGTTACTTGGGAATTTAAGACAAAAATTTCAGTTTGAAGGTATCTGTAAACTCTGTAAAGACAAACTTCCTTTGTACTACAAAAAGTCTGGCCTTTCTGATCAAGCCTCTGCAAATAGCAGCTGTACTTCTTAATTTTTATTGACAAATAATGTAATGAATAAT
The DNA here is from genome assembly GCA_030449065.1 of Oceanodroma leucorhoa. NCBI lineage: Eukaryota > Metazoa > Chordata > Aves > Procellariiformes > Oceanodroma > Oceanodroma leucorhoa. The sequence goes on from JASVER010000091.1 coordinate 2,867,184, forward strand.
ATTTTCCCCCATATAACTTTGGCTATAGCATGTGAAGCAATTTTAAAATACTGGTAATTGTTAAAGCACTTCCACAAATCGTGTCTGAGAGCATTCACACAGAGATTTAAATTTGTTTTGAGATACACTGCTTGCCAACTTCATGCATTTCATTAATTTTCTCTAACTTTCTTGATAGTTCCCCAGTATAGAATTCTGTTGTTCTGGTTTTGCTGCTTTAACAGAAAAACAGAACAGAAAAGTCAATTGCTGTTTCTACACCAAAAATTCTTTTGTCTTAAGCCATTAAGGTGAAAATATTTTAGTGTGAATGTGGCACAGGTATGATGAAAGTTATTGTGTCTCATGAACATCAACAGTAATAAATATTCAGTCTGATTAACTTTACATGGACTTGTCAACAATGAATTGTTTTACTTAATGTGTTTCTAAATTTCAAATTGGAAAGTATTTCAAAATGGGTTTAAAACAGTGAAACAAACAGAATTTTCCAATTTAGCAAAATTAAGCTATTAAATTAGATCACAAACGTTTGCATTCCTTATACAGTAAGAGTGTCAGACTTTCCATAGCCTTGTGCAGAGAAATCAGAAGTTGTTGAAACCTTAAGGTTTCATCCATTAAGGTAGTGTATCCATCCTTAAAGTAGTATATCTATTGTCAGTCCATTCCATTTGTTTCTTCTTTCTAGATTACCCATTCCCAGGGAGCTGTTACACAAACACTAATGGATGGGACAGCACAACGAATACAGATTGTCCCTGCAGATTCAGGCCTCTCTTTACCACAACGTATACAGGTATGTTTCATCTGATGTATTTTAAAAGCAGACATAAACTATTTATTTCTGCCAGTTTTCACATATGGTTCTTTTTTATTTGCGTCTTATTATTTGCTTGAATGTAAATATTTCAGCCTTGGGTGGCAGAGACCATTGCTGTATAAACAGGAATAAAACATCATTCCAATGCTTCCCCTTTTTTTTCACCTTATTTTTCATCTAAGAATTTTAAGATTACAAAAAATTATAACCACTGAACAGAAAAAGACTTCTCCCAATACTGTAACAATACTGCTCTTTAAAAGCTGAATAATTTTTAGATTTGGTAATTCAGCTGAGTTGTTGGAACATTTCTACATTTTGGAGCAGGGATGGAGGGAAATACTGCATTGTATCATGGATACAAGTCATGAAAAAGTGCAAGACAACATAATGTCTGAGAAGGATACTGGTTTTTGGTTGTCCCAACCAATGTTATATGTCCCGGTATGCTAATTCATAGCCTGGCCAGGTAATAATCTCCAATTCAAGTGAGTGTATGAAGTTTTTGGCAATGTAGGTAGTTAAATCAACATAGATATGTGTATATGGAGATAGGAGGATTTGGGGAATGGAATTTTATATTTTATCCCTTAAAAGTCAATGCAAGTCCTTGCAAACGTTTTATTTTTAAATTTCATCCTAGAGAAAAATATCAACCGCAGAATAAATTTTAAAAATATTCTCAGATATATGTTGTTGCATACAAAAACACTCATTTAAGCGAGCCAGCTGCTAGTATAATCTTGGCTGCTTTTTCTTTTGCTGGCTTCACTCTTCAATATTTTCCGCTATTTTTTCCTGGTTTGGTGCACTGCATTCAAGCTTTCAGCCATCCAAGACTCTTCACAACTGCCCCCCATACATGATCTTTTGTTTTGTTTTATCACCCTCTACCTGTGCTCTAGTCATGGTAGCAGTCTTATCTATCCAGTAGATCTTTATTCTTTCAGCTACCTCCACTCCTTTTCTACACTTTGTGTACAACTGTACCTTTTATTAACTAATTTATGTTAATCAATTAACCACCATCCCTTTATCCTCTGTTTTCGTTGTCAATACCTGTATGCTATAACGTCTCTGTAGTGTGAAGCCATTTAATGTAATTTCAGCATCAGGGTCTGAATGTGAGATGACGCCGTATAAACCCATGAGCCTTCATTGTTGAACAGCAGGACAGTTCTGTTGGTTCAAAACCAGTGGCAGACTTCTAACCCTTCTGTGTCAGCTTTTTTGTGGGGGTAGAACTACTTTTGGTTAGGCAATGTAATTACTGCAAATATGGTGAACGTAGAAGAATTGTATTTCTAGGGACAGGGACCTTTATATAGTTTTTCATTGTCTCATGTAGCTGGAATATCACTTGTTTCTAACCCAGCTACTTCGTCCCTTGTCTTTTTTCACCACGCTCATTGATTCTTGCTTCAAAATGGATAGTAAGCGCTTTGGGGCAGTGGTTGTCTCTTCATGTGTGTGGAACAACACTCAGTCGAATGGCATCCTTCCTGCAACACACATCTACAAACATGTCACCAATATCATCAATAATAAATTGTATATGTGATAGAACTGAGTAATGACAACTTTCCTCAAAGCAGAATTTATGTGAAGAGTAAAGTAGTTTATAGGAACAAATACATCTCAGTGAAATGTTCAAAATAAATGTTAAATTGGTTCATTTTGAGTTTATATTTTCAATCAATATTTTTTACTTTATTTTATTATTGTTAAATGCACATAAATAATTTTCTGAAATCTTGAAATACAAAATCCTCAGTAAAATGTTCTTTAAAACGTATTAGTCACCCTTTTTAGGGAATGCTAACATTTCTCTAGGATAAAAGGTGAATGTCACATTTGTTGTTAAACAGACATTTGAAAACCAGCTGTGTTATAAATGGGTGGATTAGTCCTCTGTGTTTAGACACTTTCTTCTCTAAAAATAGGAACACAGAATTATTGAGATATTTAATTTATTGAAATTAAGTTCAAATGGAATTCAAAATTTGTTAACGGACAAGGCTTAAAAGCACTAAAGGAAAATACTATCCTCCATTATCATCAGGGTGGTTAAATGAAATACATGGGGGAAGTGTATTTTTTTTAAACGGACAATCCTGAGTTAATATATTCTTGTTTTATAACATCCCTTTAGCGATACTGAGTTTCAGATTATTAAGAAACATAATGTATTGTCACTGAGCCCTGATGGATTCCCTTGAGAAGATAAGTGGTTTTCTTTTTCCCTCTGATTATTTTTTCTCTTATCTCAACATTTAGGTACTGCAAGTTGTTATACTTTGGTGGACTGCTCCACTTTTCAGAGTCCCATTGCGATTTAGGTGGAGTTTTTGCAGGTACATGGCCGTAAGAGGTCAGCTGCAGACAGACTGTGCTTAATTGTTTAAACTGCCTTCTCTTATGCCTCTGTCAGTTGTCAAATGCTTGACAGCTGCAGAAACCATTTGTGCAGATTGAATAGCTTTGTATGGCTATTAACGTAACACTATACCTACTATATCATGTAGTGAAAACTACATGGGCATCCTCCTAGAATTACAGGAAGCCATTTGAAGAATTGGGGCACTATTTGTTAAATAGGAGGTGAAGTGAATTGTGTGAAGTAGCAATGGTTCTTCCGCCTAGTGTCCTACCATATTTATCTACAAATACATACCTTTTTTAAATTACGGAGCTGGACTACAATAGGAAAAAAGCTAATTTAGCATAGATAACCAAAAAATAATTTCAACTTTAGTTCAAATATTGTTTGGGACGTGCTGGTTTTTGAGTTAGTTTTATACTATACTTTGTATAAACCTAACTAGATCAACTATATGCCTTTTTTGATGTACACATAGTTGCACTTTTAAGTTTTGATAGGGAGATGGATTTTTAGATAAGAGTGTCTTTCAAAGAGCAGGTCTGGAAATTCAAGAAACACACAATATTCTGTGTTTGGCTTTTTTACATGTGTGCACCCTGTGGGGATAACATACATTGGATTTCTCCCAATCCCAATAAAGTAAATGTGTTTGGGGAGAAGGGGAAGGGAACATCAGCTACTTTGAAAATAGCCAGAAATGACACAGGAGAAATAAAGATTGTAAATGAAGAAAAATGGAATAGAATGAGAAAATTAAGCAAAGAAGGGAATTAAAAGGGCAAGGAAGTTTGCATTCTAAAGAATATAGAACCAACATAAGGGAATTGAAAGGAGAAATAAGGGACTGCTGTAGTCATTTGTGGTCCCGGACATGTGGATATCTGAGCAAACTGAATGGAAAACACTGTATTAATCATGTTGATAACTATTGTAGGAGTTTTGCATTGTCCTCCCACCCTACACCCCATGATAATTTACATTCTTTTCTTATATCTTTAGTGTCTGGAATTTTATCATCTTACCTGGACTTCTCTCTTGAGTAAGCTTTTAATTGTGTTTTGCAGAGAAAAAAAATGAAATTTGATCCATTTGATCCAAAATGTTACTAGCAAAAGACCACCTGAAGAAAACACATTCCTTTTGTGTATTTTGAGACTCATAATTTCTGAATATTTGAAAGTGGCAATATTGATTTATAACTGCTGAAATTAGATACTCAATAACTTACATCTGTCGCTGCTTATCTTTTTAAAAATGTAAACTATACACAGGTTTTTGAAACAAATTTAAATATATTGAACATTTAGAGAAACTAATAAGCTAGTTGCGAAGGTGCAATAGCAAAATTGATAGACTTGTGTGAAATTATGCCTCATTCTGTTTCTTTGTGCCCCTGTTCTCCACCTAGAAAATATAGTTAATATTGCTGCTCTAATTACATGAAACTAGTTATGATAAGTGTTAGATCATGAAATAAATAATTTAGTCAGTAATAAGCACCAACATTAGGTTAGGGATGGATAGATGGACATGAATGTTTGGTTATAGGTAAAAAAAAATTTAATAGGAGCTATTTTATTGATCTGTAGTTCAAAAATAGTTTGCAGGAAACGGTCTTTGTAGGATGATTCTCCTTAGTCTCCAGAATAAACCAGGCAGTTTTCCATAGAGGCATTTTGATGGAGAGAGGCAGGAAGTGACTAAAACTGAGATTTATAATGGAAGATATATGGAATCTTGATTATTTTCTCTGAGGATTATAATCTTTTGACAAAGTTGGCAAACAGTGGAGTTTAGTGGAGGATTATTTAATAAAGTTCTGCTGTATTTGTGCTTGAAAATAGGGATAGAATGGAAAAAACAGTCTGTAGGTCTGTTCTTGATTATGAAATGAAACATGAAAATAAGTTTTTCTTTTAAAAAAAGAAAAAATGGCAGGGAAAGAGATTCTGGTTTACTTATTTTATTTAGGAATATATATGTAAAAAAAAGCCCCACAAAAAATGAAGCCTAAAATGTATATACAGGTGCAAAAAGATTATTGCTTTTCTTGCTGTTTGATGCTTACTTTTTTCACTTGGAAGTCTACATTTGTGTTTTTAAGAAGTTTTTTGTTAAGCAGCCAAACCTGGGAGGTGCTTAGCACTTCACGTGATATGCAGTGAATTCAAGAGTTAAGATTTCTTGTAAACTGACGGGTCCTAGGTCCCCAAATACCTTGAATTCTGGATGCTAGAATTGTCAAGGGTTTCAGTAGTGTTGTAAAAGCATGGGCCAATTGTGAAACTTGAGTATGAACTCAGGTTTTGACTTCAAACACCCTCAATTGAAATGTGTTTCAAATACAGTGAAAATCCAAGGTTTCGCCTGAGTTTACTTCACTCTTGTGTGACAGAGGGGAAGATGATCCTGCTTCACAAATGTCAAAGGCAAAATTCCCGTTTTCTTCAAGTGCCCAGATTGGGCCCCAAAGGTGAACTTAAATTACCATAACAATTTGAGATAAATGTATTATTAGATTGTCACAGATCAGCAGACGGGCCAGAAGATTCAGATTGTTACAGCACTTGATCAGAGCTCAGCAGGCAAGCAGTTCATCTTAACAAATCATGATGGCTCTACCCCAAGCAAGGTGATCCTTGCCAGACAAGATTCCACTCCAGGAAAAGTTATCCTAGCAACTCCAGATGCTGCAGGTGTCAACCAACTGTTTTTTGCATCCCCTGATATATCTGCACAACACATCCAGGTAGATAATCCACTTTATTTCATAATTTTGGTTCAAATGGGATAAGAAGAGATGCTTTATTTCCAAATATGTCTGTCTGGGTTCTCCTTTTTTGAGGTTTTTTTTTTTAATGGTATACTTTTCCTTGCACTAGGACTCAGCATGGATACTTAGAAATTATGAAGAAAACTTTTTTTTTTTGCAAATTTATTGCTTTTAAAATTTATACCCTGGCTCATGACATTAGAAAGAATACTGTTATTTTTACTGCCATTTCCAGCTCCTGCCATACCAACAGTCCTTCTTTATTTCTGCTTCATTGACTCTCCATCTGTTTTCATGTATTGTTGAAGAACATACTCTCTTCTCCATTGTCTTTATCACTTAACATTTCTTTCTGCTTGTTTTCCTCTTTGTACACTGTTATAACTACTGTTCAGCTGTGTGAGTTGTACGCCAAGCAGTTTCTCAGAGAGACTATTTAGTAGGGAAGTACATTACTCAGTGGGGGTGGGAAAATAACACTAAAGATTTTGGGTTCACTGATGTGAGATTGTAACTAGTCAGGGTTGGAACTCCCTAAACTGGTCCCCAGTGCACCTTACTCCCATGCACGTTGCATGTGCCGCTTCCTTAGTCCTCACCCTTCAACTTCTGAGCTTTCTGCCCCATATCCTCACTTGGCAAGGATGGGTTGGCACTGATGCAAAGAACGTGAAGAACATGCACAGAAGACTTGGGAGATGTGAGCTCCTTCTGCGTGAAGTAGGAGATTACTGCACTCCAGCTAAAGCGTAGTTATTGCATACTGTTTACCCATGTACATTTATGCTGCTGTTAAAATACATCAGTGTGGTAGGCCAGGCGACATTAGGATAGCTACAGTCCATTTAGTCCAGTATCTTGCACTTAAATGATGGCCAGAAACAGTTGCTTAAGGAAAAATATTAAAAACTGGACAAGTAAATAATGATCCTTCTGAGCGTAGCCTTTCACTTCCATTAGCTGATGATTTAGAGCAACCTCCGGATTTGGAGATTGCAGTAAGACCGTCATATTTGATAGCTGCCACTGAAGTTTAACAACCTTTTTTGTTATTTATATAGACCTTATATGCTTTGGTCTGTATAATGTTCTATAGTATAATAGTATGTTGTGCAAAGAATACTTTAGTTGATTTGATCTTCTGAGAGAATTATTTAATTACATGTCTCTTGCACTATAAGAAACAGCTATAAAGGATCCTATTGTTTTTATAAATAACTATTATATCCTCTTTCAAGTAATCTCTTTTCCACCGAAGACCCCTGATCTTTTTAGTTTGTGCTCTTGTGGGAGCCAGTCCACTACTCTGATTTGCTACCCACATGTTGTATAAGATTGAAACATATCTCTGTATTATATATTACTTTTTTTTTTTGAAACTTACAAATCTTTGCAAATGGACATCCAAGGGCCTTGCTCCAAAAAATTTGATTGCTATGAATAGGGGAGCAGTAGCAAAAGCCAATCCTATTGAGAGGCATTTAAGCATGTTTAGTGGTATCATACACTTTGTATTTTAGGTAAACCTCAACAAAAGTATAAACCAGTGGGATATGATTTGAAGTAATCCATATAAAAAATTATTTTCAAAGACAACTTAAGATATGAGAAGTGTGCCACACTGATTTAAAAGGCAAAATTCAGGAACAGAGGAAGTCTGGACAAAAAATTGAAAGTTCTAGTTCTGATTGTACAGATTTGGGCAAAATAGGTTAGTTTGAGAGGCAACACAGTATACTGTCACTTTAGTTAGATTGTTCTATTGTCAGCTAATATGTATGGGTAGAGATTTCTTTGTTCCACTTAAAGTTCGTGAAATACAGAGTAGCATTCATTTGTTGTTCAACTGCATCCTCTTTGGGATCTTTCATATTTTCTCCCCTAAATGATCTTTTGGTCTGCAGTTTCACCTTTTTCGTTGTTCTGTAGCTTTCACTTGAATTGCCCATTCATTTGCTCTGCAAGAAAACTCTCCTTTATTGCATCTTATCTTTACATTGACTCATTTGGCAAGGCCCTTTCTCCCATCATCTATTTTGCCTTCAGTGGCTCCTCTTCATCGTAATAATCAACTTTTATTCTTCATGTTCAAGGTCAGTTGACGAGTTCTCTGAATCTGGGATTCCTCATGGGCCCAATTCTGTAGTCCTTCCTTACGTTTAACTTCCCATTTCAGTGCAGGTTTCATTTATGGAAGGACTTAGAATTTGATTATATATATTTTATATAATATCATGGAAATACATAATGTTCATAATGGAAATTAGGAAGGAAGGAAAGGTTAATTTTCTTTTTTAACTCATCAATATTATTTTTCTTAAAAAGTTGTTATATTAAAAGAAAACTTAGTAGCTGAATCTCTGAGACAGTATTGTTAACAAAGGCTAGCTAGAAAGAAGTACGCTTGTTAAACATTGCTGTATATATCATCTATACTATCTTTCAAACTTTCTAAAAAAAGTCATTTCTTAATTTTCTCTATAGAAGATAGGGTACTTTCTCTTTCAGTACGTTATCTTTCTTTTTATCAGAGGTCCTGTTTTGAATATGGAAAGCAAGAGTGAGAGTCTGACTTCCCATTAAGACACCATAGAAGTTAGAAACTCTTTAAAAAAACTTCTAAACTATAATCTCTTTTTAATGGAAAGAATAATTTTTTCTTTTCTGCTTTACATAATTGTCAAAATGATGTTTGGTTGTTACTTGTGATATGTGTGTTCCTTTTTTAAATTGAATTTTTGCTGTGCTTTATTTATGTTGCAGTGGGGTAGAGTTTTTAAAGATCAGATGGAAGGCTATAGCATCTACCCTGTAGTGCTGGGGTTCTAATATTATATGCTTAATGAAGCTTTACAGGTACCAGAGATAAATGAATGAGACAAGACAAGAATACTGTAATAATGTCAAACTGTTACTGAAAGCCAAACTATATACCACTTGATAGTTAATGGTAGTGTCCAGAGTACAACTTCTGTTGGTCCACCATTTATGTGTATTATAAAAAAAGGAGTTAATAAACCTGAATTAGATATAGTAGCCTTTACAAGGGTTTTTTTTGTTCCATCTGTTTAATGCTTCAGTCTCTTCTGTACTATGAACAAGTCATTAGGATATAAATACAAAATTGAACAAAAGGTAAGAGTATGCAGATGCTAAATGTTTTTCAAAATGTCGGTCCATTTTGCAGAAGTACTATTTAGATAAATGAAATCTTGAATTCTTTTCAGAAGTATTACAAGTAACTTTTGTTCTGTCCTGGAAAGGAGCAGAGTGGCATGGCAGGTAGCTCCGTTGTGTCTATGAAGACTGTAAAATGTAGTCAAGAAAACCTTATACTTTGTCGATTTGGTCCCCTATCTTAGAGAAAAGCAACAAGCATGAGAGATATTTTAATCTTTCTTGATGGTAAGAAAAAGAAAAATGAAATTCTTTGACGCTTTTTTCCAGATTTTAACAGACAACTCTCCCAATGAACAGGGCCTAAATAAAGTGTTTGATCTGTGTGTTGTGTGTGGAGACAAGGCATCAGGTATTTACTTTTTTCTTTCTTTTTTTTTTAAGGTGGTGCAATTTTATAAAAGCAGTTTAAAATTCTTCTGAAGCTATATACTAGTTTGCATGCATATACATACATATATATCTATACATGCACAAACAGAAAGGATACACTACTCTCTCAGTGGAGAATTACACTAAATGGTACTCTGGTGTCCATGGGTGGGTTTTATTGTTGTTTTACATCATAATTTTAATGTTTTCTACCAAATAATATTTGCCTTTTTCTCTTAGGCTGATGCATTTTATTTTCTGTTATAAAAATTTGGCTGATAAAATTACTTAAGCAACAATGTTGAGAGTTTTTTCTTCCTTAAAATAAGGTCATGTGGTGAACTTTGTTATTGTTGACAGGTTCTTTTAAACTATATGAGAAACCTGTTCATTATTTTAAATATGAAACCAGCAGGCAAGGAAGACTTTGCAAGTATATGAAAAAAATGCTAATATGAGATTTATGCAGGACAGTTGGTTATTTGAAGAACCATTATTAAGATTGTAAAAATGCATTGTAATTCTAGTACAAATAAGCTTAAGAATGGTATATTCGTATATAGCATATACAGCACAAAGTAGAGTGATAAGGTAAGAAAAGAAGAATGTTTTGTGCACTAAATTTTGTGTAATGACATTAAGAGACTGGAAAGAAATATAAGTGGGAGCAGTGCACTGGAGAACTCTGCAACATTCCGTTTGCATGTGCACCTGCCATCAGGTGTTCCAGACCTGTCATAGTTGGAATTACTGAAAGAGGATGTCTTTTCTTTTTTATTTAAAAAAATAGAGAGAGAGAGAGAGAACTACAAGGGCTGTTCCTCTGCATGGTTTAGCTGAAAGCTCTTTTTTCATTGCACTTTTGTTACAGAAGATAACGGGGTGTAAGAGAGATGAGACATTTAACTTTGCTCTTTACTTACTTAGCTAAAATTAGTCTAACTAGGGAAGTGGTTGTTCCATTAGAAGATTCTTACGGTTTGTCAGTGAAGTCTGTATGACGGACCTCAAGTAATATAAAAATATGACAGCTGCAGTTAAATGCTCCTTTTGGGAAGCGATGGGAATAAAGTGTATAAAAATGGGGGGCCATAGGAAGAAGTAGTTAGTGTTAGGATATCATCATGAGAAGTAGTAGGATGGGGAGCAAACTTCCTAGAAAATAAAACCAATTAAATTTTTTCTACTGCAGCAAAGTTTAGCATTAAAAATAGAGTTGCCAGAGCTCTAAATACCCGTCAGACTTCACGCATCTCAAAGGAAATTTCTGCCAAACATAAGGCAAAGACCTGGTTGGTCTGCTCCAATTGGCAAGACTCCTCTGGCTCCTCAGTGGAGGGCTGGAGTATTCCTTGAGAGGCTGGAGATCCCAGGAGCTATTCCTCCTGTCCTGGCCCAGGGATATCGAGCAGTGGTGGTGAATTTGGGGAGAGTTTCCCTGGGCAGCTGCAGGTTCTGGGGAGCCTCCCGTGTGACAAGCAGTGTCGTGCAAACTGCTTTGCAGACACCTCTAAGCTGGAGTCCAAGAAGCTACATCGAAGAGCAGGTGTAGCAGCAGCCCCCGTGCTTTGCAGGTTGGATATTAAGTATTCACAATCCAGCTGCTGTTAAAATGTTTCACTTAGTAATATTCTTTTAACATATACAATGCTTTATAAATTTCACATTTTAATAGTGTGTTAAGATGGTTGTGATAATGGCATCTACAAAACCTGTCAGAATTTCTAGAAACTTCAGGCAGACAAGATTGATGTATCTAAAAAAAAGTTTGTTAGGAGTGAGAAAAGAATCTAAAAATGTTTTCCCTTAAGTTAGTTCATATTTGAGTTTTATTTCTGTATTGTGCCCTACTTAGTTCAAAGAGCAGCCTTAGTACCTCTACAGCATGTATTTTGAGTGTTAGTCAGTGATCTTCGGTTTTAGAATATTTTTTTTCTTCAGGATCATAGAATTAAAATTGTTGGAATTGCCAAGCAGGCCTGAATCGAGACCAGTACTTTTTAGTAATATTTGTATTTTGTGCTATAGCAGAATTAAAACAATTTACTGCTGAAAAATAATTTTTTAAACTTGATTTTTTTCTGTAGTATATCCTAGAAATGTTTATATGTTAGTATTATATATTAGAAAATTTGCAGAAGTACTGATTTTTTGAAAAAATGATTTAGCTATTTTAGATTATTCTTTCATTGAAGTTTTACTGAAAAAACTAAGGATGTACCATTACCCTGTTAGGAAAATGAAAGGTGAAAGTAAAGCTTTGAAGTGATTACCTACTGCTGTCAAATTCCATGTTTGTGCTTTCCATGGTTCCATTAGTTTTAATGCATACAACTTCGACAGCTGAATTTGTAATGAGCAGTAACAGGGCCTGACTGTAGGGACATTTTTAAAAAATTGCTAAAGAATGTATAAATTAAGAGTTTCTTCTATATTCTTGCTAACCTGTTTTCTTGGCTTTTTTTTAATCCTGCTGTCAACAGATTCAGCAAGATTTTAATAAGCAGCTTGCCTATTTGTAAAATCTGTCCTGTTTAAGTGCTTTGCAGTAGAAAAATGGTTCACTTGCTTTTTTATGTTGTTTTATAGCCATGATATATTTTAAGATCTGTAACCTAGATCTGTAATCTGGGGAAAAAAAGTGTTCTTTTTCTGGGTAAAATAGCAAATACTTTGTTTTTAATAAATATAAACTCTAAAAAAATAATATTACAGTGTAAAATTAATGTCGTAATTTATGTTGTTCTGTAACTAGGGCGTCACTATGGAGCAGTAACTTGTGAGGGATGCAAAGGATTTTTTAAAAGGAGTATACGGAAGAATTTAGTTTATTCATGCCGAGGAACAAAAGACTGTGTCATTAACAAACACCACCGGAATCGATGTCAGTACTGTAGGCTGCAGAGATGCATTGCGTTTGGGATGAAACAAGATTGTAAGTCTGAATAAGTATAAATTATTTTATCTGGCAGCTGTGTTAAAGTTTGTGCTACAAAAGATATTCTTTGTATTAATAGAAATTGTTACCTCGATTTTATATCTTTAAATCATTGTATCTTTTTCCTTTAAAGAATTGTACAAGTTTGGTGTATCAGAAGTGTGAAATGTTTTCAAGCATACATATTGCTTGACAAACTTAATAAGTACATTGCATGTGGTAAAAGTGAATGAATTGTTATTCCTAAGTGGCAAATGTCAAGCATGTCTCCATCTTCAGTTTTTATATGTGCAGTTCAATGCTTAAATTAAGCTACAGGATGTTTTGAGTCCTTCTACCTTCTTGTCACTTTTTCCACAACTGAGATTACTGGCAATTGCTGTTCACTTTTGGCAAAGCTCTGCAGAGAAAGTTATTCACAAGGCAGGGGTCCATAGTGACCTAGAGTTCAGTTCTTACCGATTCCTGCAGATTTCAAGTTCCTTTTTAGATTTCCATACATTGGATGTAGTGATATTGCAATACCACAGCAGTATCAGAATACTAAATACGCAGCAAATCAAGCAATACACGAATTTTTCAGCTCCATTACTGCCACACTGTTGCTGTACGCACACTATTAGTCTTGTGCTCTGCTCTCTGCCACGCAGCTCTGTTTTGCTCTCTTGAACCTCTGTGGACATTCCGCTCCTTACAGCCCTGCTTCTGTCAGCAGAAACCAATAACGCTTTTCCAGCACAAAGGAAATTAATTCAGACAGGGAGGAGAAGCTGCGGCGGTGAAAGTGGATCTTTACCCTCTAGTTCAGCTGGCAGTACTTTGCCCCTCCACAGAAGACTTTTCAAGCAGAACAAAATCGCTGGGGTTGAGGTTCAGAAGGCAGGAGAAGGATCTCTGGGTTGTGGGGGAATATTGAGCGGAGGAGAGGATTGTTTTGGGATAAGAAGTTTCGTTCCTCAGTGGAGTGGGGAGAGGAAAGAAAACTCAGCACTGTCTTGTACTGTAGCTCCCTCAGGAGGGTTATTTGTCCCTTGAAGAAGTCTTGGCCCTTTCTCAGTAAACTCAGATCCAGCTAGTGAGCACAGAGTTAGCAAAGGAAGAGAAAAGACTTTTGCCTCCATCTCCCACCCTTTCAAAGCACCATTCATGGGTTACGGACTAGCTTTACTGACATTGTCAATACTTGATGATATTATGACATTTGGTTTTATGATACTTATCGGTGTAAAAATTCCAATAGCATCACAGTCTACTACTAACTTGAAAGCTTTTTAATTTTTTTCTTCAGTTAAACATTTTCAAAAACAGCATAATTGAAGAAAAAAACAGGTTTTTTCCTATTTGCCTTCGTGTTTTACGATAATGAACATTCATGATTCTCTTTATAGTCTTAAACAGTTTCTATGTGCAGTACAATGTTAAAGAGACTCTGCTAGCCAGTAGCCAGTGCTTACCAGACTGGTGAATTGATGCATATTTTAAATTATATATAGGCCTGGTTTGTGTCTCTCTTTCAGGATCTTATTCCAATCTATAAAATTACTTGCACCGCTTTAAAATTGTGGAACAACAACTTACTGCATATTTTTAAAAGATTTGTACTTTGTAAATACCTTTTATTAAGTTTTACAGTAACAGTGTTATGTTACTGTTACGTTATTTTTCCAGAAATCGAATTTTCCTTTTAAACTTTTAAAATCAAACTGTAAACTGGTTTCTTTTGGCTTTATTCCATGGAGCTAGAGAGTTCCCCATAGGGTATAATAGTGTAAGTTTCATTTTAATGTTCTCTGATCCATACAAAGCAAGGTGATGTATCTGTAGGCTAACGCCCAGATTCATTCCACCTAGTTTCACTGAGCTATTCAAATTAAAAAACTACTTCTTCTCTGAAGTCAGTGATTGCGGGTCAGGATGTCGTCCAGATCTTAAATGGTCTGAACTGAGCTTTGTGAATGTCCCTTTCCCTCTGTATTGTCTAAGGTCCTAACCTGAGAAGCTTTTTTAAGTGCATAAAGTTACGTGGGTTCAACCCAGACCCACGATCCATGGAAGAGGGTACCATGAGTCCTTTATGAATGAACTGAGAGTGTGGGATAGTGAAATTGAGAGAAGGAGAAGCTGTAAGCCTCCACTTAAAGATCCAAATTAAAAATAAGGTATAAGGGGATTTCTCCCTTAATTGTAACTTGAAAAATTTAGTATCTGTATGTTTGGTCTCAGACTTTGACTACTACCTTATTTCATTAAGAACAAATCAAATCAGTGTGTTGTTTTTTACTGAAGTTGTTAGCTTTTTGGTTATGGGAGGTTTTTTTAGTTATTTTCAGAATCATTATTAAAATTGCACATTAAATAAAGAGAGGGGAAAAAAAGGATTATTTCTTAGTCTGTAATTTGGGATGTGACTTAACAGTTGCGTATTGTTTTGTTAGCTGTGCAGTGTGAGAGGAAACCTATTGAAGTGTCAAGAGAAAAATCTTCAAACTGTGCAGCTTCTACAGAAAAGATCTACATTCGGAAAGATCTTCGTAGTCCATTAGCTGCAACTCCAACTTTTGTAACAGACAATGAAACAGCAAGGTATGTAAATTCTACTCAGAAGCAGCTATCTCTGTTTCCTGAAACAGAAAAAAATCATTTTAAAACTAATCAAAATTAAAATGTGTGCTCTTTTGTGTCAGATCAACAGGTCTGCTGGAATCGGGAATGTTTGTTAACATTCATCAGTCTGCAATAAAAAGTGAGCCTACTGTGCTGATGACTCCAGATAAGGTATATGATGATATGACTGATATATTAAGTAGAATTGATTGCTGTGATTGTGTATGTAGGGAGGGAAGGGTGTTCTGTTTTGTTGTACTTCTGTTTTGTTAAATTCATTTTTAAAACACTCTTTTACAACATTAGCCAGTGTTGCAAATGCCTTCTCTTCACAAGAATGCTTTTAGCCTTGCATAGTAAAAATGCTAAAAATTCTACAAAGTAAATGCCTTCCTCCATGTTTTTAGAGAGCTTTAAGGGCTGCAGTATTTTTCTTTGTATTGGGCAACCCTGACACTTGGATATTTCTTTTGTACCAATAAAGTGAGGTGTTTGCAAAACCTCACATTGGCATTATCACAGTGCATTTCATTAATACTGTTAAGTTTTTTTCCCCTGAATCACTAATTTTTTTGCAAAGCTAATAAGAGCTATCTCAGCAACAATCTTATTTCTGAGCTGGTTTTCCTTTGTTTCCGTTTTGTTACACTTACTGATCCACTAAAGCCATGTGATGACTTCCCTACACATGCACAGTAGGAAGCTTTTGTATTTTTCTAGCTGATATTAAATTACCTCATACTGTTTTTATGCATTCTGCTTCGCTTGCTCTGTCTGCAAAGGGCCCCATCAAAAGTTGTTTATTCCGTTTCACTTTTCTGGCTCTGTCTGTAGAGTATGACAGTGCAAGCTGAATGACATGTAGCATGCTGGTGTTAGCAGCAGCACACTTGTCTGTAATCATGCACTTTCCTCATTAATTTTTTTTTGTGGGGAAGGGTGGGAAGCATGTCTTAGTGCCTCTCTGAGTTGCTGGTCAGTACTGAATCACCTTGTTCTCCTGCAGTTGAAGAAAGACCTAAAAAACAAAAGGGCTGCAGCAGAATTCTTTTTCTGCTTGCTTTTAAAGGTGACTTTTTATCCATTCCTTCTTTTCTTACCCTGTTACTACTGACTCACACGAGGAAGGAAGGAAGATGCTAAAAATATAATCTAGTGCAGTCTTACAGTCCTGGTGACTGACTAGTGAGTGGAGATGATAAATTCTCTTTCTGCACTTGCTTACCATCTGTAGCATTCTTTCTGAAAGAAATAGATAACTATTACTTGCAAAAGTAAATGTCTAAATATTTCATATTTTAGAAGCAGTGCAGTGTCTAATTGCTGCATGATGATTACCCGTTTACTGAAAACAATAATTTTCTTACAGGTCTATTCACATGCTCAATTCTTCATTTATGTAAAAGACTCTTCTAATACAAGTTAACTGCTGCCAATATGAGAGAATTAAAAGCTATACTTTTCCCTTAGGTTGAAGCATGTCAGGGAGATTTAAGTACACTGGCGAACGTGGTGACTTCATTAGCAAATCTTAGTAAATGCAAAGACATGTCACAAAGCAGCACAGAGCTATCTATGATTGAGAGTTTAAGTAATGGAGATGCATCATTATCTGAACTCCAGCAAGAAGAACAAGCTAGTAGTGATGTTACAAGGTAAGGCATGTTACACTTCAAAATATTATTCTTTTTGAGAAGGTCTCTGTCAATTCAGACCATTAAGTAAATCATCACAGTGTAGGAAATTTACCTGCATTAAAAATAATAGTTAAAAAGAGCCTAAGCTCATGTAGAACATAAATCTTGTAAGATTCTTCCAAGTGAAATCATAAGGAAGTTCCATTTGAGAAATAAATACTTTCAGTTGTTTGTACTTGAAATGAATTTCAATGTAAATGTTACAGCTGATTTTCTTACCTTTTGGTTGGCCGTAATAATGTGTGTTAGATCTTGTACAATAGTCCTAGTGCTTCGTATCATCCTGGAAAACTGTTTCTTAGAGAACTTATCTGTGTAACTAGTTTAATGCCTGTATCACCTTAAAAGCTTGAAAAGCATTTTCTTTCTACTCAGGAGAAGTCACAGAATTCTCACCATCAATACAGATACATTCACTGAGTATCTTACAAACTTGTGTCTTGTACTGGTTTTAACTGAGCCATTTTGGTGAGCATATGTGTAGGATACTCTGTGTAGTACGTACTCAGTTATTCCGTCAATCACAGTCGTGTTCTTCCTTGGTTGTCATCTCATGCAAGCTTCTGACAACTGTCGCAGCAATATTCCTTTACATACCATCTACATTGTACGTGCTGTTTTGAAAATGTGTACATGGAGTAAATCCATCAAGGAGAAAAAGACTGGTATATAGTGAAGTAGTTTGTACTGACTAAAATACAGGATTTTCCCTATGGTTTCTACTGCTGCAAGCAGAATGCATTTGTTTTGCTCCTTTCTTTATATGCTGCTTAGAAAGTCAGTGTGACTTTATATAGGTGCTGATCTGGGCTTTTGCTGTGTCCTCCTAGGTAAAGAATATAAGAATATGCTGTGTAAATAGTATTGTTGTACATGCTGATAAACTTCATTCAGTACTATAGCTGTTCAAAAAGATGCAGTAATCTTTCATTTATTTATTTTCTGGCACTTTCAGATGCTTGCTTTTGCCAACTTCAGTGTTTCTGTTCACTTTTAAAAATCTGTCTATGAAAAGGCATCAAGTTCTCTCAGCCAGAGAGAGCTCTGACTCAGCTTAATGTGTACTCTTGTCCAGTAGGTTACCTAATAGATTTCCGGGGGGGAGGTTCAAGTTAAATATTCCTGTGAAAGGTAAGTTGTTACCCAAGCAGAAACTAAAATTTTTATCTAAATCTTTGATTTCCTTGCCAGGCCCTATACCAGCTTGATCTAACAGACACAGATGTTTATTGAAGAAAAGGAGTTTAAGGGATTTCAGGAAGGAAGTTTTATCCATCCGTGTTTTTCATGT
Organism: Oceanodroma leucorhoa; assembly: GCA_030449065.1. NCBI lineage: Eukaryota > Metazoa > Chordata > Aves > Procellariiformes > Oceanodroma > Oceanodroma leucorhoa. The sequence continues at coordinate 2,885,242 of JASVER010000091.1, forward strand.
ATTTTATTATATTCCATTGCTTACAGCTACAGTAGTTAAGCTTTCACTTTTGCTGACACAAATTTAGTGTACAACTTTGCTGCTGGCATTCTGCTGCTTTTATRTTGTAATGTTGTATGTCTTGTCCTCTAATGGCTTCATTATCTATGTTCATTTTTTAGAGTTTCTCAGCAGTTCTGTATATCTGTTAGTGACTGAGCTTGACGAAAAGAGAACCAAAGTTGTTTCTAGCAAAGGATATCAATACCATGTATTTTAATGTTGATTATACCTTTTTTTCTCACTTTGTGGGCTAGTTTTTTGTAGCTTCCAGGCAAGCTTTGTTCTAGATTCTCTTTTCCTTGGTGTTTTACTTTGCAATCATTGCTCATGTTGGGGCTTCATGTATGAAAAGGACCCACAGTGCTGAGCCATGAGGAAGCAAAGCTTTTACTGACTTATGCTGGCTTACTACTGCCAGTTTGAGAGGTAGGAGGGAGAAGATTTCTTTGAAAGCAAACATTCAAGAGTCAGTTGGAAACAAAGTATTGTCGGCAGACATGGTTAACCAGTGTACCTGCCCGCCCTGTTTAAAAAGGACTCTTTAGACTATGCTAGAATAAAYACAAGGTCGTGGCAGGTGCATGTGACATTTACCTTTTGGGGAAAGGAGAGATCTTGTTCCTCTCTTACATTTCTGTCCCTGCTACATGAAGAGCCCTGCAGAGATCCTGTTTTTCCTAAGAAGCAGCTGCCACTGAGCTGCTGGGTTTGCCTATTCTACCTAAGGCTGCCAAGAGTGAGCCACGTAGGACCTGAAACTCAGGTCTCCTAGCAGAGGTCCAATAATATAACTTCTAGAGCTTACCCATGAATGCATTCCCTTTATGCCTACTTTCCGTATGCCGGAGACATAAAACGCCCCAGGTTTATCTGTGTAGTTCACTTACATCTGTCTAGCCCACTTGTGCATGCCCCAGTCACCCTCATGTGTACACGTCAAGGTATACAGGCTAGTGTAGGACCAAAAACTAGTTCATTTACCATCTCAAGCCTGTGTCAGCAGCTCTTTTATTGTGATGTTTCATTTGGTTGTAAATGGTTGTGTCAAACATAGTAAACATTTAGATTTTTTTCACATGTTAATGAATTTAGATAGCTAGGGAGTGTGGGGGAAGAGAAGGTGGCAACGTTCTACTGCAGACTTTGGCATTAAATCCGTGATTTTAGATTCTGTGGTAATAAACAAGTCTCTATAAATTGAGAATCAGCTCTACATACGAGCTGATAATCAGCTTTTGTAAAGTTTTCAGACCTCAGTGCATAAGTTTTTCATGCAACACTGTATACAAATGATACTGCTCTCGGGATATGTCATCTGTCTGTAGGCAGTGATCGAGTCTGTGTATTTTTGGTTGAAGATAGATCAGTTGCAGTTCTCAGGTGTATTCGTGAACAGAAAAACAACAGATCTGTTATCAAGCAGCAAAATAATGAGTAATATATCTGTGCTTGTCCTGACATCTCCTCCATAACGTTTGTGCATGTGACAGGGGTCACTGCCCCACATCAAAGGGTAGCAAGGATGGTATTGAAAGCATGAGAGTGCTTTCTCTTGCATATTTTGGAACAGTCTTTTCAAATTAAGTTGAATAACCTAACCACAACTCATTACTTTAAAAAAAAAAAAAGCTTATTCTCTTTGTGCTTCATAGCAGCAAAAATCCGTAAAATTTATATGTGCATTAAGTTGCTTTAACAGCAGTCTGATGATCATGTCCTCAAAACACTCATGCCAGCACTCTCAGTAAACATCACTAGAGAGATCTTGAAAGGCAAACTGTGATTCAGCAGCACAATCAGTATGTCAAAACTGTGAATTTGTTGGCAACTAGTGTGAACAGGATCTGCTGCTAATTTGTGTTTCAGAGCCACTGTAAGTTGAAGTTTTCAGGGATTTTGTTCGGTGGAATCTCAGGAAAAGCATGCTACTGACTTTTATTTTCCAAATCTGGTTCTTTGAAACAGACATCTAAATACAGGTTTCAGACAAGTGCAGGTTCCTCCTAAACTGAAATGGTCTCTAAAATGAAAATTATTTTTGTTTGTTTGTTTGTTTGTTTGTTGTGATCTTACAGGGCATTTGATACTCTTGCAAAAGCATTAAATCCAGGAGAGAGTGCAGCGTGCCAGAACTCTGAAAGTATTGAAGCCAGTGTACAGCTGATTGGTGGAGAAACAAGCATGAATATCGTTGAAATAGAGGGGCCGCTACTCAGTGATGCACATGTAGCATTCAGGGTACTTCATACTTTTTTACTGTTGACTGTTTATAACCATTTTAACATAGTAATATAAAATAATGATCTGATTTTTGATTTCTTAGAAGAGTAACTATTTGTTCAGGTTTTCTGATGAATGTACCACTTTTGTTCACTGGTTAACTATTTGTTTGGGAAAATGTACAGCTCTCTTCAGTGGTTTAGCTGCACTGTTTATTTTACAGCTTCTTACCTTAAAAATACTAGGTAATCCATGCAAAAGGATTTACATAGGCAAGAGTCACACGAAGCAGAGTCAGCATCCACATTCTCACTTGTTAACAGGTGGATCTGATGTAATCTGCAACTGGATTTTGAGACTCTCGAGTGTATTTGTCAGTTTATCCTTTGTGTATATACCCTATTTTAGTATGGTATTAATTGACTTTAATCATACGGTTTCTTTTTTAGTGAGACATATATTTTATGGCTTCATTTCTCATTTTACGAGCCTGCAGAAATTCTTCTATCCGTTTTTTTCATCATCTTATTATTCATGGACAAATCAAAAAGCTTGCTCATCTGAAAACTTCTTCAGTACCAGGCATTTTATTAAGCTTTGCCCCTCTGTGCTGGTTTTGGCTGGGGTAGAGTTAATTTTCTTCACAGTAGCTAGTACGGGGCTATGTTTTGGATTTGTGCTGGAAACAGTGGTGATAATACAGGGATGTTTTTGTTATTGCTGAGCAGTGCTTACACAGAGTCAAGGCCTTTTCTGCTTCTCACCCCACCCCACCAGCGAGTGGGCTGGGGGGGCACAAGAAGTTGGGAGGGGACACAGCTGGGACAGCTGACCCCAGCTGGCCAAAGGGACATTCCAGACCATGTGACGTCATGCTCGGCAATAAAACTAGAGGGGAGGCTGGTGGGAGGGCCGCTGCTCGGGGACTGGCTGGGCATCGGCCGGTTGGTGGTGAGCAATTGTTTTCATTTGCATCACTTGTCTTTCTTGGGTTTTATTTCTCTCTCTTTGTTATTTTTATTTTTTTAATTTTTTATTATTTTCCTTTTCATTACTATTATTATTATTACTACTATTATTATTATATTTTGTTTCAATTATTAAAACTTTTTTATCCCAACCCATGAGTTTTCTCACTATCACCCTTCTGATTCGCTCCCCCCATCCCACCGTGGGAGAGTGAGCGAGCGGCTGTGTGGGGCTTGGTGGCCAGCTGGGCTTGAACCACGACACCCTCTCATCAGCACGTGTTTTGATCACTCAAAGAAACATCTCTCTAATGCAAATACCAGTTGTTTTTTTTTAATGGTGTTAGTGAAACCATTATATTAAGAAATACTAATTTCTGAAGATAAAACTACAACACGATATTTAGCAGTTTTGGGTCAAATCCCACTTTTTTCACAGACGCAGGTAATGCCACTGATTTTACTCGTGTACGTTGAGAAAGGTAGAGCTGGCCCTTTCTGATGTATATTGGTTATATTTTTAGGACTTGGGAACAGCTGTATATTGGGTATTTTACTCACACATTAAAAGATTTTTAATGTATTTATTTGTAAAATATTAATTAAAAGTACAAAAAAATATGTTTTGCGAAATAGAATTCACACACACACACCCTTCCCAGGAATTGTGGTAACTCCTTTCAATTTTTGAGGCCACTTATTCCACTCCTCTGGGGGAAGTAATGATGCCTCTGTGTTTGTATTTTTTGTGTATTTATCTATATATAGATGCAAGCAAATTCATTCTAATCACAATGATTCTCCTAAAACTTTTATTCTTTGAGAGTGTCTCAATAGTTGAGTTTTATTTGGGATTTTCCATCTCCAGGTGTCCCAGACATGAATATTTATCTAAGATAAACATTCAAAATTTTTGCCTTTTTTGTTGCTTTGTAGTTATTACAGGGTATAACAGTGTGGCTGATAATGAAAAAGGCAGTCATTCAATTTTATTTCAGGATTCTCTCATGCTTATTTAAAAAGCAATTTTACTTTCTCACTTAAAAGAAACTCTAAGACTGATTTTTTCTTACCATGTTTTTTTATGAACAAAGTAAAATAACTGACTTGCCCTTTTTTTTTTTCTTTTTTTTTTTTGGTTGCCAGCTCACCATGCCTTCTCCTATGCCTGAATATCTTAATGTTCACTATATCTGCGAGTCTGCCTCCAGGTTGCTTTTCTTGTCCATGCACTGGGCACGTTCCATTCCATCTTTCCAAGCTTTAGGGTAAGTGTTCAGTTACTCTATTCACGCATGTTGTGAGTACGCACTTTTTAATTTTTTATTTTCACTGCCTTCTTCTGGGACATTTTAAAGTATAAATCTGCTTATTAAAACTGTTTTATAGATCTTTATCATGAAGGTAAATTTTCTGAATCAAAACTACTCCCAATTTCAGTCCAATTCAGGTACTTTGGTTGGGTTTTGAAGGAAAAAAGAGTAGATTTATAGCAATGAAATGCCTGCACACTGCTACTTCTTTAATAAATTTTTAGTAAATAGGACTTCCTATCATTTTTTAATAGCTACATCCCGAACTAAGATGCTTATCAGGCAGTCACCAAAATAAAGCTCCTCTCTGGATCCTCAAATATTGTTGTCTTTATAGGTGAATTAGTAGTAATAAATTTACCTTTAATAACCTATATGAAGAAAATGGTTAGCTAGATTCAGCAATCATTCAGGATGAAGTTGTTTAATTTCAGGGGATTTTCCAAAACCAAATGGTTGCTGTAACCAGAAAGTAATTCTTATTATTCTTTTTACAGTTTGTGTAACATCCTGCTTTTCCAGCAGAATTCAGTGTATCACTTAAAATTCTTAAGCTAAATGTAGTAGTACGTTGCCGATCATCATGAGAAAACATATCAAAACAGCATGGGGAAAAGTGATTTATGTTATTTTCAGAAGTAATTTTATGAAGACACATCAAACAAGTAAAGATACTGTATCAGCTCTGACACAAATGGAGTATAAATCATGTTTGTCTGTTCTCATCTACAGTGTTTTTCTTTAATTCAATATCAAAATAGTGTATGACCGTGGCAGCAAAGAGAATTCCTTTTTAAAATGAGGGATTGTCCCCTTTTCCAGGAAGGCTGTGTTTACCATTTGTGTTTGCTCAGATGGTTAAGCCAAATGATTCTACATTGTTTAAGGAAAGATACTATATTGTGTGTTATTGAAGCCTCTGTTTTGGAGAAAGAAAAAGTAAAATTCTATAAAGTTAAACAATAGCAAGGGTAAAAAAATCAGGTAAATATGATGTTTTAATTTAATAGAAATTGTTGCCCTGCAGAATTTCAAAATAGCAAATTAACATAGTTCATTATATCATTATACATTTTTAAAAGGTTTTTGTAACAAAGAGACACTGCAAATTAGTGTTATAACAACAAATGGGAATTGCTTTATAAAAATAAAATGTTGTACAGAAGACCTGTCCCTCCGGAAAGATTTAACAAGAAATGCTTATAGCAAATCTGCATATTTTTTTGAATGTGTTACTTCCCAATATATTTTTATGTTTGAATAAAAAAATATGGAGGAGTAGGCTGTCTTAATAGTGTTAATATTCACCTGTGTTAGCATTTACAGTCCCAGTCAAGATCATGGGTAACAGTATATTTAAACACCATTTAACACACAGTTTTCCTTTCGAAGAGCTTAAAATACTAACTTTTTTCAAGTGGAGATTTATTTGAAATTAATGCAGCTTTTTTAGTTTGAGTACATTATGTACTATAATTTTGACTTTTAGAAGGGTGACTCATTCCACTTTTAAAAGGAAGAGAAATTCATGGTACTAGTAATTGAGAGGAGTTGAAGAGCCGAAACAAAACCATAGTAATGGTTTTGTAAGGAAGGTAGGTAATTGTATACAGGTCGTTCCCTCCTGAGGCAATGTTTTCCTTAGTCTCAGTAAGATAATTGGCTTTGGCATACTGATTTAGTTAATGATACTACGTTATTGCTTAGTTCATCTTCCTGCACGAGGATCTTTGTAGGTAAGAGAGATTCCTACTGAAATGTTCATCAGGCTGGTTACAGCCTCTTAGTTTTTTAAGGCTGCTTAAGTTTGATCAGCTGGTTCTGGTCTAAGTTAGATCAGCCATAAAGTTGCTCTGGATGATACATTTATTTACACACGTACCAGCTGAATAGCCAGTACACCCTATTTTCACTGTTCCTCAGCATAGTCCCTTTGACAGGAGATGGATGGGGATGTGACAAGTATGTGTAGGAGCTGCATGTACAGTATCATGTCTACCATAACAAGAACTGTATCATAGTAAAAAATACTGCCCTAGGTAAGCTCTCTGTAATCCAGTACAGGACAAGTCTACATTAATCTGTCATTTGGCATATTAGTATCGCAGTAAATCATCAGAAATGTTCTTGAAGATTACATCAACATTCTTGCAAAAATCCATTCCATTGTATTTTTGTAGTTGAAATCCTAGCTTTAATATGCTTTTCTTCTTTGATAGGTCTTGTGCTTCTTTTAAATTTCCATTATTTATATTTACTGGCTAAAACTGTGAAACATGGTACCTGAATTTGGCTCCTCACTGGTAGGATTTCCTTTTTAAGGTACTGAGCTCTTGTTAAGCTCTACGAGTTAGAGATGCTTGGCAATACTGAAAGTTAGGTTACTAATATGGAAGTGCCTGAATATGGATTGATATACCTAATTTTAAGCTTCAGCATTTGAAAAAAAAATACTGACTACACATGAAACTTAATTTAAGAACTAATTCTTACAGCAAAGAAATCCTCCTGACTTCTTTTTTTATACTTTGAAATCTGTATTTCAAACCTTATTCCAAACCTGAAGGGGATAGCAGTCAGGAAGCTCAGGAACTTGATCTCACATGTTCCATTTCACATGTATTTTTAATTAAGAAATTATACCAACCTGCCAGATTACAAGTAAAAAAAAAAAAAAAAGACCTTTGAGTCTATTCTACATCCACAATACAGGAACAATGCAAACTTTTTTTGCCCATGCATGTAAATTTTATTCAAAAATTAGTGTAAATCCTAAGAAAACTAGCATGATGGAATATGCCCAAGACAGTTGTCATTTCCTGTAACTTCAGCTTGCTTTTGTGATAGAAATCTATCTCCTTTTAGATCATTAAAACAAAAATTACTTCTTCACAAAAGTCACTCTAAAACAGGTAGTTTAATCCTAGCATGCAAATAAAAGTATTTTTGATGCAGGGCTTCATTTTGGTACTGATTGTAATGTTGAATTAGATGAATGTTTTATGAATTGTTCTTCAAATTAAAAAAACTATGTGAATGCAAATGGCTGGTTTTATTAAGTGAAATTATTGTATTTTTTAATAGACAGGATAACAGCATATCGTTAGTAAAAGCCTGCTGGAACGAACTTTTTACGCTTGGTCTTGCACAATGTTCACAAGTTATGAATGTGGCAACTATATTAACTGCATTTGTTAATCACCTTCATGGCAGTTTACAGCAAGGTAAGGTGTATACTGTGCACATTGCCAGACTTGGGGAATTACTTCATGTTTTTTAAGTTTTGAACTGCACAGAAGCTTTTTACTTCTCCTTCAGTTGTTAATGAAAATTTACTGTTCATAAAGTTTTGTGGCTAGTATTGAAACAAAATAATACTAGAAAATACAATTCACAAGATGGAATTTTTTAGCAATTTTGCAAAAGCCAGCTATGCTAATACTTACCCCCAAATTAAGAAAAAATAAAATAAAATTACCCATCTATCTAATACATGTTAGCATTTACTGGGGTTGTTTTTATTGTGTGTCTATGTGATGTCTAATAGTGTTCTGCTGTTCTGTTAATATACGTCAGCTCAAGTCAGGAATATTTCAGGCAGCATCAACGTTAAGAATACAAGTGTACTGTGAATATGATTCCTCTGTATCAAGGGTATAAAGTAAAGAATGACCCACCTGTCCTTGCTGTTCATATCTGTGAAACAAAGCAGCCGAATGCCAGCTCGACGATATATTTCCTTTACATAACTTGGCTTGTTGACTTCTGTATACTAGTTTTAGACTACATGCAAGTCTTCGACAGATCTTCGCTAAGTATACTTTGTTCCTTATTAATCCTACGCCCTGCATCTTTTGCATATTTTTCATTCAAATTAAAGAGATGTCAGTTGGCCGCCTCTTTCATTTAATCTGCAGTGAAGGAAATGTTCTTCTCAGTGGTAGGGGAATCTTTTAGCTAATCTTCTTTGTGTGCTTGTGAACACTCACAAGGTTGTCAGCACTAAAAGCTCACCAATCAAAAATAGTATAGTCTTCATCTGTTCATAGTCTTAACGCATTTTTAATAAGGTAGATGCACATAGAAAAATGTTAGCATTTTCAGGTTTAACTAGATTTTAGGGTTATTTGCTGTTATGTGGATGAAAATTCAGTCATTAATGCTATGCAAAAACAGATTGGTAAGCTGTGGAAAAACAGCCCACAAGACTAGATTTTTCCTCTCCTTTTGTGATAAGGGAATTAAAGAATTATTTCTGAGAGGTTTTCACATTTTAAAAATATCCACAAGATCCTCCTGTAAGTAACAAAATTAAAACAATTAACAAAATTAAAACAAATCGATTAAACCACTAAATGTAATGGATCAGCTAAAGCTACTAACAGATAAATATGTGAATGTCTTTAGGAGTGATACAAATGGAATTTGGGAACTTACTTTGCTCTACATAATTTTTAAGCATGTTCACCAAAAAGGGTATTGTAATTAATTGTGGTTTTATTATTACTACAGATATATATTTTTGCCATTTAATTTGGGAATTCAGTTTGAATGTACAAATCAGAAATTTGTATCTGGTGTCTTCTGGTTGTGTAGTACACCAGCTGCAGCATCTCCAAGAGATAACAAGTTGGTGAGGCCCAGGGACCCTAGTTTGGTGGATTGTGGAGGGAATGGGATTTTCAGGCCACTTAGCTATTGCTGACCCACGGGGAACAGCTCTGCACCAACCACATTCCCTTAGATGCAAATCAGGAAGGGTGTATAGTGCACCTTCTTTTTCAGCAGTGGCATGGTCTTTGACTGACTAAAATAACCCATGAAACTGTACACTAACCTACCTCATGGCACCTGACTCTTAGATATAGAGCATAGACGAGCAGTAGCAGTGTATTCTTTACTTATAAATAGTCTTTCCCTTCCTTGATCATTTCAAGCTCTAGTCTGCCTCTGATTATTGGAAGGTTTAGTGGCAGGAAGAGACCTAATTGTACAACATAAGAAAGAAAAAAGAAAAAAAAAAAAAGGAAAACCAAGATTGTTATAGTCCGTAATGGTTTGAGTCAAGATTATTCAGACCTAGTATGTGAGTTCATAGATGGCATAGATTTCCCACTATTTGAATCTAATACAAATCATTATTTTTAAAAATCCAGTGTGACCACATTTTTTGCATGTGAGTTGACTTGGGGGTTTTATATTTCATGTGTGTGTCGACGTAGATAAGCTGCCAACAGACAGAGGAAAATTAGTAATGGAGCATATCTTCAAATTGCAAGAGTTCTGTAACAGCATGGTTAAGCTTTGCCTAGATGGATATGAATATGCATATTTGAAAGCGATCGTCCTCTTCAGTCCTGGTATGTAATTATTCCAAATGTAAAACTTTAATCTATGCTATTTTTTGCCATATAACTTCTGCCTGTTTCATTACATGCAGTTACTGTCACCTGTAGAATTACTGCCTATATTGTTGAGGAATCTGGGAAGGTGTGTAATGACGACGGTAGGAAGAGGAGGGTTGATCTTTTAATGTAAATAGTCGAATGCTGCTTTGGAGACATAAGTTTTACTCTTGCCTCTGCCATTGATTTTTTTTTTTTTTTTAATTTTTATTTATTGCTTTTAATTCTGTACCTCCTTTCTGGAGTACTTTTTCTGAGGACCTGCAATTTAATTTTCAGAAGTGTTGCACTTGCACATCCAGCTGAGATGGATTGAAGTTGTGTTTTTAATGTATGAAAGACTATCTCTCTGGGCATCGATTCTCACATGCAAAATCACAAAAACGTACCACCTGACTTCACATGGGTATTTTGAAAATAAGTATCACATATAGCATTTCTGGTGAATGAACACTACAAACATTCCCTTATATTATTTTTTCTGTCTTCTGAACAGTATTTGCCTAATGTACTCCAAGTAGCATTAATGGACATACAGTGAAGATAATGGACAGTGAAGATAAGATAAAATAATTATTTTTTTTTCCTTCTGGGAGATGAGTCTACAATATGGAGCAAGAAGGGTCCTCTGGTTATAACAGATAGTGACTGAGTAGTTATATTATGTAGCACATATGCGTGAACTGTAGAAAATTACAAAATTCATTTTCTTTTTTTGAAAATTGTAGAATTAACTTTTCACTAAAGGCATTCAGATATTATATCATTATAGTGCAGGTCTTAGATTCATCATTCAGAATTTAGGGGTTTAATAGAAAACCAAAACCAAATCTTTTGATACAAGAAAACTGTTTAAAGCCTCAGGTGCTTTCTGTATCTCCAGGAATTTTTCACTGTCACATTTAGAAAGTAAATCTTCAGTCACTCCATTTTGCATTAGAAAGTTTTAAAAGCATCAACAGCTTCCTTAATCCTCGTTGCTCTGCCTTTTTTAGATGATGATGTCCCATAGAAAACATCATAGCAAATTTTTAAAAGCTATCTGAATCTTAGTGACCTGCCCCCCATCAGTAGTGTAGGATATGGATGAGAACTGGGTATTTGGTTCTTGTCAGTTCTGTAGATTTAATAGATCCGAGAACAACTTCATTTTTCCATTCAGTTGCAGTTCACCCTTTCACAGAAAAATTAGTTGAAGTGAGATAATCTTTTGGAACTTGGGCACTTCCAAAGCGTACATTTTAAGCAGCTTTTCTAATATATATATATATATGTAAAAGAATTGTGAGGTTCTTGCTTTGCAGTTTCCCTCATATTTACATGATCTTTTCTATATGTAGTATCTACAAGGAGTATCCACATCTCCCAGTAAAAGTGGCAGCATCAGCATCAGCAGGAATTCATGGTACTCATCTAAGTGCACAACAAAACCCTGCATATCTTCCATTGCTTTTTTCTTTTTCTTTTTTTTTTTTTTAATATTTATTAATGGAAGACATCTGAGATGAAAGATGTTCTTGCAAATAAGAGGCAGTATAAGTAGCATCAGAACCCTCCAGGAAAGATGATAAATTCCCAGAGGATATTCCAGTGATAGTCTTCCATTGTGGATCACTAAGGAAAATCAGATCCCGAGTGTTTTCACTATAGAACGTAATCCTGCTGTCAGTCCTCATGACTAGGAGAATCTTGCATGGTTTTTTGTGTTTGCTTCTACAGCCCACTCAAGCATGGGAATGATTTCAGATTTCTGACAAGCAGTACCCACCATGAGTTTAATTGCAATATTAAGAGTGCTTGAAAATACTTGAAATTTTTCTTTTCTGCTGTGGACTGAAGAGTTGCCTGGACTTTACACCGTTATTTCAGAAGAGGCAGAGACTTTCTTTAAGTGGAGGGTGTTTGCTTGTTTAATTTTAGTAAATAATGCTTGCAGGAGACTTAATTCTCCTTTAGATGTTCCTTACCCCAAAATAGTTCTTTCATGGCATTCCCATACTCATAACTGGTACAGGTTGCTCCAGGAAAGAAACAAAATGATGGAAGAATACCTCAAGCCCATTTTTCTAGCACAATGTCTACTAGGATTTATGACAGAATCTGTTGGCCTGTCTGAAGAAATCAGTCCTGTTAGACACCAGAAAATATTTCTCTAGGAACCTTAACACTTGCAAAGCAGTATTTACTTATTTGTTCAGTCTGAAGTTAATTTGTCTCCTTCTGATTAGATTTAACAACACAATAGGTAGAAGGAAAAATATCTTGGGAAAAGACATCCAGTCACATGATTGAGATGAATTTTCTTTAGCTCACATGCTTTCAGGATCAAATTCCTAATGATATGTAGCTGCGTTAATGGCAATGTGTTGTCAGTATTCTTGATCCTATGAGCCATATAACAAAATCTTCATGTACCTGAAAGTCATGTTCAGTAGGTTGAACAGAAGGGATGTTCTGGCAATGATTCATAGGCCAGAAATTACAATTTCAGGGATTTTACTGTTCTGCTACATGGTGGGGCTGGGCTGCACATGCAGCAGAGTCCTAAGGTAAGAAAATCTGCTTTAGTAGGCCCTGTTGATTTGCTGTCTTCCATAGATGGAGACTTGAAGACTACTGAAAATCTTCTGTGCCAAGCCAGCTGTTTGACTGTCACAAGACATCCTTGGGCAAAGAAATGAGTGTAAAGGGAATGCCTAGAAGACTTTGCATCTTTATAAATGGCTACTACTGTACTAGCAGTGGTCTTCAAACTACTGTTTTCGGAAGTCGACTTCTAGCTGTGTTTCTGACACTGCTCTAAAAGCAGCGTCATGAAGCGATGCATATTGCATGTCAACGACAACTCTTCAAAATGTGTTGCTTCTTTACGAACTTGTTAATCTCTTGTCCTCTGCATAAATTTGAAATCATGCTTTCAGAATGACTGAATTACTATATAGGACAAAATATTCCTCTGTGAAATGATGTGTTCAGGGGAGTCCAATGTATCACATAACTCTTAAATTGTTCTGAAAGCTTCTGTATCTGCAGAGCTAGACCAAAAACTCCTGTTTTGTTGACAGAAGGCCATATATTTGGAGAGGAGGAGTGACTGTTAGAAATAATCTTTTATCTGACATAATTTGGCAGCTCATTTATGATCCCATTTCTGAAAAATAAAATCTACATGATTTGTCATGCTACTATGACAGTAAAATATTTACATTAAGACAGATGGATAATAAAAATTACAGACCATGTAAAGTGTTCAGAATTACCAGATAATAATTTCCAAATGTGACTTGGCAGTTAGGTTAATATCCTTTAATTTTAGCAAGATGTAGATTTCAAGTGTTTAAATGACTGCTAAAAATTATGTTTAGCGCGTTTGAAAATTTTGCACCAAACAGTTGAAAAAGAATGATGTGCTACATATCTTTTACAGTTTTTAGGAAGCAAATGGTTCATAGTCTTTTATTCTGCTTTTTCCACTGATCTTAATTTTATCCTTCACTTCCCACCCAAATGCTATTTGTGCATACAGTATTCCAATAAATGTCAGTGTATCGAAACAGTGCTGTTCTACTGCTACACAGAGAACAGAGCTGTATCATCGATTGATGTAAACATTGCAAGCACTGCATTTATTTGAAATCTTCAAAATGTCTGGTTGTATTTATAAAAAACTAAATAAAACATAAACATAGAGGAAAAGAAATATAAGGAGGTAAAGCAGTGTCCTCCACTAAAACTGTGAAGTTGCTACAGCTATACCAAATAATGATTTCAGTATGCTTGCAATTCGATAATCTGTATGGACTTTAGTGCATCTCATATAGAACAGGTATAACAATGTAGAGTGGTTTTTTTTTTTTTCAGATCACCCAGGTCTAGAAAATGTGGTACAGATTGAAAAATTTCAAGAAAAGGCTTACATGGAGTTCCAAGATTATGTAACGAAAGCATATCCAGATGATACTTACAGGTCTGTAAATTTACATGCTTACTTGATTGATTCTCTTTTCAGAGCATCGGTGATGCTGATTTGTACAGTATTTCTTGATATAAATACCTACATTTTCTTCTTACCTCCTTAAAGGTAAGAAATTACCTTTAGAGCACTTCAGATATTATGCATGTACTCATATTATGCATTTACTCATTCATTATGAATTTCTAAAATGAAATATTGGAAATAAAATAAATATTTTTAATGTTTTAATTTTGAATGGCACCTACTTGGAATATTTCCTCATTTAGTTTAAGTCCAAACATTATACAGTCCATGTAATTGACAGTCATATTCACATTTTTTGTACTGTTGAAGACATGACTGAACATAAATTTAATGCTCTACTGATTTAAATATTTAAGCCTTTCATGAACTAGGTGTAGCGAATTTTGACCAGTATTGTCCCTTGTTAATTTTTTCTCTTCTCTTACTGATAACATGATTGTGTATAACACCAAAATTTGTGACCACAAGTAATACTTTTTACCAAACTTATTTTCCAGACTGTCTAGACTTCTTCTCCGATTGCCTGCTCTTAGGCTGATGAGTGCTGCCATCACTGAAGAGCTATTCTTTGCCGGACTAATTGGAAATGTTCAGATTGATAGCATCATCCCATATATTCTGCGAATGGAGACAGCGGACTACAACTCTCAGATAATTGGTCATGCCGTATAAAAGTAGCAGTCAAGGACTCTTTACCATGGCAGTCATGGTGATGTAAATGCATACCCTGTCTCCAAGAGATGGCAATAAGCCTTCCCATGCACCTTTCCAAAGAAGGCTAATATTCCTCCTTTCCAGTACACTTGGGAAATGTGGTGGAGTGTATTAAGGAATATAGGATCGCTTCCTATTTTTCATCTGATCTTCAAGGACTTGTAAATTAACTTGATATCTGAAGAAAGTCAAGAATTGTCCATCCTATTTTTGTAGATAGATGAACTTGGAATATTTGTTTATGAAGTCCAGGCTTGTGAAGAAACTGAAGAAGCTTTGACTGAACTAAGGTATCTCAACTTAGTTTGATGTTTTAGACAAATAAATTAAGTTTCCTCTCTGAGTTGTGTTTTCAGTGTTTTGCTACTAGTTCTTTCTCACTGATCAAATGGAAAATACATGATCGAACATCTGGAAAAGGCCAGTGTTTCCATGGAAACAAGACCGTTATAACTAAACTTAGTTTTTCCTGTTGTTTTGAAGAGAGATTTGTTTCTTGTTGAATGAAACACTTGACACCATTACAAATGCACGGAAAGTAGAGGAAGTTCTCATTTTAAAATATTCTGATGATACGTTGATGCAGTTGATCAAGAGTGAAGCAGCAAAGGGTCAGTACTGACTGTTTYGTGGATGCAAAGGAATACTGTGTTGTAGTATTATGCCTTGGTAGACATCAGCTGTTCTATACTACGAAAAACTAATAGAGAAGTGTGTARTGCAGGTATTCAAACACAGCATCCTCCTGTTTTTTCTGGTGTCAGAAATTAAAGCTTTTTCACACTACCCTTCCCTCTTTCATACTCAGTGCACAACGATGGAGGCATTCTGGATGCCTCTTAACTTGTGTTCATGTATTTATTCTTTTGTTATTGTTAGCCTTTGGCTACATAGTTCTCTTTTCCAGCCAGCCCCGTATGATTATTTTTTAAATTTGAGTTTGTCAAATCCAGTGCCCCTCCCTATGGGAGCATGGTCTCTGCTGCTTTTCCTTTCCTTGTTAGAAATGGGTCTAGATACTTCATATACGTTGCCTGAATCATACTCCATAGCTCCATCTAAGGATGGGTTTAAATGCTTTTCTATCTTGAGGCATGTGCCTCACTGACGAGTAACACTGACACACGGTTGCTTCTTGCTTCCTTTTGCAACAGGAAGTTATACATCCCTAGCACATTTAATACCTGTTGCTTAAAATGAGAGAAGTATCCTAGTAAAAGTGGTGGTCTACCTCTGACACTAGCATTTAGGATTATCTAAATCTTGGATCAAGGCCGAGTTCTATTTATCATGAACCTTCTGTTTCTCTGGCAACATTGGGTGAGGAAGAGCCTCACCCAATCAAGAAACACATGGTTGCACCAGAAATTGCTTAGCCAAAAGATCATCTTAAATGGGGGCCTCCGCCCACTCTGCACTAGCAGTTCCAAGGCCACCCTAACACCAGGAGACTACTAGATGAGGCTTGGGTGAGTTCTGTAGTTTTTCTCAGCACCTGAGGATCTCAACCAGCCAAAAAGAATCAGAGAACTGCCTCTGACACTGAATTTCTGTGTTCTTTTCAATTCCACTAACTGAGCTGCTTGGATCTTCCTCCACCCAAGCTCTGTAATCTGAGGCTGTATTACAGGATCGGCCATGCCCAGTACCACAGACCAAAGCATTTGCTGCTGAGGACCCCCTGCTCTGCCTTGGCACTTACTGACTTGCTGGAGGACAGCCTTCAGTGTTGGAGCTGGCCATGGCAGCTGAGCTCTTCCCACATTCCACCTTTCGAAGGGTGCAGGATTCAAGCTCTTCATCTGTGTGGCCTGGGAGCAGTATGAGGACTACTTCTCTGCATCTCAGGAGGTATGCATCTCATCAGCAGGGTTTATGGAAATATGAAAGACAGTTGCTGCCAGTATGCTGTGCTTGTTCTCTCCCCAGGGGTTAGAGGCCCACCTTGCTATCTGTAGGACCAAGCTGCAGACGGAAGGTATATCGTTCTTCAGTTCAGCTCTCCTTAGAAATTCTGACCCTGCTTTCTAGCCCTGTGCTATCCCTAACCCACTTCTGGCCCTAACAGGCATGGGAGATTTACAGTCCTCTGTGTTAAACCTTTTAAGGAAGCTGACAGCTGATTCAGCTGATGCAGCCTCTCACATGGTACTGTCCAGCTTCAGAAACAGCTGGGAAAATACCGGTGTTTCTACAGATGTAAATCTTTAGCAATTGAATCCCTCCGCTCATCCATCTTTATCATACAACAGCCCAGGTTTGAAGGGACCTTGAAAGATCATCCAGTCCAACCTTTCGTGGGAAAGGGAGCCTAGAATGAGATTATCTAGCGCCCTGTCCAATCGCATCTTGAAAACCTCCAGTGATGGGGACTCCACCACATCCCTGGGGAGGTTGTTGCAGTGCTGATTGTTCTCAGCATAAAAAATTTCTTTCTTATATCAAGATCTCCAAGACTTTTCRAAGATTATAGACAGTGGCCTTGCACAATGTCAGCCACTTCTCTTAATACCCTAGGGTGGATTTCCTCTGGGCCCATGGATTTATGTGGGTTGAGCCCTTGCAAGAGGCTGCAGACCAGCCCTTCCTCCACTAGTGGTGGGTCGACACATTGTCATAGCTTGGTCCTGTGCTCTGCAGTCCAGCTCTGCTGGTAAAGACAGAGGCAAAGAAGATATTGAGAACCTCTGCCTTGTCAGCATTATTAGTGAGTAGTTTCCCTGCCCTGTTAGGCAATGGGCCTATGTCTTCCCTGTGCTTCTGCTTACTGCTCACGTATCTGAAGAACCCTTTCTTGTTGTTCTTGACATCTTTGGCTAATTTCAGTTCTAGCTGAGCCTTAGCCTTCCTGACTGCATCTCTGCATGCCCTAGCAAGGTTCTTGTAGTCCTTGATGGGTATTTATCTGCGTTCCTATAGCCGGTATGCTTCTTTGTTGCCTTTTTTTTTTTTTTTTTGCTTTTTTGTCAGAGCACTGTTCTGGAGGAGATGGCCTCAGAACCTTATTTTCTCTGGATTTCTGTTCTTGCTTCCTCTTCGTGCACTAGTCTGAATACAAGTTAGCCTACTTCAGTAACGTGTGGACTGCCATTACCACTGACTGCTGGGTCAAGACTACTTTCTTAGATGTGTTAACTCAAAAGCACAAGAACCTTGGTCATGTTTCACATCAGGTTATTTAAATTCAGGTGTTTGAAACATGTCCTTGCTGTTCTTTTTGATGCCCATCACCTCTGCTGGGCAGCAGAAGATCCAAATTCCAATGGCTGACTTTTTCCCCTCCCATGCCTTTTACTGTTCTTTTCCTGGCAAATCCTTTGGACTTGTCTGGCATTTCTGCAAGATCACTGAATCAGGAAATTCACCCATCCATGTTTTTCTTTTTAAATCCTGTATTTTCAGGTCTGAGATTTCCCTTCGCATGTTGGGTAGCAAGAGAATAGAGTCTTCTTATTTGCATGGGACAGGGACTTTCAGAGTATCTTTAATCTAGTTCTTTTGACCAGATGAGAAATCAAACAGGATAACTGTCTCCAAACTAGGTAACGGACTATTACCTCTCTTGAACAGTATGGTTGAGTCACCATCAGTAATCAGGATATATTCTAATAGTTCTCAGACTACATTTGAGGCTTTGCTCAATAACATCTTTGTTTCATATCTTTGCAAACTGGACAACTAGTTCAAGAAATCTTCAACCAAAGATTCAAGAAGTCGCTGCCAGCCACCTTTTTCTGAGAATACTGGGACACTTAATTATCTGTGGTGTGGCCATCTGTATGGATATGCACATAGAGAAAAGTTGCTTATCTCAGAGATTCTAGCTACTTGTGTGTTGTCCATATATGTGATAACCATATACCCTTTTCCCTTGCTATGTGCAGCTGACAAAATATTATAACTCTATGCTTGCTGTCAAGTCAAGGAAAAGGGAGAGAGATGAGTACACACCCACAGTATTGTGAGGGCCAAAAACCCCCCATTTTATGATCTTGGATACCTCTGACGTTTGGACCTCTATAAAGCAAATGTGCATACACACAATGCATTGCAAAGAGCTCTGGCTACTGGTAAGTAACCTTTTTTCCCCCAAAGTTTTCTTACATTTTTTTCATAATAATAAATTTTCATCATAAGTTCAGTATTGATTTAAAGGTAGGGTGCAGCTGGTCTGTGCTGCCTGGCAAGTACTCTCGTCTTCATGATGATCTAGAAGCCGGATCCCATACTGCAGGTTGTTGCTTCAGTGTTATTCACTTTGCTCATCAAGACTTTTCATTAATCATTTAAAAATAATTTCATTAATCATTCCTATACTATAAATTCATGCTTTTGATAAGCAATGAGGTATAACTGGGTTTTGTCAGGAATGGGAGCTTTAAAACAGGTAAATTAATACAGGGATGAACATGGTTTTTCCTTTTTTCTGGATGTTAACCTTTGCACTCATCTGAGAATAATGCAACAGCTCATGGAAAGGCTAAACAGTGGCGTTCTGGTTTTGTTGTTTTGGTTTTTTAACATAACTGCTGCTCAGTTAAATGGAGCATATTAAGCTACCTTCAACTCAGGCCCTTAGTGTTTCTAATAGCTATTTTTTATGATTACATGATCTCACATTACCACCTGTGTGATTTATTGTCATTTATAGTCTTGTGAATAAGTGTTCTTTGGTACTGAATGAAAGGCTGGCTAATATTACTGGTTTCTTTCATGCTGTTCAGTAACATTGTTAATCAGCTAACAAAAATGTGAATTTTGAAGCTCACTCCTCCATGGATGTTAAAATATCTCATTATTTTTGTGACCTCTTCCTTTCACCTTTAATTTATTTTTCAACTTTTTGCTCTTCAGCAGTCTGACAGTTTTCATACCCAATCAGGATTTAACCAAACGGTGGCATTCACTAGCCAAAAATAAGAAGTCTCTTTCCCAATGAAAGGGCAAGTTTAGTTGCAACAGCTTTAAAATTTTCAATGTTAAGAGCAAGAAAAATCATACTAATGTAAATCACATGAAAGGAAAAACAATTTTATACATTTTAGAACCCTGTCATTTAAAGATGGGAGCGATGTTACAGATAATAAGCTTACTAGTTCATAGTTCAAACATTTTTCATGAAAGTATATGTTGTACATATATACGCGGGTTTAGGTTGCTTGTTTCATACCGGTAAAGTTCCTGGTGCAAATAATTGTTATATTTTAAACTTTTTTCAAAAGTATGTTCATTGCAATACCTTCTGCAGTTACAAACTACCTGCCCATAGATTTCTTCTCTTTGTGTGATCTTCAATGTCAGTGAAAGTCAGTCTGTTCATTTTGAAACTGGTCTGTTCGTTTTGTTCAGCCTTTGCGGTTTGCTAGTACATCAGTTTCAGTATAAGCATTACAATGTCACTGTAGTTGTCTTGCTGTTGTATAAAAAATCACTGTAAATGTCTTGAAACTTGGCTAAATTGGTAGATTCTATTTTGGCTGTATTTTTTAAAACAAATTGTAACTTTCTATTATAGAAAACAATTGCAATAACCTATTACTTTGTTAGTGTTTTATATGGATTGACTTACAGACCTAAAACAGTGTATATGATTACAAAGAGTTTGCGGATCTTTCACACTTTTATTACACAATGTAGTATTGTCAATTATATTCAGTCTCTGGGATTTGTCATAGCTGCAATATCTTGCTGTTTGCTAATCTTTGTTGCTATTAACCCTTTGTTTTCATGCTTACTGCTTTCTGGCCTATGAATTTGAAAATGTAATAACTTATTGTAAAATTTAATTTACCAATTTTTTGCTTTTTAAAACGCGACATAGAAATATGTGTTGTAATGAACCCTGATCACGGATCTTCATGTCATATAATGCAATAATATATATTTGGAAATGATTATTTGATTCATTATGGATCAGTTTTGGGTTGGAAGTTAGAGTATGGTTAACAGTTTTTTTTCTTTTGAAAGAAATACAGACTTCAGATGTTCAGGTTTAATTACCTCAGTTTTAAATATTATTGGATAAATAATGAATTTATTCATTTAAAATTATGAAATTATCACAAGTTTTGGTCTATTCCAGAATTGATTTCTCAATGATAATTGAAAAAGTGTAATTTTTTTTAGTTTTTATCTTCTATTATATATGAATGTGGCATTTGCATGAATGTGCAGATAACCCAGAACAGCATCCCAAATGAGAAATGAGCTACCATTCTTTCCATGTTTAAATTCTGAAATGTTTTTATCGTGAAGTAAATTAATTACCCACTGACACACTGCAGAGAAAATGTTTGTAAGGTGCATTGGTAGAGATTAAGTTTGGATGATGCAGGGAGTTTACTAATTATGAGAGCTGGAAATAAGCATTTAGAGTCTCTTCCCCGTCAAAACTTACTCCAGGCTCTCTCTTGCCTGTTTTAAAAACTTACCTTTCTCAGTACTTAAAATCATAGTATCACAGAATGGTTTGGGTTGGAAGGGACCTTCAAAGATCATCTAGTCCAACCCCCTGCCATGGGCAGGGACATCTTCCACTAGATCAGGTTGYTCAAAGCCCCGTCCAACCTGACCTTGAACACATCCAGGGACGGGGCATCCACAACTTCTCTGGGCAACCTGTTCCAGCATCCCACCATCCTCATCGTATAGAATTTCTTCCTTATGTCCAATCCAAATCCACCCTCTTGCCGTTTAAAAGCATTCCCCCTTGTCCTGTCACTACAGGCCCTGGTAAGAAGTCTTTCTCCATCTTTCTTGTAAGCCCCCTTATATATATTGAAGGGCTGCAATAAGGTCTTCCTAGAATCTTATCTTCTCCAGGCTCAACAAACCCAACTCTCTCAGCCTTTCTTCACAGGAGAGGCGTTCCAGCCATCTGATCATTTTTGTGGCCCTCCTCTGGATCCGCTCTAGCTTCTACAGAGCCCTGTTCCCCAGTCAGACTGCTAATCAGTTACTTTCTCATACCAGTAACTTTCCACAGCCTTTTGGTCACCTCTGAAGGGAAGAGGAAGAGCTCTCTAGAAAAAAGTGCTGTTCTGGTGAATAGCAAAAACTTCTCTGGGAACTCTCCAACTTTGTTTCCCCGTGGCATCTCCCTTTTTCCCTCAACAAACATCCCTAGCACCCAGTCGTGCCTTTCCTCCTCATACCTCCGTATCAAATAACCCCAAAGAACACTTCATCATATGACTCCATCTCTCATGAGCTCCTCTGTTTTTCTTCATATGTGTACAAAGTCTTGCGTTAATACGTCTGTGAACAGCCCTGCTCAGCCACCTCAGTCTTTCTTTACCCTCTCCAGTCTAAAGCCCTACCCTCGCTCTGATATACAATGGCTAATACAGAATACAATTTTCTCCTACATGAATCTTTATCAGAAGTCAGGGTTGTGTAGGAACTTGAGTGTAGGAACCGAGTGTGTCCTCTGCGTCACTGCATTGGAAATGAAAGCAAGTCATTTGGACCACTAGAGTATCACTGTCTTCAAGTATCAACATATGGACACTTAAGGCCATTTTTGTGGCTGTTGATACTGGCTGAACTAATGCATTTCCTGCATTTTTTAGTAACTGGATCTTGTAGTAATGCTTGCTCAAATATGTTTTCAAGTTAACTGTGCTTGGATTAGGGTAAGATGTGTGGGGTCCTAATAACGAGAGAAAACTATTTTGTGTGGAATAGTGGGGAAAACCAAAATGATGTACCGGGGTCCCTTTTAACTAAACTTCTGTGCTGGAGTTGCCTGTGATGGCAGAAAAACTAGATGGACCTGCTCCACCATGGGTTCTTCTGAATTAATACAGTGCATTTCACTCAGCAGAACTGTCCACTGGACATCCAGAAGACCAAACTGCTCTGAACCTCCTGGTAACACCAACTTCCTAAACAAGAAGGTTGGTTGGCAAGAGACTTAGGAGCAACTGACCCTGTGGCTTTGGTCCTGCAGATTTCTGGTGCTCTGCAGACCTGCAATCTTAATCTCTTCCAAGAAGCTGTTCATAAGGTGTCTTAAGCTCCTTTACAACGACTTCAATTCTGCTTCATCTTAGAGCTTTACTAGGGAGCAAACTGAATAGCCACATACTGTGGTTAATGAAGGCTAGCTAAGGAACAACTGTAAAATGAGTTTTTCTTTCACCCTGTAACCAGTGAAATTTTGCCATTGGGAAATGGAAGATGAAGGTAGAGTTACTGCTTGAGACGTAACCTGAACAGCTCCCACGAAGTGGCAGGTGTTTTCTAAAAGTGCCAGTAAGGTATTATTCTGGGGGTTTTGAGTGTTTTACTATTGTCACAGAGGTATATACATATTTGAAAGTTTTTTGAAAATTATAAAATATGTACGTTTATAAGTAATATTGCACTTTAGTTCCAGGCTATGAATTAACCTTTTAATCTTTTAAAGCAGTTGAACCTAAGTGACAAAAGCTTTTTCATTGTGCTTTTGGGAAATAATATAGCTTATAGGACTGGCTAAAAATCCATTAGTGAAAGCATTAAAGATTGCATTGTTTAGACTAGAGGAACTACGGTTAGAGACTGGACTTTGAGTATTATGGGACACTGAATTGTGGAGACTTGTGTTGTGAATAGGACTTCGCTTCTGGAACTTTGCAGTTTTAGAAGGAAGTGACATTTTCAAAATCTACATAGTTTGATCTGATTTGTTAGTCTCTCTTGTGTTGGATTTGTTTCTTAAGTTTAAATAAGAAAAGGAATTCCAATTAATGTTGCAAATGTATGTTCCACGGTTGTGAATTATGGCAGCATAAATTTATGTGATTTTTGTACTAAGAGGGAACAGCAGTAGGATAGGATAGGATAGGATAGGATAGGATAGGATAGGATAGAATAGAATGGAATAGAATAGAATAGAATAGAATAGAATAGAATAGAATACTTCAGTTGGAAGGGACCTACAACGATCATCTAGTCCAACTGCCTGACCACTTAAGGACTGACCAACAGTTAAAGTATGTTGCTAAGGGCACTGTCCAAATGCCTCTTAAACACTGACAGGCTTGGGGCATCGACCACCTCTCTAGGAAGCCTGTTCCAGTGTTTGACAACCCTCTCAGTAAAGAAATGCTTCCTAATGTCCAGACTAAACCTCCCCTGGCGCAGCTTTGAACCATTCCCACGCGCCCTGTCACTGGATCCCAGGGAGAAGAGCTCAGCACCTCCCTCTCCACGTCCCCTTGTCAGGAAGCTGTAGAGAGCAATGAGGTCGCCCCTCAGCCTCCTTTTCTCCAAACAAGACAAACCCAGAGTCCTCAGCCGCTCCTCACAGGACGTTCCTTCCAGCCCTGTCACCAGCTTTGTTGCCCTCCTCTGGATGCATTCAAGGACCTTCACATCCTTCTTAAATTGTGGGGCCCAGAACTGCACACAGTACTCCAGGTGAGGCTGACAATAAACAAACATAATAAAAACAGTTCTCCTAAGGTAAAATGTAAATATTGAATTACTCTGTATATTGGTTGATTTTTGCACTTTCTGAGAATAGATGAACTTAGGTTTTTCAAGATCAATTGTACCACTTGTTGTGGTTTAACTCGGCAGGCAGCCAAACACAACACAGCTGCTCACTCACTCCCCCCCACTCAGTGGGATTGGGGAGAGAATTGAAAAAAAAAAGTAAATTTTTTTTTTTACTTTTAAAAGATAAAAGACAGTTTAATAGAACTGRAAAGGAAAAATAATAATAATGATGATAGAATATACAAAACAAGTGATGCACAATGCAATTGCTCACCACCCGCCAAACGATGCCCAGCCTGTCCCCAAGCAGCGGTCACTGCCCCCCAGCCAACTCCTCCCAGTTTACATACTGAACATGATGCCATATGGTATGGAATATCCCTTTGGCCAGTTTGGGTCAGCTGTCCTGGCTGTGCTCCCTCCCAGCTTCTTGTGCACCTGGCAGAGCATGGGAAGCTGAAAAGTCCTTGACTAGTGTAAACACTACTTAGCAACAACTAAAACATCAGTGTGTTATCAACATTATTCTCATACTAAATCCAAACCATAGCACTATACCAGCTACTAGGAAGAAAATTAACTCTACCCCAGATGAAAGCACTAAATAAAGCTCTTTAAATAAAAACTAAATTATGTAGGATTCAGTGAGACTGTTGTGTGCTATCAAAGTCAAGGGAAGTTGCATGTCATCTTTTGAGTCATTCAGGAAATGGATTTGTTTATCTTTGAAAAATATGTTCTTGTTTGTTACACTCTGAATCTGTATTAGAAAAGAAGCAAATACCTAATGTGTTCAGACTTGAGAGGGATTTTTTAGGCCTGAAAAGAGTTCTGCTAGTAATTCTGTGCCATTTACTTGGACCACAGGAGAAAAACAAGACAGCATTAAATGTGTTTAGCAAGAGGTTTTGAGGTAGTGAGGTTCAGTGTACTGAACTTTTGGGGAACAAAAGCAACATCTAACAGTCTTAGTTTTAAATTTTAAAAACTGGGAATAAAAAATTTCTTATGGGTGCATGAGTTTTATAAGTTACTTGAGTGAAAAGACAGCATTTCAATGCTGTTTCAAAAGATGCCCCCAAAAATCCGTAGGAAGATGCTATACTTGTATTTTCACTCCACTGTAATCCACTGTGACGTCTGCACCGAGTTCAGGAAGAATTTTGAACAGAGTAGTAAGATGCATTTTTCATGCTCGGTGACCAAATAAATTAACAAAAGAAGTTTAAGTAGATGTGATGGGACTTGAGCAGTTATGAGCTAATGAAATTCTCAGTGGAGATCCTACTTGACCCAATCAATGGAGAAAAACAGTACAAAGAAAAATCAAAATGTAATTCAAAGATGCTGTAAGATGTTTCTGCTTCTAAGAATGTATTTCCACAAAATCTTCTGTAGGATCAAAGTCACATTAAGAAGTTAATCTCTTCTCCCGGCTTTGTGTCACTAGTCTCAGTCTAACCAAGGACCATGGTGCCACATGGATCAGTGAAGTGATCCAGATCATTTTAACCCTTGGGAAAAAAAAACAACCTATGTTATTTCACTGCCAGCAGATAAAATGCTCACGGAATTATACTCAGTCAATGAAAATGATCCCAGTTACATGAATCAGGAATAGGCTTAGAAATTGGTTCAAGAGTTGAACCTATCCAATGCTTCAAAAGTTGGCTGACCTCATTTAAACTATATTTCTTTCATATTTTACACTCCATCATCAGTAGTATATATCAAAATGGTTTCTATGTATGAAGTTACAAACAACAAAACAAGTGAATTCTGACTGTAAATGTTCTTCCCTATTTTTCTGTCTTCTAATGTACAACTATCTGAGTGTATTTTAATATATTTAGTAAGTTTTGTAAGAGTTTTGATTGTGAAAATGCAAATAATCTGCCTCAAGTGTACTGGTGCCTGAGACTTACCATGAAACAGATGCTGTGGTTACAGGACAGAGCACTGAATCAGCAGGGCTTTTATTTCGTGTTTGTACACAAAATCACTTGTGTTCAAATTAACAATTTTTGAATGGGAAGCTTAGATCACTAGACTTTACATTGAAATCGGTATTATATGTCCACACTGTGAACCTGGCTGAGTGGCCTTTTTCCCAGTCTCATTCTCCTTTCAGGTTTAACACTGCATACTTAATTTTTTCACTTAGACTCTTGCTTTGTCCCTTGCCAAATCCCCAGTTCCAACGGTGCCAGCACCCAGCAGCGTGGCCCCTCCATGCTGACTGACAGCTGGGCTCTGCTGATCAGCCAGTGCCAGTTGCAGCACTGATGATGTGTTTACCAGGTGCTTTTCCAAGTCCTGCCTGCTCTCACGAGGTACCGTGGATCTATTTTTGGCTGGCCTGTGTAGCCCTAGCCTTGCAAAGGTCAGTGAAGTAGTTTCTGCACCTTGCCAGACCAGCCTTGCAGCCACAGCAATAAAGTGTTCCCAAGGTCCACAGCAGGGTGATCAAAAATACTTCTTCCTGCTGGTGCAAAACCAGGAGAGGGCAGTGGGACAAGATGGAGATGATGGGGTGGATAGGTGGACGAGGTAAGAGATACAGTTTCCTTAATGACCTGCCAGAGTTGGGAAAAGCCAGGGAGAGGCTGGACTGTTAAGCTCTTCTCTGACCATCACCCTCAGTCTGCATGAGGTCAGATGTCACCTCCCCTATCTCCTAATTGTTAATGTAGGCAATCCTGGGCTCCTTACTGCCAGTCTTAGTAACTCTTTTCTCATCACAGATCTTGTGATCTGTGTGAAATAAGGGATAGACAGTAGACATTTCTATTAAAAAGGTTTTCTCTCCCTATCCTGAAGTTCTTCATCTCTTGCTGATCTTCATATGTGGGCAGTAGGCAAATGCTCTTTTTATGGATCTAGACACTATGCAGATTGGAGGCCCAAATCTCAGTGTCTTCATCAGAAAATAATCTTCAGCAACCTTAACAAAGGCCAGAAGAAGGATCTCACTGCTGGATATGTTTCTGGATAGTTGCTCTATTATCACAAAGCAAACCACACGCTAGCCGCATTGGGAGACGCGCGGCCTGCCAGTCCAGGGAAATCATCATCCCCTGGGCTGGTGAGGTGGTACCTGGGATACCAAGGTCCCGTTCAAGCGAGATGTTGAGATCCTGCTCCAGCAGAGGGTTGTTGCAATGGCCAAGGGACACGTGCATCTGTTAAGATGGGTTTTGAGGGAGTTCTGCACCTACAGCCTGGCGAAAAGCTGGACAGGGGTGCCTAATTGAAGCCTACATCTGTTTGGTGCAGAGTTAACGAGGATAACGGAGCCATATTCCTCACCGGAGTGTATCACAGAGCAGGAGGGGATGGCTGAAGAGCCACTTGCGAGGCTGAGGCAGGATCAGGAGTAATGTACTCGGCAGCTGGGCAGGGCAGCACTGGGCTGCCTGGAGGGCTGTAAATCTCCCTCCTTGCCCGCCAGGGAGAGCCACAGCGGGCCTGCTCCAAGCCGTACGCGGGCCTGGACGGCCCCAAAGGCCGCATCCAACCGGCCCAGCCTCCGCGGACCTGGGCAGCCACCCGCAGCCACGTGCCGTCCCGCCGGCGCGTTTGGGCAACCACCGAGCAAATGGCGGACAGCGAGACACCACCTCAACCGTGCCGCCCTCGCTCGGGCACGGGGCAAACGAGCCGGTGCTGCCCCAGCCAGGGGGCCGGGCCGCGGCGAGGGCCGRGAGGCGGGGCGGCCCCGGGCCGGAACGGCGGCGGCGCCAGGAGCGCGCGGCACCGCCCCAAGATGGCGGAGTACGTGCAGGTGCTGAAGCGGGCGCTGAAGCACCTCGGCGGCCACGGCGGCGTCCGCGGCGCCCTATGGCAGCTGCTGAGGTAACGGGGAGCCCGGCGCGCCCGGAGCAGGCGGCGGGGTGCTCCCCGCTCCCGCCTCGCCGCCCCGCGGGGTCACCTTGGCGGGTCGCGGGCGCCCTGCCCCGGCACGAAGCGGGGTTGGCGGGGGTGGGGGGCGGCGGGGGTCGGCCGCCGCCGGCGTTCACCGCAGCGCCGGTGTGGTCGGGGGGTTCTGCCTCACGCCGGGCGGTGTGCGGTGCCGGGCCAGGCCTCAGGAGGAGGCCGCTCCGTGCAGGCCTCCGTGCGCTCCCCCGAGGGGCGGTGTGCTGGGGCGGTGCGGCTCGCCGCCCTGGGTCCCCGGCGGCAGCGGATACTGTGGTCAGAGCGCTCCCAGGCAGGCTCCGGCGGTTGTTTTCTCTTCTTCAGGCATCTTGGCGGGTTCCTCGATGCTGAGCTGTCAGTATTGCCCAGGCAGTTTTTCTCGGTGTCCAACCTCGGTCCTTCTTAGTCCTGTTGCCACAGCCGTGTCCGCCGTGGTCATGCTCCGCTCTGCTGCAGCCGCCTCCGGTGCTTCAGCGGCCCGCCACCGCGCCGGCCCACCCGGCGGCTCTTTGCTCTGGATCGCCTCTGGCTGGCGGCGGCTTTCCTGAACTGTCCGGTGCGCAAATCTGAAAGCCGTGCTTCTGCTGAAATCCTGCGGTGTAAAGCAGCGAATTAATTCATCTGCCTCACCGGCTGTAATTCTTCAACGCTTCAGACCGTACATCTGCCTCTTTGGCAACTGTTTGTCACTGTTGACCTGTGCTCACCTTCGGATGCCCTCTAGCCCCAGTGGCATTTTCTGCACAATTAGTCGCAGCCTTTGTTTCCAGTGGTGTCTGTGTACTTTGTTCCCCAAGCACAAAACCTTGCACTCGTCCACATTAAACTTACTCTTGTTTTTTTTCCCCACTCACATCTCATCTCTAACTTCTGACAAGTATTTTGAATTGTGCTTGAAGCTTCTCACAAATAGGAGGAGCTGCAGATTTACTAAGGTACTCTTTTTCATTCAGATCCTTGATGAAATATAGGGTGGAAGTCTGAATGGTACACGATCCAAATTYGGCAGTAACCTGTCTTATCTTTGTCTTGGAAAAGTAATAGAACATTTCTTCAGGGTACAGTAAATGTTGTAGGCCTGACCACATAGTCAAAAAGCCTTTTTTTAATCAATAGCGGGAAGTYGGGAGTATGGGATAGGAAGGATTTGCAAGGTAAAATTCCCTGCTATATATCAAGGGCTCTCTTATGCTACAGTAAATAAGCCAAGCTTTCTGAGCCTTCTTGAAGACTTTTTTTTCTAGTCATCATATTAGCCCTTTTTCTGTTATTTCTTGTAGTTTAAATTGATCTGTTTTAAACAGTTAAACATAACATTTTACACAGTTGCTGATTAGGCCTCATCGGTATTTTTATACAGTGGCTTTAGTACTTGCTCTGTTCCCTGAAGACAGCTTGGTTCACCTGGTATGTCCTAGGATCAGCTTGTCTTTTTTTCCCCACATGTCACTTAATTGGCAGCTTGTTATTGCCTTGTGAGATCCAGATGTTTTCCTTGTGATTACACACACAGTGCTTCAGATCTTTTTAGTCTCCAGGTGCATCACCTTGTGCTATGACCTTTATACCGTTGAAATTTCATTCTGGTGGTATCACTCCAGCCCTGAATACAGTACAGAACTTCCTGTACAATAATGTGACCTCTYTTGGTATGGTAATATCATAATCTGTCAGACGCCTGTGCTTTTTGGGGGTCGGGTTTCTGTTTTGTTTTTGTTTTGGTCAGGAACTCTGTAAAGTGTTAAATAAGGCTACTAACATCAACATTCTTTGTGGAACTTCAGTAGTAGCCTTCAATCAGCCCTGTATTTCTTCTTTCAGCTAAGCATGTTGTCTTCTTCCTGTCAGTCAATGTTTTGCTCCCTTTACAGTTATTATACATTTTAAATTATTTTCTCATTTGTTTTGTGGCACAATATTGTATGCTTTTCTTAAGTCAGCTTGACTTTTGGGAGGTCTCAACTTTGTATTCCTACTAGCTGTGGTGACAGGCAGCTTCTGGCTTTTCTGTCTCCACTGTAGAAAGGAGCTCAGACAGACCTTCCTCTTGCACAGCTTTTTAGAGGGAAATTTCAAGCTGTTAAGCAGTATAAGTTATTATTTTCTGTCATCCCCCCAAGTTGTTCTTTCCACTTTGTTTCCCATCTCAGGCTGTAGCTATTACACTGGCAGTTCTCAAGAAGAAATGGAGCTGGGGAAATAAAGTATAGAAGAGTTTGAGTATTAGGTTTCACCAGAGTGCCTCTTCCTAAGCACATCTTACTGAATGTCTTGTCAGGGAGCTTTTGAGAGTCAAAGATCCCAGGCTGTGATGACGCCTTTCTACCACACAGAAAAAGGGAGCAGGCAAGTCTGGAGGCAGTGCTCTCTTTTTTTTTTCTTTTTTTTTTTTCTTCTTCTTCTCTCTCTCTTTCAGAAGACACAGTTAGAAGAGGGGTGTGCTAGGTGGAGGATCACACCTGATCCTCATAACCGTACCGACCACAAACCTAGCTGCTGCCTCCCCTTCACTTTTCAAGCCATTGAATCTTCCGTCCCAGCTCAAGGAATAGATTTGGTGCTTACAGGAAGAGTAATCAAGGTGTATCTTTCTTGCAACAATTGATGTGTTTAAGAAGTAATCACTGGTAACTTGGAAAAATGATTTACCCAAGTCAGGAGACTCTTTCTCTGCAAGGGTTTTATTCTGAATTTCCCTGTTTTTCTCTATATGTTTCCCACTAAGGCAGCTGGAACAGGTTTTATGCAGTAGAAGTCAAATTATTAAGAGCCTGTGTGCCTGGAAACATTTTCCTTACTCAAGACTCAGTGAAATTGGCTGGAAAATGTCCTCTGGAGGCCATAAATATCTCTTAGTGTTTGATATCAGTATTCAGGGCATGAAGTCAGGACAAGGGCATAAGAACCCTTATAAGAAAGGGAGGGGAAGAAGGAAGGGAGAGCAGCAGTGAAATGGCTCTTCTTTTTCTGAAGCGGGGAGCTCAGGCTGGGATAGCTGAGCCAGAGATCTTTGAGTGTTTCGACAGAGGAGAGCTGTGTCAGAGAATCTTTCTGCCTAGGACCATGGAAGTTTAAAATGAGTACTTGGTGGAGTGGTTATTGCTTTCATGCACCCTGGGAGAAAAGACAACAAAAAACCTTCATCTGTGGGTTATATAGTTAAACTCCCAACTAAGGAGGAGTGCACATCCCTTCTGTCACTTGGGACTGAGTTGAGAGTGTGTGTAATACTACAAACATCTAAMACCTTTGAGAGTAAACTTTTCCTTATGTAATTCTGCCTGGGATAAATATCAGTAAAAAGGAAAGCAAAGATGCAAATCTAGGGGGAAATAAGCGTATCACTAATTTTAAGGTTTTATCAATAGAATGTAAATCATAG
This sequence comes from Oceanodroma leucorhoa, assembly GCA_030449065.1. Lineage (NCBI taxonomy): Eukaryota > Metazoa > Chordata > Aves > Procellariiformes > Oceanodroma > Oceanodroma leucorhoa. Next base: position 2,916,687 of record JASVER010000091.1, read on the forward strand.
GTTCAGTTTAATTATTGATGTGTACAGTAATGTTAAAATATGTTCTGTATAAAGAGTTGGAACTGGTATATACCTTACCTGGGTCAGTGTAAGTCTCCAGGAGTGGCRGGGTAAATGCTTGCATCTTTCACAGTTACACAAAAGCTAGAAAGAAACAATTGTAATTTAGGGTTTAGCGTGCATTTCCTTGGCAAGCAGCTACAATGGCTTAAAATATTACTATTCCTCTCCTGGAGATTAGTGTGTGAGATCTCTTAAGCTGCTTCACTGCTGAACACTTTCCATGGCAATTCGAGCTGAAATGGTAGTAACAAATAGTTGAGAAGGATGATAACATCTTCAAGTGAATTAACATGTGTCTCCTGGACTCCCTTCCACAGTATTTAAGGTTTTGTGGGTGTTAAATTGTGCTATATGGCAGTTGCTTTATCTTCCACTATAAAGAGCTTTTAAATAAATAATAGCCCCCAAAAGCCTTTTTGTGTGACTTTTATTATCCTGTCAGTGGGGTGCACAGTAAAGCCACGCTGACATTAGTTGCGGGAATTGGTGATTATGTTTTGCAGTCCTTAAGCTTGAATAGTTGTTTTTTTAATAGCTTTACATAGATGTGTTTAAGAGTTTTCATTACAGATTTTTACCAACCCCTGAGAAGCCTCTGTAACAACTTCATTCTAAGATGATGTTAGCTGAAACTGTTGTTTTGGGAATTCACAGGGTCAATGATTTGAAGACTGGTACGCTGATAGGAATTGACAAATATGGAAACAAATACTATGAAGACAAAAGAAACTTCTTTGGTATGTGTGCTAATGTGAACACGTCCTGACTGACTGTCCAATTTTGTATAGCTTGTGTAGTTTCTGCTAGTGAAATAGAACTTGTTGCCTGCCCAACTTTCTCGCACTTGACTTGTGTTAAGTCTTAGAGAGGGGTCTTATAGAAATGCTTTGACATCTTCTGTCTCTCTGCTGCTTCCCTCAATTCATTTGCAAACATAATCAATCTGAAATAATAAATACGGGATAAATGCAAGCCAGTCAGGTGCTCTCCATGTAGGTATGCCTATATGATAATGTAATTGAGAGCTGAATTTGGTCCTTGACCTAAAACCTGATAGCTTAACAGCTGGAGGAAGAAAGAGAACTGACTTTAAAACTGCCTCACAGCTGTACTTATATGATCACTTCAGGGCAAAGAAACACAGGTTAGCTTAAACTTCCTRTTACCTTAAGTAATGGGATTTTAAATAACATTTGTACAGTACTTAAAAAGGTAGCACCTAAAACACCGAAGGTGACACGTAAGCAATTGACACGCTGGTTAGGCCAAGCTCTGCCTATTGTAGGTTAACTTGTAGGGTACCTGGGGAAAGCAGTTGCTGGTAAGCATTGGTTGGTAGTTTTATATGGCTGAAACTTAGTTTAATTTTAGGTTACTAATGGCAATGTCCTTTTGGAAAAGGCTGCTCCTAATGGTGAAAAAAAATCCCCAAACCTGTTTCTCTGCCTGAAAATTTTGTAAGTTCCTGTTTCCCGTTACTTATACAATAGCTAATACTTGCTTCCTCCTAAGAGTGCTAGATTCAGCCATATAAAAATACAGTAACAGTGGAAATRCAGAAGACTTTGAAAAATAAAAGCTGTACTTTTATTTGAAGTAAGTGCCCATAATGGTAGATACTTTTAGTCAAAATACTTTTCCTTGTGTTTTCTTGTATTCTCTCCTTTGTATGAAAATAATTTTTTTTTTTTGAGCTAATACAATATTTCTGTTTGTTTAAGGTCGACACAGATGGGTCATCTATACTAATGAAATGAATGGCAAAAATACGTTTTGGGAAGTTGATGGAAGTATGGTGCCCCCCGAATGGTAAACCATTTAGCTTAATTATGTGGACAGATGCCAATTGTGTAATTGCCTGTATATTTTCTTGTATTACAAAGCAGAAGATTAAAAAAAAAATTATGGTAATAAATTGGATGCAGCTATCTTATATATGACCAGAAGATTTCAGACTGGTTACTTTTAATTTTGAACTGCATTCATAATGTTATATTGCACACTGTCCTGACAGTCGCACTCACTGCTTCTTGGAATGAGAAAAGCATTTTGCCAGCCAGATTGAGCAGGTCAAGCCAGTCTTCCAATTTGCCTTATTAGTTGTGATTCCATCTTCATGGTTTGGCAAAGCCCACAATAGCATTGAGCAGCAGAGGTAGAAAAAATATTTTTATTATCCATTCTAGACGAGAACCTAAAGAACGTAAGGCAATGATGGAACAGCATTCCTTAATCCACAGCCATTAACAGCATAATTGTTTCAATTGATATACATTGATACTCTACAAGATGATGAACATCAAAGGGCCAGGATGCTCTGTATGTTGACTGCTACTTGACTATAAATTTTCTCAAGGTTTTATTTTCTGTTCACGCATTTCAGTAATAATTCTGTACAATCTTGAGTTCCAGAAGGTTTCTGGTGATACAGCTGTTAATACTTTTTTTTTGTCTTCCTAAGTAACTCAGGAAAAAGACACACCAAATAAAGTAGCAGTGTATGCTAGCAAAAACAATCTCTACCTGATTCTTGAGGAATATGAATAGCACTTCAGACACAAAGCAATGAAAGGTGATATGAAGTAAGAGGTGCTTGGGTAGACCGAGCATTGGTGAACGCTGTTTTTTATTATTCCTGTGATAGATGTTCTATGCCAAGGCTGAGATTGATTATATAAACTCCTAAATTGTAGCTCTCATTAGAACATTTGAGAAATGCGTGGGTGGACTGTCTAGGTAGTCAATTTTATTTCAAATTCTCCCAGCCTTAAAATTTTGTTCAATGCACTTAATGCTTTTTTCTGTCTTCTCCAATAAGAGCTTAATGGCATTGTTTTTTAGAAGTGACATTAAAGTCTCCAAAACTAGCATGTTCATGCCAGTGCGGGGCTGTTCCTTGTTATCTGCATAATAACTTGTTTGGTTCTAGTTTTTATCCTTTCACTATTAGACCGTGCTGGTTTTCAAGATTTTCCTTATTTTGAGACATGGTTTTTGTTGTTTTTTTTTTTTTCTTTGCTCATGCTTATGTGTTGTTTATTGTGTCCTTACAAACCTCGATAAGGGGTTTCTTCCTAAGTATCAAAGGGACGTTTCTAGGATTAAGTAGCTTGTTTAGATCACATAAATTAGTGAGGTAGAAAAACTTGTTTTCCTATCAATGTGGAAAAAATTGCCCTAGAAGAAACGTTTACTGTTTCATTATTTTCAAAACTGGCCAGTGCAGTGGGGCACGAAAGGGTAAACAGGCCTGTTTTCTAAGGTATTTTTGTCAGGAAACTTAGTTGTGCAGTACTGTTCAGTTTTTTGTTTTATTTTTTATTGCTGATAAATCTGTATGTCCGATAGCAACCTTAGGTATTTATTCTTATGTCAGAATCCTAACTTTGTGACACAGCTAAATCACTGACCTGTAATTCTATAATGTTTAGATACATCTTTAAAAATAGAAGTATTTTGACTGGGAATAAATGCTGTCTTTTAAGACTATTTTTTTTTTTTTTTTCATCTGGTGGTATACTGTCTTAAATTTTTAACATGGCATGGACTTCTGAATTGAGAGTGTTAACATATTGTACAAGTTGCTGTCAATGTAACACTGGGGTTGTGCAACTACGCAGGAAGTGAGTGGGTTTTTTGGACCCAGAAATTTGTTGGAAATAAATTAGATTGTGTGAAATTACTTCTATTAACAAAGAGATTAATTTGGTCCATAGTATAATAGTATTTGTCCTATAGTTGTAAAAAGTGTTTATTTCTTAAAGCACTAGCCCTCCCTTCCACAGATGGAAAGGTGAGACGAGTTTGTCATTCTTGGTTCAACTGGGAAGTATATGAAGTACCATTGTAGCAGCTGGCTTGTGATCTGAATACTTCTTCTAAACACTGAATTTTGACTCCAGGTTTTAGTTAATTCACCTCAATAGAGCATTTGGGTATGTTGTTGTACCCTCTGCAGGTGGAAGCAGGTTTTACTACATTGTTTATGCAGGTGTTACGTTCAGAATATTGTTTGCAACTGTCATGCCTAAAGATGACACTTTTAACAAAATTGAGGTTTAAGATCAGGGCTAACCTAGAGATTTCAGATTTTCCTTTTTTAAATAGTAATGCTAACTAGTTTGTGATGATTTTGTAGTACTCCTATAAAAATCCTACTGTATGTAGGATTACACTACTGATTATCCTACTGATTACACTATTTTCTTGGGAGGTATAGAGAACACTAGCGGATGTGCAGGAAAAATACTTTCTTCCCCCCCTTTTCTTTTTTTTCAGTAGAAGTCATACTACAGGTTGTTTTTCTCCATCTTTCTGGTTGTTGAATACACTGTGCATCTTAAAAGTATAATTTTGTTGTCAGTTGTGTGCCTTCAGGATTGTGGAATATGAATGATTGTTGAAATACAATCAGGTGGACTTCATCATGCGTGATGAATTGGAAAAAGGCATTTTGATTTATTGAAAAGTTCTGAAAACAACTGTTTGGAAAAAATAAAATGAGAATTCATTTAGCTACCCTTTACCTTCTGTCAGATACTGGAGAAAAGAAAAAAGCAGCAAGGAAAAAAAATCTCATATGTAATAACATATTGTAGTACCGTTTTTAGGAACTACTGAATATTTTCGGTATTCTGGAATAATTGATGTAATGTCTTTTGACAACGCATGTACTGAAATCACAGTCTGAAGGAAATCAAAAGAGTCGTTTTGACATATGTCTACTATACAGGGAATTGAGACTGTTGCTTTTTTAAAATGTTGCCATACCAGAATATGTAGGCTTGTGGTTTTTCCTGATTTAGTTGTGTTGTTTAACCTCTTTGTTACTCGGTTTTCTTTTCTTATCTTCAAAATCAAGATGTTGATATCTACTTTGTTGGAGACAAGTTAATKAGATTTTTTTTTTTAAATTCCCTCAATACTTGCATTGGGAATTATTAGTATTAATCTTTTTGTAATGCTATACAAGATACTGGGCACATTTTTTTTTTCCTACACAAAGACATCTTTTTACACTGTTAGACACTTAGAAAAGCCAAAATACTTGTTTCGTCTCCTACTGTTCAGAGCATGTTGTTTGTGGGAACTTAGTACTTCCATTTTTGAACCACTGATCAGGTGTGCTCTGTGAATATATAAACAATAGAAGTTAAATCTGTTTATACCAATGCCTGTATGCACTCTATTTAGTGCTTTCATAGATGTCTCCATTACAGAATTGCTCTAATGGTTGGGCTGTGTGTTGAACTCATTTTCATGTTACTGTTACGTTAGAAGGCCCAGTGTCACCTTTTGTTCCTCATTCATTTATCTCACAACCTAAAAACACTACAGTTAGCAACAACCCCAGGAGCCCCAGGTGATACTATCTTATACAACTGGCATATGCTGCTTCATGCATGTGCTCACATTCACATGTACTTACTACAAGCAAAACTTTTTTCTGTTTGCTCAAAAATAATCAAAACCTAAGCAGGAAGATGATATGGATAAATGACGTTCAGGTTCAGTATTTTATACTTTTGGCTCTGTAGAAAAGCAGGTTTGTTAGTAAGGAAGTGTGCTTAAAGCAGTGTTAGCTTTTTTTCCCCCTTAATCAAAAGCTACACGGAGAAGTGAATATTAGGGGTGTAAAATATAGATAGATGAATCAAAGAGCTCAGTGCTGCGTTTTTCAAGAATGTTATTACCAACCGCAGATTATCTGCACTTACAAGTTTGGCAACGTGGCGAGTTCCATTGTCTCACTTTGCAATCACGAGAGGAAAAGGAGGAGTGAAATCCTATGGCTGGGTGTAGGGACGGAGGGCAGGACCCTGGTCTTCTGGCACCAGCAGCCTCTTACTTTATGGTGTGCAGGAGCAGAGCAACTAGCAGTGTTGCAGGATGATCTGGGCTTCACGGGGATGGCAGGTTGAGTAAGTCCACATTATCGTACTGCTGAGAAAGAAGTATGCCTTCCTGAGAAGTAGAAAGAATTACTGCCTGCACTCATGCCAAGGGACTCTTCCTTTCTGCTTGTTACCAGGAAGACTTACATAGGCTATAGCATGTGACCAGGGAGAGCAGCAGGGACAATCAGACCTCTGAAGACAGTTGGAAAGATTTGGGGTTGGTTAAAAAGGAGAGGAAATGACCATGGGTATAATCTTGAAGCATTTAATCTCTTGAGGAAGAAAAAGGCATAGTCCATCTTTCACAGATAGATGGGTAGAATAGGCAGCAGTAAGTTTAAATTACAGAAGTAGTGATACAGATTGGACATTACTATCCTTACCACTAAAAAATTCTTCTTGTCTTCACTGGTATAACTTGGTTTGGGAAGATGAGCAAGCCAGAATTACAGCAGTTCCGTAACAACTTAAGCAGTTGTCTGCTGGGAGTGACGTGGATGTAGCTCATACTTCCTTGGGTCTGAAGCATATGCAGAGTGTCTAAATCCCTTCCAGACTTGTATTTCGTGATTCTTTGATCCTTACATCTAAGGGTTTGTTGGTTATTTCCACTGAAACAAGATGAGGGAGAGGACTGAATATCTTACTGTCCTTAATCTGTTTGGGATCAGAGGGGAGACTAGCATTTTTTTTCCCCAAAATTTCCCATRTCAGTCTTGATTTTCAGGTTATGTTCACCTCTCATGTAGAAGTTCCCTAAGTGTCTGCTTATTCCTGTCATGGGCTCCTATGTGCTATTCAGTGATCAGGATAGTTCTGTAGCTGGAACTTGGAAGGGCACAAGTTTGCATTTGGAGGATTCTGGGAGGTTCAATTGGGCAACTTGGAACCCAATTTTCTACTTTGAGCAGGGTTATGCTGTGGAGTAAGGCTTCCTTTTGAGAGCATATAAAGTCCATACAAGTCAAGGCCTGATATCCTGCTGGATGTTAGAGGTGTGCTTCTCTTGCATCACATTCAAAGCCTTTTGAGGCTGTCTGTACACTGTTCATTTACCATTTATCTGGTTTAATGTAATTTGGATTGTGTTTTGGCCAAGGCAGGCTTGAAAAGCAGCAGTTTTACAGGAGAATAGCGCATTTCTTTACATTTCTTAGTATGTTGGCACTTTAAGAGTTCTCCCTCCTTCGGCTGTCAAATGAACTAACAAAGAGAATGTAGGCAATTAAACTGAAGTTAAATTTGAAATATTTCATTGTATGAAGTTAACAATCTCGAAGCTACTTCCAAAGATGTCAGATTTGCACCATAAGGAAATAAACATCAAAGTACGGGACAAACATTGCACATATATAGGACAATGCTGGCAAAAGGAAGTGTCCCTGCAAAAGGAGAAAACTATTCTGAAATTACAGTTCTTCTTTCCCCACAGGACATAACATACTGAAAGAACGAATTATTTTTAACTAGTTTGTATACATGAACCAGTTGTCAATTTGTTTTTGCTAGTCAAAGTTAAATCCCTGATTTCTTGTTCGCTTAAAGTACTTAGGAAAGTGCAGAAATACTTTTCGCCCTTTGACCATAACACACACCTTCACTTCTCTTTTGCCTTACGGTTAACTTGTTGAAAAAAACCTGGATGCTAGCAAGTTGGCAAACGTTCTGAACTTGCGTAGATGGTGCCTGAACCTTGCAGATGCACATATGGTAGTAGCTACAGAATTTGTGTAGCATYGGTTCTTGTTTGACAGCTTGTACATCATATAATTGGCTCTGGTCCCTTGTAGCTTCAGTTTGAAATCTCCTTGCTTTTAAATATTTGTCTGACTTGGGAGAAAATTCTACATGTCTTGAGAGCAGCTGAAGATACTTCGCGGTGTCTTTCATCTGTTTACCCAAGGGAAGGTCCAGAGGCTTTGCTAGCCTCAGTCTGCTTGGTAGTGACTCTGCTCTGTGATTCAGGAAGCTGCTTCAGCCTCTTCAGAGCTTCTGCTATCCTCCTTATTTTCTTTGCTCTGTGTAAGTTGTCTGCTGCTTTGTAGGTTTTAAGTCATTAGTTGCTTTTGAATCCTGTTTTTTCCATGCCTGGATTTATAGGCAGAGTTTGTACAGAAATCCGGCCATCTGCAAGACGTCAAATCTCTTTATTCATGCTGTTCAATCTGGTGCAGGAAAAGCTTTTCTTGAGCATCTGGGAGTAGAGTCTATGAGACGTCAGGGCTTCAAAGGACTCTTTGAGGGAGGTTGTCAAGGGGAAAGTCTTCCCAAAATAAAGTTTTCAGTTTTTGCATATTTTGCATAAGTGGAGAGTGGGAGCTTTTGTTTGAGGGAACAGACTCTTTGCAAATCAAAATGCTTTTATAAGTCACATGTTGGGCTTCTAAGGGGAATCTGTTGTGACCAGGCTGAAGCCCTGAAACTCTTAAATATAAGCGTATTTAATAGTGGATGGAGTTCTAAACAAACTTTTGAAATCTCTTCAGGCATTTCAGTACCTATGACTGTACTGAATTGTCTTGTAGGTGAGCAATTATTTTTCTACTTTCCAGTGAGAAAATGGACTTTAAGGATTGTTTTTGCTGATCTGTTTAAATTTGAGCCCAATTTCATATTGAYACTTTTAAATTTCAGAAAATCCTGAAAGCCAACATAGTGATGCTTTAATTACTCCAAAATACGGTATTTTAAAAGACTTCATGGATTTAGTCTTAGAAAAGCTGCAAAACAATAGTTTAAATGATAGAACAAAACTATTCTGTTTTCTGTCTCCCGAGTTAGATGAGTAAATAAACTCAAGTCAATATTGTGATAATTTTTCTGCTGTTCCAAGGAGTGAGTGTACAACATAAGTATGCTTGTAACGAAAGAGGTGCCAGACATCATGCAAGCTTGAAATCTAGTTAATTTTAACTGAGCTTTAATAAAGTTCTTGTGCTCCACCTGCTCCAGCCTGTCTTTCGGGGCCCTTGTAACTGCATTTCTGTCTGAGAAGACAACTTTTTGTTTGTCCTGTTGGTGTGCACGACTCTTGGGGGAGCGTGAGGATGGTGAGGCATGGTGATGGGTGCATAAATAGGGTTTTGTTTGCAGGATCCCTATCCAATATTACCAGAAGCATCACTAGGTGAAGGTGTGTGAGTTCAAGTTGCCTCTATATGTTACGGTAAGTGGTTTTGAAAAGCTGAGGCTCCTCTGGAGTGATACTACAAAGCATTTTGAAATGCAGTACTTAAGTCAGTATTGGCAGAATGTATATGGATACATGGACTGTTCTTTTCCCCTTCCTCCCATGCTACAAACTGTGTTTCTTTGTGTTAGCAATGGTGAGCCGGCTTGTTGGGTATGAGCATATAATCCCACGTTTGTCAAGTTAGCTGTTTTACAGTGTTTCTGCCGACTTTGATGCTAGCCATCATAGGACATGTGATATCTCAGGTGGTGTGAAGCACAGTAGTACACAGAATTCTTCTAACGTGCGTGAATTGGGAGAGGGAGTTCACCTAAAGTCAGGGCTTTGTGTAATGTGGCCAGGGCATTTCAGAGGCTGGTAATACCAGGTTTAAAATCAAGCAAGGCCTGATCCTGTATCCTCAGACCACATCGTGATTCGTAGTGCTGTGGGGCCACCTTCTTCCAGACAGAAATCATTACGCAAAATCTTCTTTTTTTAATAGAAGTAGTGGGAAATGTATACTTCAGATGAGACCAGATTTACAAAGGAGAGTGGAGAGAGGAAGARAGTGATCCCCTTCCCATTCACGTTGCATTGGGTCACTTCATCTGAATGTATGTATAACTTTCAAACTCCTAAGTGGATGATTTTTCCCATGGAGGACATTCTTTACCTCTAAACAAGGTTTTTCTTCTTACTTTTAAAGGATCTTATGGTTCCACCCAGTTTTGTATTCAAGCCAGTTTCCTGGCAGTCCTTAGTCCTACAACGTGTGGCTTTTTTTACTTATAGAAAATGAACTAAAGTTATCCAAAGTTGTGAGTTGTTCTTTTTCTGAAATAAATGTCTAGAAGCTATTTGGCTGAAAAGATAATGAACCTTCTGTAGAGCTCTTCAGATTTAGAATATACTTGTCAGTCTATTTCTCACTACTTTTATTGTGGTTTTGTTTTGCTGTATCAATGAAGTGTGCTGGATTTGTTGCTAAAGGCTGAAGATGCAATTTTTAGGCTTTCTAATAACAACTGGAATAGAAGACTTCTTATTTTTAGGTCAAGTCTTTGGCAAAAGCTGATTAGCAGAAGCCTCTTTAATTCTACCTCAGTAAAAAATACATAAGCTTGCAAAAAAAGTCATAACCTCACTTCTGTCATAACTGTGCATACAATATGAAGTACCTGTAAACTGGTGGATAATTAAAATGTTATTCAGGTTTGAAAGTTGCTTTGGGCACTGAAATAGAAATGGGATGAAAACAATTCAGTTAATCCCTGCTGTAGTGTTTCAGTGAATTGTTACGGAAGATACTTTGCTTGATCATTAATGTTGTTTGCACAGGGGAGGATTGACATTGWGTTCATAGGTAAAGGATAATCACTATAATCACTTGGTAATTACCCCATTACTGATTGGTATTAATCATTTTATTGAGCAGTCAGTAAACATTTATGTGACTGTGGTAGGTGAACCTGCATCATTAATCCATGTCCCAAGAGGTAGCCTCATGAATGCTTTAGAGATGGAATTGAAATTGTTGTGCAGCGTAGTCTTCTGATAATTAAGAACAAAACAAAACCCAACAAAAAAACCCCAGACAACAAAACAAAACCTTGTGGTTTTGTCATTTGTAGTGCCTGCCTTGCCCTGGCTGGGTGGTAAAGGCCATACAAACATGTAACGATGAAATACTCTCTGCCCAAATACTGAGTGTACAAAGGAGCAGGAAATTCAAAGTCAGATGTGCTTTCAGTTGCTTGGAAGCAGAACTGTTATTTATCAGTTATGTTTGTGTAATTACTTTAAATCAGTCTCATCAAAGTCATACCGGATTAAAATTATTTTTTTCTCCCCTCTCAAAATACTTAGTGTCTCTTCAGAGGAGAACCCTTGGGAATCAGGAGGAAGGCTTGTTGCAGATCATGTAATGTTCCTAATAACAATGCGTCTTTTTCCTCTTAAGGCATCGCTGGCTTCACTCAATGACGGATGACCCTCCAACTACTCATCCACCAGTGGATCGTAAATTTATCTGGGAGAACCATAAATTCAATCTGAGTGGCACTCCCGGACAGTACGTACCTTACTCTACTACTCGCAAGAAGATACAAGAGTGGATCCCACCTACGACGGCTAGCAAATAACAACAACAAAAAATGTGACTTGCCTCGGCTTTGGCTTTCAGTGTAAATTGTATTTTCACTGGCTTTGTTCAAAATAAAAGCCTCCTATAACATCTGTAGTTTAGTTTATTGAATTGGGGGGAAAACAAGTGAGAAAACATTGGGAAGAGGTAGAGGATAGAATACATGACAAGTCTTAATCTCATCAAGATATTGGGCTTTTTGTCATATTGTCAGTGGCTCTTGTCTTCACGTAAGCAGCTTTCAAACTCTTTTTAGCATGATAACCATTCCTGTGACAGTCAATTCTCGGATTTGTGCCATTCAACAGAATACAAATATAAATTTGAAATACAGGATTCTCATCTTCAACATTCTCCTATTATAGTCTCTGCATGGCAAATAATGTACTATTCATGCACTGGTTTAGGAAGCCACCTCTTTAAATATTTATATGACAAGTTAGAATAATAAGGCCGATCAAAGATTGTAGTTTTTATTCATGAATTCTTTGTGCATGAGTATGCATGCATTGCTGTATTGCAATGTGGTATGATACGTAATATAAAACTTGTAACGCTATAGTAATCAAATGACATCTTACACCCTAAGGGAACTCAGCTGTAAGCAGGGGGCCCCTATCACAGAAATCTTTTTTGTTGCTTCTTTGTTGTTGAAATTCATTAGAAGATGTTCTCACAAGTCCATGGGATGGGCTTTTTGCCCTGTTGTGACAAGACTTTAAAGGTCTGTGGAAGTTTGAGAATGCACACTTTTTTGGGAGGTAGAGAAGTAAAATGTACCAGAACCTATTCTCAAAAACGTGACATTTGCAAGTTCATTTGAAAGAGAGTTGGTTGGGGCTGTAGCTTTTTTCTGTATCTTGCAGCTGGTTGATTCTTATTCCAGCCTGCTAATATTTTTTAGCAGAGCTGCCCATTCCACAAGGCTTCCTGTATCTGATGACCTAGACTGTAGATAACTGATGGTGGTGGGATGCCCACCCAGCCCCTCACTCCACCTCAGCTGGATGGGGGAGAAAATAGAAGGCTCATGGGTTGAGATAAAGAGGGAGAGACTGCTTGCCAGTTACCATCATGGGCAAAAGAGACTTGACTTTAATTTATTGCCCATTAAAATAGATTTGCATAGTGAGAAACAAAGGCAAAAAAATGTAAAACACCACCTTGTCTCCCACCCTTCTTCCCAGGCTCGACTTCAGACCTTCATTCCTGACTTCTCTACCTCCCCACTGCAGCAGCGCGGGGGAATGGGGGTTGTGGTTGGTCCATAATAGCTCCTCTCTGCTGCTCCTTCCTTGTGCCTTCCTCCCGCTCCAGCATGAGTCCTCTCCACGGGCTGCAGTCCTTTGGGATAAACCTGCTCCAGCGTGGGCTCTCCACGGGCTGCGGTTCCCGTCGGGAAATACCTACCTGCTCTGGTGTGGGCTCCTCCTGGGTCTGCCGGGAATCTCTGCTCTGGCACCTGCGGCACCTCCTCACCCTCCTGCTCTCACCTTGCTGTTCGCATGGCTGCTGCATGCTTCTTTTCCCCTCCTCCTCTGCCGGTGCAATGTTCTTGTCCTTTCTTAAATACTCTTTCCCCAAGGTGCCACCATCTTGTCTGAGGGGCTCAGTTGTGCCCTGCGGCTGTGTCCAGCACGGGGCAGCCCCGGCCTCTCCTCACAGAGGCCATCGTTGCAGCCCCCTCTGCCAGCACCTTGACAATTACACCCAATACACTGACCTGTAAAAATCATTGTTAAAGACAACTCAGAAGGCTTTTGAATATATTATATGCTTGCAATTGCCTATCAAGAAGAAAAAATCTACTTCGCTCTGTAATAGGCACCCCAGTGGCTGCGCTGCTGGCTCTATGCTGGCTGCTTTTCCTTCTCATCCCCAGCTGACTGGGTCATTTAACCCCCAGTTGCTTCCTTATTAAATCAAATTCTGTATTAATTCATTATTTAAAGGTTTTTTAGCTTTAATTGCTTTAAACTAGTTCTAGTCTTTAAATTAGTAGGAAGTAGCACTTACTGAGATCTCCTAACCTATCTAAAAAAGGATAATGTTTAATTTACTTTAAGTCAACAAAAGCACTGAGCACAGCTGAAAAGCAATTTGAGCCATACTGAGCAGTGTACGTGGAAAGGACTCTTTCAACATTTTCATCTTGATTGATTATTTGACCGTAAGAACCAAGTTTGCCCCAGCGCTGCTGAAGAGCTTCATTACTAACACTCATCTATACATGCCCTATGGGCACAAACCTGGGTAGAGCAATTAACTCTATTAGTTTTAGCCTCTACTTCTTATTAATGTGTTTTCTTCCTATTTCATTCTTCTTCCTTCTTTGTCTTGTGGATTTTTGGATTGCAGCCTGAACGCATGCCAGGAGGTACAGCTGGGAATGAGCCTCTGTATTCAGGGGACAGGGATGCAGTAACTCTTCCGACGCCTCCTGTGCTGAAGAAAGAGGCCTCAGAGCTGGTTTGTCCTTTTGTTGTCAGCTGGAACAGAAACGTTAAGGGAGGAAACAGTTTTGAACAGCTTTGTGTGCAGCAATACTCCACAGAAAGGCAGGAAAATGGGCTCATCCTCCTGCACCACTGGGCTGAAGCAAGCCTAGGACTCAGGAGCTTGGTTTGGAAAATATCATCAATCCCATTTCTGGAGAGGACAGAAACCTGCTCATCYTGCTTTGATCAGCAGGAACCACAAATGCTGGATTTTAAATGCAGAATTTCACTGACATCTCTTATAATATTGTCTCTCCAAGGTAGATTGCATAGGGCATGTACAGGAAGTAAAACATATGCAGAAAAATCAGTGGTCTTCCACAGGGTTCTTTGTAAACACTTCTGCAGTTCAGTCTTTTTATCAGGAACCTCATTCACTTTATGGAAGTTCACCTTTGCCGATGACATCTGCCTCAGTATCCAGGCTCAGTTGCTTTCCGGTCTAAAGGATATTTTAAATGCCAAGCTGGCCGAGTGTTGCAGCAGATGGTGTCTTCAACCAAGTGCAACTGAAGCACTGACAGGAATATTCCCCTTACACTAAATGTGACTTTAAAAGAGGCAACTTTCTGACATGGGAACCATCCCATTAAGAAGACAAGTACCTCTTCCAGGAGCAGCCAAGTGCTGAAACTTGCTTTTATTTTAAAATTTTGTCTTCACCAGTAGCTTTCCACATCCCCGTGGTCCTGGGCAGCCCTTTGCTGTAGCTCCTCCAGGCTATCACTGCACCGACAGCACGCTTGGCTCAGCCCCGTGCATTGGCGTGGAGCCCTTCCCTCAACGGGGCACTGCATCCTCCCTCCTGGCTGCCTGCGGCTGCACCCCTCGGCCCAATATAGCCAAAACCCGCCATGAGGCATTAGGGTGGAGAATGACAGAGAAAGGAGCTTCAGGAGACCATCTCCCTATATGAAGATCCCAGTAACAATGGGTCAATACTGGGGCGTGCAACACCACTCTGCTGGCCACCCGCACCTCTCATGTGCTGCGTTCAACCCCCCTGCCGAGCCGGCTGGCGTTGCATGGCAGGACAYGCTGCCCAGTCCTCATCACCAAGGGTGACTCTTTGCCAGCAGAGAGTTTATCAAGACCCTGATAGTCCTACAGCCCAGGTCAGCACAGCACAGCGTTACAATAACACAAGTGGGCACCATCAACAGGATCCATTGGCGGCACGCCGCTCACTAAGCCTCCAGATTTTGCTCTTAAGACCCAAAAATCGCCCCGGCTGAGCAGGTCCGGAGTGCGTGGAGGTTGCCTTTCAGACAGAGGACCTGTGCTGTAGGTGTGTACAAACAACACTGTTCAATGCTCTGGAGACTTTATATTGGCGTTGATGTTGAAAGCAGCTAATGAATCCACTGTAGCTCTGTTTGGCAAAACATTACTTCACTAGATGAGATAGATGGAGGGGAGAGGCAGCACCAGCATCACACTGAAGAGCTTGCAGCAGAGTTAACATTTCATAACCATTTCTGGCTACAACAAAAGGAGAAATCTTTGACAGGTGAGGACATCCTGGGCCATTTAAGACAGCTGGAAGGAGAGGGGAGGAGGCCTTGTCCTTTCCTGCCCGACCTGTGCTCTATTAGTGACTCGTGCACGCTGTGCTCACCCGGCTACTTGAGGGCACGTCGAGAACATTCAGATACTCATGACCTCACATTTTTATGTCACATAAACTCAGGCTTCAATTTTTGGGATGTTTCCTGCTAAGGTTGGTGCTGGGAAGCAGTCTTGAGTGGGAATTACAGGCATGATTGTTTCGGATACAGTTGGAAGTCATCAGCCCAGCAAGCTGGGGTATATATTTTCTACAGCTGTGATGCATTCAGAGTGAAACCTTTGAGTTACTAATTCTGTGGGGCTTATTATTCAGTGCTGGTAACAAAAGGGGAAAAAGGGAACAGATCCTTGCTTTGCTAGGAGGTTAAAACAACGGCAAGTCTAAAAGCTCTCCTTTCACGTGGTGTTCGCAAGGGGTATACAAAAGTGGGTACTTCAAGGTGGGGGGAAAAGTGGCAACTTTTCACTGGCACTTCAGGTTCCTAACACAAATCCCGCAGCCAATGCTGCATTATGCTGGGGGAAGCCTATCTCCGTGGAAGAGCTCAGAGCAACGCATGTCAGCGGGAAAGTGCCCAGCAGGGATTTCCTCCCGGAGACCTGCTGAGCTCTGAACACCCCCCTCCAGTTCCCCAGCAGAGCGGGGCCCACGCACCGGAGCTTATGGTGCCTCTCGCTTCCAGCCGAATTTTAGCGTGGAGTCCAGGAAGGGGAGCGCTTCGCTGTGCGTGCCGTTCCCGGCTGCCGGCAGGAGCACGGCCACGACCACGCTCAGCCCACAGAGGATCTCAGAGCCCTTTGCTGAAGAGCCAAAACCAGGTCTGGCCATTTCCTTTACTTACGTTTTCAAGTCGCTTGAACCCACATACCATCATTTCCCAGACCAATGAATTTTGCAGGTGCTCTTAGCTTTGTTCACATGCGACAAACACAAAGGGCAGAATCAAAGCAGGATTTTGAGAAAAAAAGCAGTGTTTTCAAAATTTGTATATGAAATAATCACCTAAAGAAGGTTTGTTTTTTGAAACAGCATTTTAAAAGGCTTACATTTATAATTTCCTCTATGCATTTTACTTAGAGGTTTTGGTTCATGATTTTTCTCCTATTAAATACCAACAGAGTAAAAAAAAAATGAGAACAAGAATACATGTGTGCTAAGCAATACGTGTATACAGAAATGTGCGGAGATACACTTTTAGTAGGAAAAAGAAATACCAAATACCAAATTCAGCATAAAGACTATGTTTAGTTGGAAATTTGCATTACAAAGTTTCCAACAAACAATGCTAAACTTTCTTCATCAAATTATGAAAATATGTAAAACAAGTTAAAAGCTGATATTCAAATCAAAGTTTCTTGCTTGTTAATTAAAATAATGAATCACTTCATTTAGATCAGTTTATCCTGCACTTCAAACCTGATAAGGCAGAAGAGATTGATTTTGATGTTGCAACCAAAAATTTTTGTTTGTGTGCATAAAAGCAAAAATAAGAGTTACTGGCTAATTTTTACGTGGGTATTTAGAGCAGGAGCAATGATTAAAGGACAGCTTCACAGACTGCTCCTAAAATCTAGTGTTTTGGAATTTGTTCCCATTAAGAAGGATATGCAGCAAACTAAAATTTTAGGAGCCTATCTTTTTCTTTATGTAAATTACCTACCAAAAACTACATTAATAGCTTAGTGTAATTTAATCTCTGTAATAACAACAGCAGTTACAAAATCTATTTAAATAATCTGTACTACTGTTAGCATCACTTAAGCAAATTGCAGCTCAAAAATCAAAAGCATTGATTTTTATTGGTAGAATGTTGTATCTATTTCTTTCTCTTTGCCTATGGTGTAATTTCTTTCCCACTCCTCTAATGGACTACTGAATTTTTCCCTGTGATATATATTTTAAATATTAGTTTTAAGGCAAGTGGTTGTAGGACTATTTTATATCCTTCATAGCCCAAAGGATTTTTAGTTGATGGAATAGCAATCCATCAAAACAAGCCTGAATGTAACAGATGAAGTCTCATGTGGTCAAGCAATCAGACACAGGCCTATTAATAGTTTGTTTTTTGAGGGTAACCATCTGTAAAAATTCAATGAGGCAAAACCAAATTCAGCAATATCTGTCCATGTGGAGCTTCCCTCRTGCCTTGCAGCAAAACAATGGTCAGAGGAAGCAAGAAAACTGTGGCAAGTTTTAATTTGAGGCAGCTGTGTTAAAAAAGAAAAGGATTTATTTACCTTGGCTGTTGGGGAGTTCATGGAGCTGCTTTACTTTCCAAAGAAAAAAGCTAAGTGCAAGGTGTTTACGGCATGAGACTCAGGTACACCTCKCTTGCCCACAACGCAGCAGCAAGACCATTGTTGGCACAAGTGAGACGTTTACGTTATTTGGCACATCTCAACTTGGCCTCGGACATCTCCAGTCTGACCTTCACCCAGCCCAGGGTTGGCTTGGGCCACTCAGCACAAAGCCACTCTGAGACAGAGACGTCTCTGCCTCTGGCAGGGGAGATCACCTCCGAATCTCAAACTGAGCCTCGTCACTGTGGGTCTAAATCAGGTGCCGACTCCCAGCAGCACTCTCGGCCTTTTGGGTATATCAAAGCTTAATTTCTGGATGTCTGTGCCCCAGAGAGCCCATTAATAATGTGGATCTGTGCAGAAGAGTGAGTCTGAAAAGAGAAGCAGGAGCCGGCGAGGGAGTTGCGCTATCTTCTGTTTCACAGGTGGGAGGAGGTGCCGGGGACACAAGAGCTCTGCCCGGCACCTGGAAGTCGTGGTGGCTTCAGAGGTCTCTCCAGCTGGAGACCGGCCGGGCAGTCAGAAAACATCTCTCCATTCAAGAATTTGCAATTTTCTGTGAGTAACTATTAAAATGGAGGGAAAAACCCTGCTGCTAAAATGAGCCTGTTACAGATCACAGAGAGGCAGCGCATACTTTGAGTGATCAACTCACATTTGCCTATTTAACGAGCAAGAAACCAAATCACAAAGAGTAAAGCAAGATTTAGATTTCTTATATTAAAGTGTAAAAATTCAAACTTTTTACTCATTTGAAAGAGGAAGAGTAAGAGGAGTATCTGCCTTTATTTCTTCTCCCTTAGAAAAAGCTTTCTTCACTAACTCAGTATCAGCTGGGGGAGTTAAAGCCCATGGGAGAACCATACGGAACTGACACCGACTCGGACAGGGGGTTGAGAAAAAAGCCATGGCTGCAAGTCAGGACACAATCTTATGCTGTCTGAAAGAGCTCAGTCTGAAGGTATTCATACTTTTTTTTTTTATTATTTTTTTAAATTATTTTTTAGCTATCAGATTAAAATCTGCCTGGCTTTCCTTTAACTCCTGCTATTTAATTTGCATTCCCCTCCAGTGGGATCTGGTTTCATTTTTATAAATAAGCTTTTTCAGTTTGGGRCGCTCTGTCCTGCAGTGCTGTTGCTGTAAATACTAACAGGAAATGTTAATTTGTGTTTTATCAACTTCAAATGATTTCTGATGGACTTCAAATAATTTCTGATGGATTTTTTCAGATGGATTTTTTTCTCAAAAAGATACCTTACACATCTGTTAGTCTTTGGGCTTTTAAAGCTTGATTTAGCCGTTAAAGTTCAGGTTTTGAAAAGCAGCAACAGAAGCCGATGTGTCCTGGCAGAATCACTTCAAACTGTGCAGTAAATAGCAGCGTGTCTTGTGACACATTTGAAAGTACAGAGCTCGAGAGGGCAAAAATTAATTCGCCACCTATTACTCACTGTAACCGATTATCAGAGCTGAATGAAGAATTAAATTAAGCATAGCTTCTTTTTTTGCACTCATCAAAGCGGGCTGCAAAACTCGGGGTGGGGGGGTAGGTAGGTAGGTACCCGGCAGCGCAGGGCTGGGGACCCAGAGCTGGCTGCAGGCAGCTGTGTGCGCACCAGCAAGGGGCTGCTCGGGAGACGTCGGCGTTGGCCTCTGCCCAGCCCCGTGGCTGGGTGCTCCGCTGTCCTCCAGTAATCTATGGTTATTTACATCCGTAACAAACAAAATCGAGGCGCAGAGATTAATCCCAAAGGTAACATCCAGCTTCGCCTGGTGACCCATTGGACTTGGATCTGTGTGCACTGTCCCTGCTGTGCTCACACAAGTCCACAGCAGTAACTCCCTTGCAGGGCACACGTCCTTGGGAGGTGGCTACCTGGCTCTGTTTACCCTTCACCCCCCCCAAATCTGACCTCCTGGCAAGGTGCCAGCCGCGCACTTGGATCCAAACAATCGTTAGAGCATCTATCGACTCTGTGCTAATAACAGCCTTCATCCCCAGAGCTGGAAAACTTCTCTGAAGCACAATCTTCTATACTGGTTGCTACTTACCACCACAGCTTAAGGACATGCTGTGTAACCCACACCATAACGGCCACCTTACAGCTACAACCTTACCGCAGCTACAAGGCGGTGGCCCTGTCACCTACCCGTGCTACGGCTGCAGGCCTGCTTCTGGCAGCTGAAGAGAARCACAAACTGGTTTCCAAAAAGCAAACACCAGAACAGTGATCTCCATCGTGGCCAAGCACAGACTGGGTGCTCCAAACCCACCTGTGAGCGCAATTAAGTACATACCTGCAAAAGAAAATTGGCAAGCAGCAATTAATCTGTGCTATCACACTTGTCAAATTACATTGAGTAAACTTTTGTTTCTTCTAAATGGGTTCTTATCTGTACTTGTAGCTCCTATTAGATGGGATTGTAATTGCTGTTGTTACTCAGCAATAGGAAAACACAAGCCATAACTGACCGTCCAGGCCTGATTGTGGCAGCAAATCTTTTGCCCATCTGTCTAACAACACACTGGGCAAAATGAACATCCTCACGTCACAACGCATAATTCTACAGCATAATTAACTTCATGCTCTGCAATTAAGAAAATAGCATCTTGATACAGGAAGATATGAAGGAAACAAACAACTTTTACCACCCACCATATGCTGCCTAGAGTCAAGCGTTTAAAAGGTGCTCTAGACTAGCAGTTGTGCGTTATAATTCATACAAGTCTTTCAGAGAAGAAGACATTTCGCAGGCATCTAGACAATATCTTTCCTGACCAGCTTGCCAGTGTTGACACGGATCTGTGAGTGAATTTGTAGGACTGTCTTGTCCTACCTTTCCGTCATTCCCTTTCTGTTCTTCCCATGTGCCTCAATTAAAATAACATTAAAATAAGAATTATCAATTAAAATAACAAACTCTCCCAAGGGAGACACTAACCTCCTAAACAGAGTTAATAAACACACGTACCTTTATACATGCATGTGTTATACAGGGAATATTTGTGCTTATCACTTGAGCCTTTAATTGTCTTTTGGTAGCTATTTAGCTTCGGTATACATTTAGTCTATAGGGGACCTATTCTCACCTCCAGCATTGTCTGGAACTCCCACTTCTCTTCATCTATTCCCCAAAAGCCATGCTACAGTGGGTCAAGAAAGCCCAAGCCCGTGGGATGCATAAATGTTTTGTCTCTACATTTTAGTGAAGTCTTTAAGAGCACTGAAAAGCTCGTGACTCGCTGTGCTGAATTGCTCAGTTTTTGCTGGGAAGCCCCGCGCTGTCGAGAGCACTGCGGCAATAGCCGGTGAGATCCAGGAGCAACCTCTTCCCCGCAGCTTGGCTTCTCCACAGCAGGACATAACTGCTTTGGCAGCGATGACTGCAGGCAGTGGGAGGCTGGTAGCACAAACAGATTTTGTAGTTGTAATCACTTCTGAGAGGAAAGCAGGGGGAAACTCTGCAGATAATAGCTTTGCTTCTCTTGAACCARCCGATGCGCTCATGTCGTGTTGCTCTGAGGTGCATCCGTGCACCTTTCCAGCTTCCCTGCAGTTCCCTGCATGCTATCGGCCGCCCTCCCTCCTGCTCAAGGCAGCTCCCCTGCTCCCCCTCCCTGCAGGGCTGGCACCGCAGGGCTGCCTGCGGCCTCCTGGCCACCTCCCCTCGCCCACAGCTAAGGGCTTTTGTGGCACCCCTGACTTCCAGCATCAGACTCTGCCCGCCCTTCTCGTGCCAGTAGCTGTCTGCCTCTCCCTTTCCCTGTCTAATCCTGCAAGGTTGCCCTTCTGGGGGTTAATACTGTACTCACCACCGATGCAGCTGAGTGCTTAATGCAATTGCATCAATCCAATCTCCAATCTAATTAAAGCCGGTCTCTCATTTTCTTCCCCCAGACATCCTAACTAACAGGAAAGTTGCATGATTACTTACCAGTATGAAGGAAACGAGCAAGAGATGTGAGATTTCCATTTTGTCCTGCTAGCGCATCATTCTTGGCCGTTTTCCCTTCAAATATGAGTGGCTCTTTTGCTAGCCCACAGAGACTGGGAAGATCTCCCCTCGTTATCCTAATCTGACAGATATCCATGAGTTGAGCAAAATAGACCAAAGAGGGGTTTTTTTTTTCTTAAAAGTAGGTGTTTGACCATTTAATCTCTCCTTTTAGAAATTACTAACTTGCACTTATATTTCTCAGAGTTCAGTGAAATGTCTCAGGTTTGGCTAAAGCCTATCTTCTTGTGAAGCATCCTGTCTTACTCTGTGGAACCATCTCTCCTGGGTCACGTGTCATAATGAGCAGTTGCCTCTACCGTTACAAAGCTGGGCCTAATTTCTAATTGAATTTTCTGGCTCCAGCTTTCAGCCACTGGATCCTGTTGTTGTCTTCCTGTGCAAGCTGAGAGAAGTGATGACTACCCAGTGTTTTCTGCCTGGGAAAGCACTTGTACACTGTAATCAAGTCACCTCTTGCTTTTCTTCTTGACAAGCTAAACAGATGGCACCCTCCATCTCTCCATGAAAAGCACTTTTCCCTTGTAATTTTTGTGGTTCTCTACCCTCCCTGATTTTTCAGCAGCCTTTTCAGAATAAGGATTTCCTAGCATACCAATCCTATATACAAAGTGTAAAAATCTTCTTTCTCCTCCTGCTTACTTTATTCCCCTCATGCCTGCAGCAAGGACTCAAGGACGGACTAGACTTTTTTTTGTTTGCTGCTGCAGGATTGCACAGGGAGCTCGCTTTAGGTTGCCCTGAAGGTAGCGGGTGAGCAGGTCCCATCTGAGAAGCTTGGCTRTGGTTTGGCACTTTGCAGCAACCCTGGGCTCCTCCAGCTCCAGTGCCAAGTATCGCTCACSCTGTGCTCCAGACCTACCTTTTACCCTGACGTCTCACCCGTGTCCAGCTCCAGCTCTGCTCTCAGGCACATCCCTCTAGCTTAAGAGCTGCTGAATTAAATGTTAGCAAACACTGAGAGGGAGGACAGGATGGGACATATCCTTGAGACATAGGGGGAAGAGCCAGATAAAAAAATACATCCATGCGAACTGCTGAATTTGCCAATTCTTAAACCACTTAGCAAGTGCTTTTCTGACATGGTATATTGCTCACTTTTCATCAGGTTTTACACAGTACAAAATTAAACCCCTTGCAATCATCTAGGTGTGTTACACCTCCACGTTTACCTGTACAAACCTGTAATCTGAAATAAGATTTCTTTGGCAAGTCTCAGAAAAATCACAATAATTGACACTCTGTGCCTACCATTAATTCTTGGAGTGCTGTCATCCCCTGTTGCCTCTAGCAGTATKTTTTTTCCACATTCCCCGTCACTGTTAGTATATATTTATCTTGGCCAAGTCACTTTAACATTTTATATACTAGCACAACATAAGTATTCTTCCAGTTTCATGGAATTTCCCCCGGTACCTTCAAAATCAAGGACTGTGAAAAAGAAGGATCCTCAGTGAACTCTTCCACCACTCTTGGGGTACACTGGCACTTAAACATGCCAGGTTATAAAGTTCATCCCACACATCCTCCTCAGTTACTCATGATCAAAGAACAAATTCTCTCTAATTGATATGAATACATAATCCTATTTCTTTCCAGATACAAAATAAAAACATTCAACTGTTCTGTATTATTAGCACTTTCACCATCCAGTTCTGAACCATCTACTCTCCTGAGATGTTTGGCTCTTTTTGTACTTCTGCATTGACCTTAGCCTCACAGCTGACACACAAACCTCATCAGTGGGAGCTGCCCGACCTTTAGAGGCGAGGGTGAGAAGGTAAGTGCTGGCATACCTCGTTTTTCCGCTCAGGGGAACCTGAGGACTGGGGAATCTGCTCTCTCAGAGGTGCAAGAAGGCTGATGACAGCTGTGGGGAAGAACGGGCCATGGAGCAGTGTCTGTTCACCACCCATCTCTGTTGACTGTTAAGCGTTTCAGCTGAAGATAACCTGCTCACAAGCTAATACAGGTTTTAAAATGATTGATGACTTACACCGCTCTGTCTGATAAGGATAAGTGCTTTTTATTGGGGTAGGTATAATCAGGGCAGGGGGCTGTAAAGGAAAGGTAGAAACTCATGCTCTGCTTTTAGTCTCCTACCGTTCCCAGTTTTCTCCATTTCTACAGACTCAAGAGCTATGCTGGGACCGCATTCCCTGATCATCAGGGATGCTCACCATCAGCCTGATCACCATGAGTTTAAAATCATACAGACAAATGGGAAATCAGAATTAAAATGAAACTCAAAGCCAGGATTCTCATTACATTCTGCTTCTTGTGATATTTCCCGTAATATTAGGTTTCACTTAAAAAGAGCTTGATTTTCCCCTTGCGTATGTTTTGTGCTAATTTTTTTAATGGATTTACTTCTGACTGGCATCAGAGAAACTTCAGGGGATTGCGGGTCTATTTTTACTGCGTTGCAAGGCTGTAGCAAAGCCAGAACGTAGGAAGCCACTAATGCTAAAATTACACCTTGTTTATATATTTAGTGAAAAGTCACTCTGCAGAAGGCTTTGCTGACTGATAGGGGAGCGTGTGCACTCATTTCACAGACTGGACCAGGGCTGAAAACCCCTGTAAGGCTGCTCCAGGCGGTGCTGAGCAAGGCGTAACACGGTGCCATCATAAAACTGACAGGGTGGCTTTGCACCAGCTGTAGCTGCACTCTTAATTTAGCATTTGGTGGCTCTAAAAATGTAGTACTTTATAATCGCTTGTAAAAATTCCCAACTGTGTTAAAATATCACATTCTATACGTCTTACCTGATGTGTTAGGCCTTACTTCTTCAGTGGCACAAGCTTTATTTTGATTATGTCACTTTTGATTCACCCTGTCATTCTAAATTTCTAAAGGAAACCAAATTACACTGCCCCTATTTCTAACTGTGGTAACTGCTATACATCAGGATTTTTTTATCAACACCGGTGCTTCCTGAACCATTGGCTTCCTAACGTGTGAGCCCCATGAAGGATTTGGCACCACCGTAATGCCGTTTTTTGCTTTGAAGATAAGACGTCCGCTGCTAACCGTTTAACAGAGAACAAGGTATGGTGCCAAGCAGAAAGTGAGATGTACAGGTACCAGGGATATCAAGTTCCTACAAGTTTTGTAAATACTGGGTAAAGGAAAAAGAAAGAATGAATACCTCGGCAGGAGGCGGGCTGCTCGCATGAGCTTCCCGAGTGGCCACTCGTGCTGCCTGGGCTGCCCCTTCGCACCCGCCTGCACCCCCCAGCGGGCTGGTGAGCGGGGGGCGACCCAGTGAGGCGGCGGGCAGGGAGCCCTGGAAGCGGGGGGGAAGTTGGGGTGTGCGGAGGAGACAGGGCGTGCGATGGGGTCGTGCAGGGAGGAAAAGGTGGACTGTTTTGTCCACCAAAGAAAAGGAGCTGTTTTGGTGGACACCTGAGGCCATGGGGGCTTCCCTAATTCCAGCACTTGTGCAACAGTGTTTGTATTTATCTACATTTGACAGCTGATCTATTGAAAATAATAAACCAAACCATGAAGTGAAAGGTTGCCTCATCATTACCAGTTCTCCATGCTGACCAAGATCTCTCCTATTTTTTCTAATCAGAAGGTAGTGGCCTTCTAAGGCTTTACTGAATCCCACTGCAGTAGGCACACGGCCTTTCCTTTTCCCTCTCCTGCCAGCCTACAAGAGCCAAATCAGGTTAATACATGCTGCCGTGAAAGATTTCTTTATGTTTGTTCAAAACAAGAAGTCATAGTCTGTGTGTAGGGTAACTGCTAGAAACAAAAATAAAAAAATTCTATGTCAAGACACATTATATATTGAACTTATGGTTCTAGCATTTGATTTACCATTCAACAGCCAAAACACATAACAACCATCTCTGTGATGGGAATTGATTTTCATGTGATGGGTTTTATGAAGTAGTAAACATTACAGTACTTGGCTAATTCAACGCAGCCACCCATGGCTTTCCATTTTGTTCTACCCAGCCCATGTACCGCTCACAGCATACTGCCTTGAGTTAAAAGATAGGAAAATGCCAATAAATAGAAGTTGTCTTTTCAGTGTTTCACTTTTGAGTGCTCTAGTGTGTGCAGTCTTCAATCTGGTCACAGTTTACATCGCTGAGCTTTAAATGGAGATTATCTTGACGAAAGCCTTTTTAAGTCTGAGAGATTCCAATTTTGTATTGAAATACCAGATGTCACCCCGAGATTTAATACAGTCTTTCATTCTAATAGACGGCAGACAAACTGTTTGATCTGACACCGCACACTGAAGTTATGTTTTTTTTCCATGCTATGTGCTAAAGATCACTTTAAAAAACTGTTAGTAGATGCCTGACAGCTTTATTTGTACTTGGTAATTAAGGGGCCCAATTTGATGTCCAAATCGCTCTGGAAAATGTTACATTTTCTTTGACAAATTTTTGCTTTCTACTTTTATTACTCCTATTGTTTGAAATAGTCTTTTCTCTGTTCTGTAGGAAGGGAACTGGCTCCAGTTATTGGCYTGGGGAGGTGTTGAGTGGAGGGGATATTCACGCTACCTATTTTAAGTAAATTTACCTCATTTGTCTTATAAAGAGCCTCCCTATAGGCAAGGTAGAGGTAAACAACTTGCCAGCAGCTGAGCTAGGCACTGAGCATCTGCTGTGTGAATACCCACCAGAAGGTACACAAACAGGGAAAGCAGAGCAATACTTTTTCTCCATTCTTTCTGAATTGCCATGTTCCTAAGTCCTTGCTGCTATCAAAAGTAGGTCATCATTACAATTTTGAAGTGGACCGTGGTGCTTTAAATGCCCCAAGTTATGCCATATTTATAGTTTTGTGTGTGCTGAGAGCTACGTCCTGTATGGTAATTTGTAACGAGAGAGGATCTGATCCTCAGAATACCCTACATGTGGAGAAATTAGTAGTGGTTTGGGAAGGAAGACAGAGCTGCATTTCTTCTACAGAGGCGGTGGAAAGCAATGCTAAGAAAGACAGAAAGTCATTTCAGGACAGTCTAGCACTGTATGGTGTAAATGCAAGAAATCGTTTCAACACATAGTAAACTTTAAGCACTTTAAGAGAGTGCTTAAGGGACTCAAGGATATTACTAAATGCTTTCCTGAGTCAGGACTCATATCTGATCATTTACATAAAGTTAAGAATTCTGTAAGCTTAGCCAGGATGCAAAACTGAAGTCAAAACCTAGTTTGATAAAAGATCTACAGCCTAGGCAGCCTTCCAGAGGGCAGGCACTCTCCAACGTCAGTGAGTTAAGAGATGCAAAATATTTCCTGGGTGCACCAGCGCCATATCTGAGTTAGCCAACTCTGGGAAAGGCTGGGCTTATTTTTACAGCAGCTGGGGGGAGAATTACTTTATCTGTAGAGCAGGTAAAGCCAAATGCAAACAGATTTTTGTATCTTTTAGAAAATCTACAGGCTTGAACCAGAATGACAGTTACTGAAATGGCTACAAATGCAGCTCGGTGTGCTGAGTTCAGCAAAGTTACATTTAGATAATCTCATAAGTAGCAGGGTAGCTACCTGCCATCATGCCATGAAAACATTGGAGGGGAGCATAGTTCTGGCTGAGCTTGTTTCTTTAGCCACAGGATAATGTATTTCCATTAATTCTGGTCTGTTCTACCTGCCTGGAAGATTTTGTTCCTTTTTTACTCCTTGAGCTTACGCATGTGCTTCAAAATATTGCTTATGTGGTTCGCTTGGTCTATATTTGCTTTACTAGTAACTGCTGGTAACTGGTACTAATGCCATCACTGTAATAATTTTGATCTCATTAGTAGAGGATGATGTTGAAATAGTGATACTGAATGAAAAGACTCCCTTGTCTTTTCTGTTCTGGGGAGAGTATCCACTCTCTTACATTCCAGTTGAGTTCTTTTGCTAAGATCTATCTACCTAGATCTCTCTATCCGTTGTTCAAAATATATCAAAATAACAACACTATAACTATAGCCAGTTATTAAGCTACAATCTTTTCATATTTGTTTCTCCTACGAATAGGCTTGAAGTACAAGTTCTATTTTAAATGCGATGCTTATTTAACAAAGCCAATCTCTTTCATCTTGCATTAGCTTAGATGAAAACACTCCCATGTAAAATTTTCAACTCCCCTGCAACAGCCTATGGAGGCAGAAAAGGCAGTTTCAAAACCTTTGCTGGCCTGAAGCACTTGGTTCCTGACTACTAGGCAGTTTGCTAACTCATCTAATTCAAATACGCAAAAGGGTGAGTAAGCAATAAACCATTTCAAATCAATCCATCTGGCAGTAGGTAAAATAGCTACAATGAACAGTGTGTTTACAGAGCACATTTCCTACTCAGTCTAGTCATTTGCAGGATTCAGGCCATGGATGTCACAGGTTGTCTGAGAAGCATTAGATGCAAGGAGTGACTGGATGTGAAAGGGGAGTTTGAGAATGATTTATGATGATGGCTGTTTGCTGTTTATGTGCACTTCATTAGSTAAGTCAGTTTGGCTAGCACTCTTGGGACTTCTCTGCTTTCCCTACTGCTTGCTGATGGCCATTTGCTCTGAGTTCGTAGGTGAGTGAACACAAACATATGTTTTTGGATATATGATTTGCTTTATGATGACTAAGGAATGCATGAGGCATCTGTTATGGAGCTGTTGGAAGTTGCCATGTCCTTCGGTACAGAAGCTGGGAAGAATATATTGTCGTATTTCCCTCTTCTGCAGGCAGAAGAAAGACACAATCTATTAAGTTTCTGTTTAAAATATGGCAATTTTATTCTGACCTGAGATGCTCTAGGGTCTAACAAGATCCTAGATTCACTCCCAGTATGAGAAGCTTTGTATCTGCCTCAACCAATGCTATCAGCATAATGTCTTGGTATTATGAATCTTTGGATTGCCTTCAATAGGAACACATGTGTACATAAATAATAGCAGGATTTGGCTTCGTGTATATAAAATTATTAGGCAAATCAGTAGGAGCAGCAAAATCAACCGAATAGCTCTCTGAAAAGCGAGAACATGAAGTGCTCTTTAATGAACACGACAGCTAAATTCACAGCAAGTTAAAAGTCATACCACAATTGTGGTAGCATACTGTTTAGCAAGGACGAGCCAATTCTTCTGCTTTGTGAATGAGGAATAACACTAAATTTTTACAGTTACAATCAAATTCCTCATGTAAATACATACGGAAGCATTCATACAGGCAGGAACAGGAACAGTTACTTGATCAACATCATGTACCTTCCAGATTTCTAGGAGCAAGGGACACTGTAAATAAATATGTATTTTGTAATTGTATCTCTTTTTTCTGAATTACAGTTTGCAGGAGATAGTGACAAGGACAGTTCTGGACAGAGGATTCACTCAGGTTGCTTAATGCAGCTTGAAAAGTGTGAATAGCAAGAGAGCTGAAATATTACAGTAAGATGCAATATTGCAAATGATAAAACAAAACCCCTTGGTAAATTCGAATTACTGGTGCACCATTTCCCATTGTCATCAAGGCACCTCTGCAGGYGAGACCAGAAACCAGTATGCATCCGCAGGAACTGAGGCTGTGTGGCCACCACACGAGCATCTCAGTAGTAAAACTGCTTTAAAGATGTGCTCCCACTTCCTTCCCAACTCTCCTGCACCCCACATGGTTTTTCCTTCAGTTATGCTGCAGGTATTACAGCAGCTGAACAAGTTCAGCACAAGAACTGAACTGACAAAACACTCCAAGGATAGGCACAATGGTAACAACATGTTATGCTGGTAATGGAAGTACTTACACTTGAAACCAATATTTACTCTCCTGGTACACACATCTTACACCAAATAGCTTCCTTGTTGTACCCATATTTTTAAAATTAGGATAGCTGCAATAGCAAGTGCTCATACTCCTAATTGGGTAACTGAGCTAATAAAACTGTGATGTGTAGAAAAGTCCTCAGGACCTTCTTCCATGCTTATTTTGAAACATCTCCCTTCTCCTTTCTAAGGTGTTACGATTCACACACTGCAGTACTGGGCATCTCCTCAGATCAACGTGGAATACGAGTGAGGCAGCAGCCCTGTTTGGTCCACTGCATGCTGAGCACTCCAGTGTTCAAAGCCCTCCTCAAGTCAGGACTCTTAATATCCACTCAGTCAAACTTGGTGATATCCCAGTRTTTTGGGCTGAAGTCTGCTTGGGAAACTCATCCACTTCTCTGGCTATTTATGTTGTATGCATGAACAAAGCCGTGCATCTCTCCTGTGTTGCCCATCCTAGGATTTGCACTTCCCACAGTGACAGGAGATCTTACTAGCTCTGCAGAATGGGCTGAGCCTAGAACCTGCCCTCTCATTCMGAGTTAGCATCACATCTGACAACACCCTGACTCGCATGAGAAACACTGAGGTCTTATCATAACATAGACCATGGCAATTTTCCTGCTTTAAATCTTACTATTGAATCAGGTTCAGCTGATTTCAAAAAGTTTRGTTAAATAATGCTTATATTAGACCTGAATGTAGGCTGATCTGAAATTCAATAATTTATGTCACTATAATTTCCTATATATCTGTAAGAACCACAAAGCACAGATCATTCTACGTTTGGTATGAAGAAAATAACTGGGATGATGCTCACATTTTATTTTGTATTTGTGCATATAGTATTATTTTATTTCTATTATGGGCCTTATGAGCAGACAGCTACTTCCTTTCTTCTGTGGACTGTCTCATAGTTTTAAATTGACAGCTCCTGGAGGAGAGAGACAGCATGTGACATGTGTACAGAATCCAAGATAGCTAAGGGTATGCTTTCATTCATTATAATGACTAAGAAGGAGTGAAGATTGACAGTTCAATCACTCATTAATAAAGACTTACTGTATTCCCATTCACGAAAGCGTTAGTCAAACTCTAAAACATTTTTAAAAGTATATTATTACTATTAAAGTTTGATTTAGTAATTTCCCCTCATATGACAGTGTAGAAAAATCTCTATCAATAAACAGAATTTTAATTAGTCTGAAAACTATCCCAAAATTACTGATCTTTTCCCTTTTTTTTAATTTTGGGAAATCTCTTTTCTGCTTACAGACTGACAAGAGGCAGGACTTAAATACATGCTTACTGTGGTTTAWTAGGTTGCTAAACCTCAGCGGAGACAAAGGACTAATACACCATTCCCGACAAGAGAGGATCAAGCTAGGTCATGTTACTTTTAATTTGCTGTGGACAGAGGTCTCTGACTCACACTGACTGAATTAAAACATTAATGACAGACTAACAACAGAGTCCGCTGTGAAGGACTTGGCAGAGCAGGGCACGAGCCTTGTCTCACGCAGCAGCTCTGTCCACGGCCCTTGCTCCTGGAGGAGCTGGTGCTTGATGACGGGCTGGTCCATGCTCCTGTGGAGCAGCAGTACACAACGGTCACTGAGGGAAGCTGGGGTTGTCCTCGGCTTCTGCAGGCTACCAGGCTGTAGCTTGTGTCAGAGCAGCCTGGACACCCCTGTGGTGGGATGGGCAGCAGAGCTGCTGTCTCGGGGTAGACGGTACCAGCTCATGGAAAAGAAAGTCACCACACAAACCCAGTCTCAACATGCATGCAGGGTGAAGGAGGCAATCACACAACCATGTTAAGTCTTGTCCTCTGTTACAACTATTCCTCTTCCAAATTCTTTGAGGACCTCTTGAAGCTTTCTCTCCCAAAGCAAGACTTAGTTAGATTTGAGCAGTTTCACACCCATTTCTTTCCTTGATTCCATTGCCAAATGGGACTGATTTGTCGGTTTGTCTTATTGTCTGTTCATGTTCTACAATAAGACGGCAATCTCCCATCCCTAAGAAGCTTATCGGGTTTTTTTGGCAGTGAACGAGTCATATTTTTCCACTGTTTGGCTGTGAAAATGATTGTTCTCCGTCTTGTGTTGACTGATTAGGTGAAGTGCAGATATAGACAATCTCGCTATTTTAAAAACCCCACCTCTTGCTTCAGCTGATTGGGTAGAGAGARGGTTTTGTTCCCTTAGCAACAGTTTGCATTCGAGCCTGCAGGAATGAGGCTGGCTAGGGGCATTTCAGACATGGTGCATTTAAAGAGCGGGTTGTGCTCTACAACGTGTTTTCATTTTTGCATCTGACAGAATTATTTAGTAAACACTAAGAAAAATCTTTGCATGCCCGTAAGTGAAACTTGAGCCTGCTGATACCAGGTATGCTACAGAGCATCACTTGAACTGTTCTTGTGAAATGCGCACAGGGAAGCAACCTGACCGCATTACTATCAGTTGTCTGAACAAACACCACAACTTTAAGTAAAAATCAGTCCAAAGCTCAGATTTCACTTTTGTAAGAATTCTTCTCCTACCTTCAGCGGAGACCACAACACTGAGCATGGTGTTGGGAGGGAACTGCCTAGTAGGCTGAGGAAGAGTAAAACCCATGCAGAAGGTTGTATCTCAGAGACGTGGGGCAGCAGTAGGGGAGGGACTGTTGAATTCTTGCATAAGTGGCAGATAGGATGAAGGAAAAAAAGTCAAGGAGCTGCTGAAGGAAGATACCGCTAGAGAAAGAATGGAGGACRAAAGCAATTTAGGTTCTGGTTTTTGCACTTCACACTGTAAAAGTTGATCATGCGGTGGCAGGGSTGATTTTTGTGGCTAAAGAAGAGGGAATTAGACTTCAATGACAGAGACAAGACAAGGAACATATTTCACTTTGGGACATTTGGTTCATTTGTGAAATACTGGGAAAGAAGGACAGAGCAGAAGAAATTTGTAGTACTCTTTAAGAGAGATGATATAAACTGGCCCTTCCTCTTTGGCTGCCATCTATGTGTGTTTCATCAGACATGCCCTCTCACTCAGCACAAATCTTGTTCAGGCAGAACTGGAAGATTCCACATATTTATCCAGGATTTCACTTTGGGAGTGTCCTGGTTCCGGACAGGAGGTTAAACCACGTTAAACCACGACAGGAGGTACACAGCCCAGTGGCACAGTACACATGTCAGATGCACAGTGGTTTGGTCCAGGAAAAAAAGATGGCAAGTCACCCAGGAGGACAGAACTGCAAACAAAATGCACACATAGAGTCAATGTTAGAGTATTTTAGGAATTATATATTATATTAATATACAGTGATATTTTAACAGGAAATTGAGTCACCTTTTCTCCGTGTTTGCCTTTGGCACTGATAAGCAAAGTAATGACATTAAGAATAACAAACAAGTTGGTGTTATTGGMAAATACCTTAATGGGAACAAGTTGAAAGAGCATTGTTGTAGCGTAGCACCATTCAGCTGGTGACAAAAAACTGTAAAATGACCCCAACATGAGAAAGCAGTAAATTGTTACCTAAAGATTTTTGGGGGAAGGAAATACAGGTGGATTAATTCCAGAAGTTTTGTGGAAGGAAGACACCTCACACCAAAAAATATGAGTGAAAGTCAGAGGAAACATGAAGCAGGTGTGGTCATCCTGAATGCCGGTTGCTCTCCAGTTATCCAAGCTTCATCTGAGCTGACCAGCATGGGCTGGAGTTCCCACCTATCATATTCTGATTAAGTGGCATTACTGCATGTGAGTAAAGCTCTTTGAAGACCAGCAAACTCACAAGGCTTTGTCAAAACAAGCTTGAAAATAATTGTACAATACTTGTCAGTCATAATTTTTATGAGAGGTTTTTTGGAGGAGGAAGTAAATTTGTGTAGAGGGAAACTGATCAAGGGTCTGTTCCTGGAGATCATGGATCAATCCCACCAAATCATGCATTGCTTCATGCCCAGACTTCCTCTGAAGATGCCTGGTATTGCACAAGCATGGTAAGTGGGCTAAAACGGTAGGAGAAAAGGGGCACACAGGGTGATGTAAGAGTGAGTGTACTGAGGAGGAACATGGAGAGAGAGCTTGCGGCACCAGAAGGGGAGGAGAAAGGGTGGGTGCCAAGAGCCATGCAGAGTCACAACAACTGATAAAGATCACCAAAAAAAAAAAAAAAGATAGTGATGGGATGAAAGAGTGGAAACCCAAGCAATCCTGATGCCATGAAATGATATTATCTCAGACAAGACAAGACAAGTCAGCAAAGTTACTTATTTGCTGCTGGTTGGCCAGGTGGCCCTGGAGTTGTATCAAAAATCCCTGCCCACCACATTTCTCGATAGGTCTGGATTCCAAACTTTTCATCTACCTTGAAATGCTTATGTTTTCAAAATAAAGGGATGGACTCAAACTTTTATAGCTCAAAAAAAAAAAAAAAAATTGCAGAGGTCAACAGTGCAAGAAGGAGGCAGCAGTATTCCTGCTGTTATAAGAAAACAAATAAAATCATGCACTGAAGTGAGTTGTCTAATACAGCTTTTGAAAAATATGGACATCAGGGTCTATCTCCAGGGCAAATGGCTCAGTTCTGCATTCTGAGAAGACAAAAGCTCTGGCCTTGAGGTGGGAAGCCAGATTTCCAACAACTTGCTGTTAGAGATCCCGAGGAGGCTGCTCTATGAAAAACCACGTTCAGTTGCTGACTTTAGATAGTTTCTGGCTGGTCAGGAAGGCAAGATTGCTCTGAAACTTGTTCCAAGGCCTTGAACTCTCCTAATGCATAAAAAGTCAAGGTACCAAGCACTGAGGTTTGGGGTACTCCAAGAAACCTATACCTGTAACTTAAGCATTGCATCACGTGAATCTTAGGGTTCCAACTCTCTTTTAATCATACTCAGAGATCTTCTTCAGAAAAGAAGTGATTCCAGAGCACATGTCTTTTCATGAGTGTAACTACAGAGAAAATAAATACCCAGAGCAGATTCCCATATGCCTATGGTCCAGGATTATTGCTGATGTTCTTATTCCTCTTGATTATCCTGTTTCACTTATAGGTAAACTAGTAATTGTATCAAGCTTACACGTCCAACCCTCATGCAAGAAGGACATGTGCACTTCAGTGAGAAATGTCTGGAAGAAAGGAAAGCCATTTGAGAGTCTGCCACAACCAGGGATGACAGCAGATACATTAAGAGGGATGTGTCCCGTAGCATTTTACACTGGGCAGTGGACAAGAAGAGTCAATGACTGTAGCAGGTAGTCTTCTTGGAAACACCGTTTTCTGTGAATAGTCATCTACAGTGACTATGAAAACATCATATCATATCTGTAATACAGAAATTTTGACAAAATGAGGGGTTCTTCATTTTCAGGAGGCAAGAGAAAGGGAAGAGGCAACCTGAGCAAGTGAATAGAAGCGCAACTGAGGCCTGTATCATCAGACCTGAGAGAGGTCTAACAACCAGCATCATGAGACACAAATTAACATGCTCATAGGAGCCCAGCAAATCTGAGCTGAACAGCTGTCACTGACAACGTAACAACTGTTGGTTAACCCTAACCAACATAAAAAACCACTAGTCACCCAGGTTCCACTCAAGTGACCCCCCCTCCATTTTAGCAGCTTAATGCAACATTGCGCTGAGTAATACCCCACACCACAAGATCAAAGGCAGCAGCATCTGACTCAGTCTGCACAGCATCGCAAATGTGATGGCTGAGGTTTGATGGCCGAGTACTGTGGTGTGGCTCCCTGCTCTCCATGACATAAGGTTATGAACTCTGTATTAACCTGCCAGCTAATATTCTGTCGCTTCAGCTAAACTGTTGCTGTCAAACTAATTCCAAATGTAAATGCGGTGACAGTTTGCTCTAACTTCTTTGTCTGCTTTTTACTTACTAACTAGCTTTCTGAAAATGAATTTACCATGGGTCGCTATACACTCACAGGACTGAAGTTTCATGAAAAGTTACTTGAGAACACACCAGGACACGGGGAAACCTTGAAATAATGGGTTGCCCTGAGATAAGCCACATCCTTCAGAATCTGAAACGCATGGTCCTGTCCTCCCGAGACATGGCACAACCTGCTGCTCCGTCGTCCAGGTTCGGCTGCTGGGCACACAGGCTCACCCGGGGGGTGCGTGTGTGCAGATGTAACATGCCAAGCAATGATTCATCTCCACACACCGGACGGCAGGAGCGCCAGGTTCTTGCATTTAATGTTAATACAGAAAGTACGTTATAATTAGTGCTAAATACCTTTTGAGATCGGATTCTATTTTAACTTGAGAACAGCTTGTAGCTCTGACAGTGTACTACAGCTTGCAGGAAAAGTAAACTGCTCCTGGAATAGGTGTAATTTGCTTTGGGTGAGACTGGCTTCGTTACAGGAAACTGGAGCACCGTGATCACGCACAGAGTGTTTAAGCACCAGTCTAGCGTGGTCCAAGCGGCTTCCCACGGCCCGGATCTGGCCTGGGCGATGCACCCATCCAGCCTGGCATCAACCTCCTCCCCAGGCGGGGCAGCAGCCCTCAGCCCTGCCCTGCTCGGGCCCAGACCAGCCGACGCTGCGCAGCCGGGAGCAAGCGGCTGCAGCGGGGMGGGAGCCCCGCACCCTGCCTTCCGTGGGGCGCCGCCGCGCCTCCCCAAGTCGCTACGGGCGCCCACGCAGCGTGACTGAGAGCCGGCCAAGAGCCAGGCGCCCGGCTTGCTCCCCGACCCTCCGGCTCGAGGCCACCTCTTCAGCCACGGCTGCCCCGGCCCCGGGCAGCGAGCGCCCGGCCCGGGCGGGGGCGGGGAGGGGGCGGCGGCCGCGCCCTGTTGGGGAGGTCGGCCCGGCTTGCCCTCCGGAGC